>OY856186.1:226696655-226839963 GCA_963693315.1 Diogma glabrata
TATGTTTTCTGGAATAACAGCCGCATTTGGGCGTCCACTGCGCTCTGCATCTTTTGTGCTGGTACTACCACATTTAAATTCAGCCATCCACTTCTCTACCATTTGTCTCGATGGAGCAGAGTTTGGATAATGTTTATCAAGCCATTGTTTGGTTTCCACTGTATTTTTTTTCATCAAAAAGCAATGCTTTATTAAAATTCGAAATTCACTTTTTTCCATTTTTTTTCAAAAACAAAAGCTGCTTCACACAAAATGCTATAACTCACGAATAAATAGTCAGATTGCTGTCAAATTTATACACGTATCGTTTGAATGTTAGTACTAAATAAAAATCATATGGAAAAAATTCTAGTAACGCCATCTATGTGTCATCCTACGAACTTATTGAATGACCTAGTATATATATATATATATATATATATATATATATATATATATATATATATATATATATATATATATATATATATATATATATATATATATATATATATATATATATATATATATATATATACATATATATATATATATATATATATATATATATATATATATATATATATATATATATATATATATATATATATATATATTCGTTTCTAATGATTTGTATCTCACTCAAATATTAGTTATAGAAATTAGTTATAGAAAAATCGATTTTTTTTTAGTCGAAACTTTAATTTTGTCCACTTTTGCGGATGATATTTCTATAACAAACATTTGAGTGAGATACAAATCATTAAAAACGAATTATTATTTTTCTTTTAGCTTTCGTTTAAAAAAAAAAGATTAAGAATTAGGGCTATCCATTCCCAAGTTATTTGGGCCGGTCGAAAGATGTTTTTTTTGACAAAATTTGATTTTTTTTACACTTATGCTGTTTTTCAAGGAAAAAAAATACGTATATTTTTTTTTTTCGATGACAAACAGAATACATATGATAAATTTGAGATTCCAAAGCGCTCATGTAAGAATTTCCCGTTTTACTTGAATTTAATATGAATTAGACGGTCTAATTCATATTAAATTCAAGTTGGATCACATGAGTGGTTTGAAATCTCAAATTTATCATATGTATTCTGTTTGTCATCGAAAAAAAAAATATATGTATTTTTTTTTTCCTTGAAAAACAGCATAAGTGTAAAATAAATCAAATTTTGTCAAAAAAAACACCTTTCGACTGGCCCCAAATAACTTGGGAATGAATAGCTTTAATTCTAAATCTTTTTTTTTAAACCAAAGCTAAAAGAAAAAAAATAATTCATTTTTAATGATTTGTATCTCACTCAAATATTAGTTATAGAAATATCATCCGCAAAAGTGGACAAAATTAAATTTTCCATTAAAAAAAAGTCATCTTTTCTATAACTAATTTCTATAACTAATATTTGAGTGAGATACAAATTATTAAAAACGAATTATTTTTTTTCTTTTAACTTTTGTTTAAAAATTTGGAATTAAAGCTATCCATTCCCAAGTTATTTGGGGCCAGTCGAAAGATGTTTTTTTTGACAAAATTTGATTTTTTTTACACTTATGCTGTTTTTCAAGGGAAAAAAAAAATACGTATATTTTTTTTTTCGATGACAAACAGAATACATATGATAAATTTGAGATTCCAAACCACTCATGTGAAAATTTCCCGTTTTACTTGAATTTGATATGAAATAGTCCTATATATATATATATATATATATATATATATATATATATATATATATATATATATATATATATATATATATATATATATATATATATATATATATATATATATATATATATATATATATATATATATATATATATATATATATATATATATATATATATATATATATATATATATATATATATATATATATATATATTTTTTTTTTAATGACGTTTTTAATGATTTGTATCTCACTCAAATGTTTGTTATAGAAATATCATCCGCAAAAGTGGACAAAATTAAAGTTTCGACTAAAAAAAAATCGATTTTTCTATAACTAATTTCTATAACTAATATTTGAGTGAGATACAAATCATTAGAAACGAATATATATATATATATATATATATATATATATATATATATATATATATATATATATATATATATATATATATATATATATATATATATATATATATACTAGGTCATTCATTAAGTTCGTAGGATGACACATAGATGGCGTTACTAGAATTTTTTCCATATGATTTTTATTTAGTACTAACCTTCAAACGATACGTGTATAAATTTGACAGCAATCTGACTATTTATTCGTGAGTTATAGCATTTTGTGTGAAGCAGCTTTTGTTTTTGAAAAAAAATGGAAAAAAGTGAATTTCGAATTTTAATAAAGCATTGCTTTTTGATGAAAAAAAATACAGTGGAAACCAAACAATGGCTTGATAAACATTATCCAAACTCTGCTCCATCGAGACAAATGGTAGAGAAGTGGATGGCTGAATTTAAATGTGGTAGTACCAGCACAAAAGATGCAGAGCGCAGTGGACGCCCAAATGCGGCTGTTATTCCAGAAAACATAAAAAAAATCCACAAATTGGTTATGAACGATCGCAAATTGAAGGTGCACGAAATAGCTGACATTGTAAAGGTAGCAGATGGTAGTGTTTTTACCATTTTACATGAACATTTGGGTATGCGAAAGCTCTGTGCAAATTGGGTGCCGCGTGAGCTCACAGTCGACCAAAAACAACAACGAATCGATGCTTCGGAGGAGTCTTTGGCACTGTTAAACCGCAATAAAAGGGAATTCTATCGTAGATATGTGACAATGGATGAGACATGGCTTCACAATTACACACCAGAATCCAAAAGACAGTCAGCTGAGTGGACAGCAGTCGACGAACCGAATCCAAAGCGAGCAAAGACGCAACAGTCGGCCGGTAAGGTGATGGCGTCTGTATTTTGGGATACGAACGGAATAATATTCATCGACTATCTCCAAAAAGGAACCACCATCAACAGCGAGTATTACTGTGAACTTTTGGATCGATTGAAGGCTGAAATCGCAAAGAAACGGCCACATTTGCAAAAGAAAAAAGTGTTGTTTCACCAAGATAATGCACCGTGTCACAGATCGATGAAAACGATGGCAAAATTGAATGAATTGGGCTTTGAATTGCTTACCCACCCACCATATTCTCCAGATTTAGCCCCCAGCGACTTTTTCCTGTTTTCAGATCTCAAGAGAATGCTTGCTGGAAAGAAATTTAAGTCCAATGATGAAGTAATCGCTGAAACTGAGGCCTATTTTGACGAGAAAGAGAAATCGTACTATAAAAGTGGTATAGAAAAGTTGGAAAATCGCTATACTCGTTGTATCGCCCTCGAAGGCAACTATGTTGAATAAAAAAATCGAGTTTTGTCAAAATGTTGTTTTTTTCTTACTTATCCTACGGACTTATTGAACGACCTGTTATATATATATATATATATATATATATATATATATATATATATATATATATATATATATATATATATATATATATATATATATATATATATATATATATATATATATATATATATATATATATATATATATATATATATATATAGGTCCAATTCATGTTAAATTCAAGTTGGATCACATGAGTGGTTTGGAATCTCAAATTTATCATATGTATTCTGTTTGTCATCGAAAAAAAAAATATACGTATTTTTTTTTTTCCTTGAAAAACAGCATAAGTGTAAAAAAAATCAAATTTTGTCAAAAAAAACATCTTTCGACTGGCCCCAAATAACTTGGGAATGGATAGCTTTAATTCCAAATTTTTAAAACAAAAGTTAAAAGAAAAAAAATAATTCGTTTCTAATGATTTGTATCTCACTCAAATATTAGTTATAGACATTAGTTATAGAAAAATCGATTTTTTTTTAGTCGAAACTTTAATTTTGTCCACTTTTGCGGATGATATTTCTATAACAAACATTTGAGTGAGATACAAATCATTAAAAACGAATTATTATTTTTCTTTTAGCTTTCGTTTAAAAAAAAAAGATTAAGAATTAGGGCTATCCATTCCCAAGTTATTTGGGGCCGGTCGAAAGATGTTTTTTTTGACAAAATTTGATTTTTTTTACACTTATGCTGTTTTTCAAGGAAAAAAAATACGTATATTTTTTTTTTTCGATGACAAACAGAATACATATGATAAATTTGAGATTCCAAAGCGCTCATGTAAAAATTTCCCGTTTTACTTGAATTTAATATGAATTAGACGGTCTAATTCATATTAAATTCAAGTTGGATCACATGAGTGGTTTGAAATCTCAAATTTATCATATGTATTCTGTTTGTCATCGAAAAAAAAAATATATGTATTTTTTTTTTCCTTGAAAAACAGCATAAGTGTAAAATAAATCAAATTTTGTCAAAAAAAACACCTTTCGACTGGCCCCAAATAACTTGGGAATGAATAGCTTTAATTCTAAATCTTTTTTTTTAAACCAAAGCTAAAAGAAAAAAAATAATTCATTTTTAATGATTTGTATCTCACTCAAATATTAGTTATAGAAATATCATCCGCAAAAGTGGACAAAATTAAATTTTCCATTAAAAAAAAGTCATCTTTTCTATAACTAATTTCTATAACTAATATTTGAGTGAGATACAAATTATTAAAAACGAATTATTTTTTTTCTTTTAACTTTTGTTTAAAAATTTGGAATTAAAGCTATCCATTCCCAAGTTATTTGGGGCCAGTCGAAAGATGTTTTTTTTGACAAAATTTGATTTTTTTTACACTTATGCTGTTTTTCAAGGGAAACAAAATACGTATATTTTTTTTTTCGATGACAAACAGAATACATATGATAAATTTGAGATTCCAAACCACTCATGTGAAAATTTCCCGTTTTACTTGAATTTGATATGAAATAGTCCTATATATATATATATATATATATATATATATATATATACATATATATATATATATATATATATATATATATATATATATATATATATATATATATATATATATATATATATATATATATATATATATATATATATATATATATATATATATATATGGGTCATTCTTCTGAAAAGGGGTAGTTTGAAAAAACAAATTTTTGAATTTTAAACATGAAATAAAAATCGTTATTATTATGTTTTCTATTAGATAATAACTTGCTGTATTAAGTCATACTATTGGCCCAGATCATATTTGAGAAATTTTAAGAAAAAAAAACTTTTAAATCTTTACTTGTCCACAGATGTGATGGTGGTAATAAACAACTACTACCATAGTGATAATAAACAACTATTATGTCTAAAAAAACCTGATTTTCGATCCGCCAAAGTGTACTGCTTGTACTTCCTCAGAATATTTGCAGTTATAATTCTGTGAAAAATCACAGTGTGTAAGGATTTCATTTTCCGACAAGCTTTTCTTAATTTTGCTTATAACATGATAATAATGTAAGTTAATTTAAGTTTTATCAACAAAAATCATTTATAAATATTAAAGATCACACTATTATTGTTTGTGTCACGTCTGTTACTTAGCTGTCCCGACGGAGACATTGAATGTCCACGGACGTGATGTCCACAGATGTGATAAATTCATTAAAAACATTCTGTGAATGATTACATTTTGGTTTTAGGAAGTTGTTCTTTGAAATGTATTATATATATAATTCACTTTTACTATAACTACAATAAAAATTTAAATTTAGTAATTACCTACAGAATTATTATGTCCACGAATGTGACTCTATGATCTTGCCCTACTTAAAATTTTGATGTTCTATGGCAAATTGAACACTATTAGAACACTCAACCTGCTAACAAAAGCTCTCGAAAGCTAATATGGCTGACTGACAATTTATAAATCATAGATTTGGTTCTTGTAATGCCATCTATGACGAAATAGAAGAAATAAACATTTTGTCCACGGAAGTGACTGAAATTCTTGGGACATTCTAGTTTCTGCTGTAAAACTGATTTTGTTTATCTGTTCATGATAAAGGTTTGAGGTACAATAAGTAGACATATTTATTTATTTCATACAGTATATTTTTTATTTTCAATGTAATTATTATTTTGATTTTGAATCTTATTATTTTAAAACTTCAGTCTTGGGACAGTCCACGGACGTGATTTATCACGTTTCGAGATCATATTTTTCAATAAAAATAAAACTAAATTGCTTCTTTTATACTGTTGCTTAATTCTCTTAGAAACACGTTGCAATTTCCACTAGCATACACAGAATTTGTACAATTATTTACATAAGAAAAATTGCTTGGACATAAAATGTACCCTTTTGGAGAATCACCCATGTATATATATATATATATATATATATATATATATATATATATATATATATATATATATATATATATACAGGGTGATTTTTTTAACCTGAAACTTTCAAATATCTTGAAAAATAAGCAGTCTACGGAAAAAATGTCCATAATCAAAATTCAATCATTCCGCGGGGGAAACACATTAGTGCAAAAAAATAACCCCCCATCCCCCCTCTTTGTAGGTGGGCGGGGGTAACTTTGAATCTAAAATAGGAACCCCAATTTTTTATTGCAGATACGGATTCTACGGCTAAAAGTACGTACAATTTGAATAAAAAATTTTGTGCGATTCATGATAGATGTAAATTGGCCTGCCAGATCTCCAGATCTTACTTCGCCAGATTTCTTCTTGTTGGGCTATCTCAAAGAAAAAGTTTACAAACAAGAACCAACAACACGTGAGAATATGATTGGGCGAATCAAAAATGCTTGTGCCGAAATTCAAGCAGACACACTTCTCAGTTGTGTACAGTCATTTGAAGAGCGGATTAATAAGTGCATTGCAGTTGAAGGCCATTATTTTGAACACTTAGGGCGATGATACATGTGAAAGAAATATCTTTCAGACATAAAAAATTTCGCATTTAATTGGTTGAGGGGCGGTAACATTTTTTAAATTTCAAAAAAATATTTTTGACTGAAAGACAGAAAAAATATCTGTAAGACATAAAAACATAACCTAAAAAGATATTTTTTGCTTGACAGTTAAAACTGATTAACTGAAAAATTGATTTTAAAAGTAAGTTTTACTAATAATCAATTACAATTAACTTAACTTGATTATTTAATTACAATTAAAATAATTTATTTACTTATTTATATAGATTTAGGCATTTTCACATTGGACCAAATTTTTATTTTTTTGTTGCGATTATCGCCTAATCTAAATCTACATGAATAATTAAACAAATTATTATTATATATATATATATATATATATATATATATATATATATATATATATATATATATATATATATATATATATATATATATATATATATATATATATATATATATATATATATATATATATATATATATATATATATATATATATATATATATATATATATATATATATATATATATATATATATATATATATATATATATATATATATATATATATATATATATATATATATATATATATGGGTCATTCTTCTGAAAAGGGGTAGTTTGAAAAAACAAATTTTTGAATTTTAAACATGAAATAAAAATCGTTATTATTATGTTTTCTATTAGATAATAACTTGCTGTATTAAGTCATACTATTGGCCCAGATCATATTTGAGAAATTTTAAGAAAAAAAAACTTTTAAATCTTTACTTGTCCACAGATGTGATGGTGGTAATAAACAACTACTACCATAGTGATAATAAACAACTATTATGTCTAAAAAAACCTGATTTTCGATCCGCCAAAGTGTACTGCTTGTACTTCCTCAGAATATTTGCAGTTATAATTCTGTGAAAAATCACAGTGTGTAAGGATTTCATTTTCCGACAAGCTTTTCTTAATTTTGCTTATAACATGATAATAATGTAAGTTAATTTAAGTTTTATCAACAAAAATCATTTATAAATATTAAAGATCACACTATTATTGTTTGTGTCACGTCTGTTACTTAGCTGTCCCGACGGAGACATTGAATGTCCACGGACGTGATGTCCACGGATGTGATAAATTCATTAAAAACATTCTGTGAATGATTACATTTTGGTTTTAGGAAGTTGTTCTTTGAAATGTATTATATATATAATTCACTTTTACTATAACTACAATAAAAATTTAAATTTAGTAATTACCTACAGAATTATTATGTCCACGAATGTGACTCTATGATCTTGCCCTACTTAAAATTTTGATGTTCTATGGCAAATTGAACACTATTAGAACACTCAACCTGCTAACAAAAGCTCTCGAAAGCTAATATGGCTGACTGACAATTTATAAATCATAGATTTGGTTCTTGTAATGCCATCGAAATAGAAGAAATAAACATTTTGTCCACGGAAGTGACTGAAATTCTTGGGACATTCTAGTTTCTGCTGTAAAACTGATTTTGTTTATCTGTTCATGATAAAGGTTTGAGGTACAATAAGTATATATATATATATATATATATATATATATATATATATATATATATATATATATATATATATATATATATATATATATATATATATATATATATATATATATATATATATATATATATATATATATATATATATATATATATATATATATATATATATATATATATATATATTTATATATATATATATATATATATATATATATATATATATATATATATATATATATATATATATATATATATATATATATATATATATATATATATATATATATATGAGTATAATTCATAGCAACGAGTTTGCCTAAATGTTGATTAATTTTGATCTTTAATTGTTCTAATTATATATATGTAATTATATATAATAAAAACATATAGAGACAAATTTGTATTTTGTTGTATATGTTTTAAATCCTAACTTGCAAGATTTTCTCGTTTGTTGTTTATGAAGAATTTTTATGTAGAGAGAGGAATAAGAATGTGTGTTTATGTATTTAGTTTATTTATTTCGAGAGAAATTTGTATTTGCTTGTATGTGTTTTAAATCGTAATACATAAAGATTAAAGTTATTGCGTAGCTACTGGGGGGATCCCGTGGGCTTTGCTCCCCCTTCCTTTCGCACACCAACGCACTCTTAATCTTTTCATCCAACATTACACGTGTTCCTTTTAGGTAAACTTGCTACTCGAGCCAAATTTTAAATGGAACGACATAAATGTGAGGTGTATTAGATTTTCGATCTACTTTAACTCAAATTCTTTCTTACCACACGTTTCCGACATTTTGTTTGACAATAAATTGTTATGACAATTTTGAAAAACAATATTGTTAAAAAACGTACAAGAAAATTATTACTTTGGTATAATTTTACGTTTAAATTTCATTTTGAGTTTGCTAAATTTAAGAAAATTAATTATATAATAAAAAATTTCTGAAAATTGAAATTATGATTCATGCAAAATGAAAACAATTAAACAAAGCTGGACAGTAATCTGACATTTCGGCTTTAAATTTTATATTTGTATAAACATTTGATGAAAAATATTAGAAATTTTTCTTCTAACTTGCGTAGACGTTTACTTGATAATAATTTTATGGATGAATTCATATATCAAAATAATCAGTCAAAAAAGTTAAGAATAAATGTGAAAAAACTTCGAACGTAACAGCTATGGTTAAAAAGTTATGGCCGTCCAAAGTTTGCATTGAAACCTATGAGAGCGCGCATATTCTGAACAAATGAATGCAAAAACTTGTGTAATCAATTATATGAACTCATTTATGATAAGATGAAGCAAATTATTCAACATAGTTAATACAATAATGGTAATTCCAAAAGTGATCAAAGCATATATAAGCCACATCTGATCATAGCACGTTTACCACAACTGGTGATTTTCATAAATTTCATTAATTTCAAGAAGATTTTGAAAATTTCATTAATTTCAAGATTTTGAAAATTTCATAAATTTCTCACTTTCAATATTTCAACCCTATGCATTTTTTAGAAATATCCCCCTCCTTTACTCTCCCGTTATTGAAAAACCCCTATTTACCCACAATTAAAAACCCCAAACTTACCTTCTGTTGATTCCGTAACAATTAGTATTGTTAATTAACAATTAATTAATAAAAAAAACAATCATAAACTGTGTTTAATTAAAAATAAATGAGGATGAAAAATCACATTGACAATGGCGACGACAATGAACTGAAGGAAATGGAAATGGTGAGTATGTGTTTTGAGTATGGTGCGGGTGCTTTGGATCAGCTGTAACTTTTTTATTGTTGCTGTTACGTTCGACATTTTTAGGTAGATTTCATATAAAAATCTACCTATTGCAATGGGCTTTTTTTCTATTGTGCTTATTTTTTTCATCTGATCATTTTCATATATGACTTGTTACATAAAATTATTATCAAGTAAACGTCTAAGCAAGTAAGCGACAAATACTCTGGTGGTAAATAGATGCGTAAGTGTGTTATTTATCTTTACCATCATTTGAGATGGTAAACTTGAAAACAGAATTTAGTACAAAAGTAAAGGAATATGTTGTAAATGGAACACACGTCCCAGGTAACAATTTCGCCTAAATTTTTTAAATTATTCCAACTAAACTTGAAAAAGCATTGTGTAAGACCATATTATTGAAGCTTGACCTAAAAAAACTTGTAAAAGACTAGATTCACTAAGTTTCTTGTATAATTCCTTAAGTAAAGCTCAATTCAATAATAAATATTTAGGGCATATTCAAGCAGCTGTTACTCAAGTATAATACCTTTTATAAGGTTTTATTCACATATAACTTTTAAGGTAGTATTCAATATGTTTTTACTCAAGAATTCTATCCCTTATATAAACCTTTATTAAAGTACAACTTTTAGGAAGAATCCAAGAAGATTCTTACCCAAGGATAGTTCCTTGTATACGACTTTATTTATGTATAATAATTTTAGTAGTATTCAAGAAAATTGTTACTCAAGTAATATTTCTTATATACGGCTGTTTTCAATGAATATTAAAAGATTTACAACAAATCGATCTGTCAATATTTTTGACAGTTCGTTGTTTAATTCGCGATTGTGTGTTCTTTTATTAAATCACTTATCGATGTGTTTAAAAAGTTAACAAACCTTTAAGAACTTTAACAAACTATTATTGATTAATACAAAAGATTATTTCAAAATGGTAGAGATATTTTCGTCAACGGAAATTTGCAATTGCCATTATTCCGCAACCTTTTAATCAAACCTTTCTGATGATGGTTTATAAATTGATTGAGATTTACCATTTCTGATGATGGTTTATATAATGATTTGAGTTGGTCAACAAATAAATAAACTGATGATAATTTGTCACCAATTCATTTTTGTATTAAATGTATGTAATCGCCATATTGTGCGCAATTTGCTTGGGAAAAATTATATCAACACTTGCAACAGATTGCAACTGACTTATGGAAAATATAACGTAGAACGTTTATTTAATATGGTCATTTAACATTTATTTATTAACCAGCCAAATTGTGCAACTGAAAGTAATGCCAATCACAGCATACTATACCCGTTACGAAGCTTGAGTAACACTTTTGTTCTGTATTGAGTAACGTTTTATTCCTGACGTGGAAATTGATTTAATGAACGAGTGCTTAAGGGTAAACGATGAGGAAGAGGGTCTGTGTTCGATTCCTGCCAGGCACGTTTTTATTTATGAATTTTATTTTCCTTTTTTTTATTTTATTTTTATTCTTTAATCATTTTTAATCGTACAATTGAATGGAAACACATGCGTAGATATCGTATATGAGTGAGTTTTCTGCATAGGATCTTGATGAAACTTTGGCAAATGATACAGGTTCACTTGAAAATAGAAGATCTGGATTCATTTCAAATTTGGACAAAATGGCGGGGGGTCTCCCGAACACCTCTAAGTTTAAATCTTGAATAACTTCTGATCTCCGGCTATGATCTTATTGAAACTTAGTATATAAGGTTTTAGTACTGTTTCCAATATTTCTGCATACCAACTTCCGGTTTGTCACTTCCGGTTAAAAAGTTTTTTTTCAGGTGTTTATCCCTACTGTAGCCTACAATCACCGATCGATTTTTATGAAACGTTGCGAAAAGCTTTTAAATAACATGAGAAAGATTTTATCAGCTTTTGGAGCACATTGGATAAAGGGTTGGGGGGTCCACCATACAACAGGTGGTTTTTTCCACAAAGTTTTTATGTTTGTTGGGAGCACACAGCATTCGTTCGTGAACGAATTTTGATGACACTATGGAAAAAGATGCAAACATGTATAGCAAAGAACTGATTAGTTTTTGAGCGATAGTGAACAAAGTGGTGGGGGTCCCTGGAGCACCTGTTTTTTTGAAAGCTCTATAACTTCTGTACCTGATAAGCGAATTGGATGAAACTTGGTACATGAGTATGTAGTACGGTTTACAATAGTTGTGCATCCCAACTTCCGGTTTTTCTCTTCCGGTAAAAGAAAATTTTTTTGTTCTTTTTTTAAGTTTTTTCAGTGTCTTTATGCACACTACAGCCTACAATAATGAAGTGATTATGATGAAACTTATGGAACAGGGTTCCAATTAGTCTAAGAAGATAATTATCATCTTTTGGGACACATTGATCAAAGTGGCGGGGGGTCTACCAAACAACTGCTGACTTTTCACACTTTGTTTTTAAAGTTTGTTGGGAGCATACAGACTTCAGTCATTAATCATTTCTAATGACACTTTGGAAAAAGATGGAAACTTAAATGACAAGGAACTGATCAGTTTTTGGACAATATTGGGATAAGTGGTACGGGGTCTCCCGAACACCTGTTTACTGTGTCATCATTTTTTCAATGTTTGTTGGGAGCACACAGCATTCGTTCGTGAACCAATTTTGATAACACTTTGGGAAAAAATGCAAACATGTATGGCAAAGAACTGATTAGTTTTTGAGCGATAGTGAACAAAGTGTAGGGGCGTGTCCCATACACCTGTTTTTTTTTTAAGCTCAATAACATCTGTACCTGATAATCGAATTGGATGAAACTTTGTACATAAGCATTTAGTATGATTTACAAAAATTCTGCATCCCAACTTCCGGTTTTTTACTTCCGGTAAAAAAATATTTTTTTTAATTGTTGGCAGTTTTTTCAGTATCTTTATGCACACTACCGCCTACAATAATGAAGTGATTATGATAAAACTTATGGAAAGGTTTCAATTAGTGTAAGAAGATAATTATCATCTTTTGGGACACATTGATCAAAGTGGCGGGGGATCTACCATACAACTGCTGACTTTTCACACTTGGTTTTTAAAGTTTGTTGGGAGCATTCAGATTTCATTCATTAATCAATTTTAATGGCACTTTGAAAAAAGATAAAGACTTTATTGACAAAGAATTGACTAGTTTTTGGACAATATTGGGATAAGTGGTGGGGTCCTCTCGAACACCTGTTTATTGTTTCAATGTTTGTTGGAAGCATACAACATTCGTTCGTTAAGTAATTTTGATTACAGTTTGCAAAAGTATGCAAATATGTATGGCAAGGAACTGATTAGTTTTTTTAGCGATAGTGAACAAAGTGGTAGGGGGTCCTCCAAGCACCTGTTATTTTGGAAGCTCAATAGCTTCTGTACCTGATAATCGAGTTGGATGAAATTTGGTACATACACATTTAGTACGGTTTACATCAGTTCTGCATCCTAACTTCCGCTTTGTCACTTCCGATAAAATTTTTGTTTTCTTTTTCTCGTACAACAGAATCGCTTTAATATTTTTATTATTAGAACAACGAAGTCCATAATATTGGTTAGCTTTTAATTAAAGTATTTTATGGATATTAGCTCATTATATATCCAGAACACTATGTTTCCAGAGCTGTGGTGAAGTCAGCCTATGCATCAGCGTCGCAATATTTTTTTTAATGAAGAAATATGATATTTACTGTTAGAAATAAATTAATTTATCGAGCGCGGGACGACAAAAAATTCCATATATGGGTCATTCTTTTACATACCGAACAGATTAGGACAAAATGTGACTAAAACATTTTTGATTCAGCTGAAAACTTTTTTAGGGGTTCTATATAAACATTACGATATACGTGTTTGCGGATTTTTTCTTTTTTTTGTTTTTTAGGGGAAATAGAGCGGTTCTAAATTTCGAGAATTTTGTGATTTTTGGCTTGAAGACTTGCTTTCAAAGATTTATAGCTTCGGTTCTGGTAGAGATAGACACTTTTTGTCTGTTTTATTTTAAATAATAGAGATGCAATTTAAAAAAAATTGTTAATTGTTAAAAAACACAAAAAATTCTCAAACATGTATATCATAATGTTTATATAGAACCATTAAAAAATTTTTCAGCTGAATCAAAAATGCCTAGTCACATTTTGTCCCAATCTGTTCGGTATGTAAAAGAATGACCCATTTATGGAATTTTTTGTCGTCCCGCGCTCGATAAATTAATTTATTTCTAACAATAAATATCGTTTCTCCATTGAAAAAAGATACGTTTTTATAGGAAATTGAACGATAAATACGATGATTATATTAAAAACTAATTTTATAGGTGGAGCAATGGTTAAAATTTAATTTTAACATTTTATTTGTTTATAACAATAGGAATTCGCTAATAACTTTAGCTGAAAATATTTATTTTTAAAAAGTTCCATCTTTTAACTTTCAAATAACGAAAAGAAAAACCTTCTTTCTTCTATAAAACCGAAGCTATGAATTTTTGAAAATAAGTCTTCAAGCCGAAAATTACGAAATTTAGAACAGCTCTATTTTCCAAAAAAAAAAATCCTCGAACACGTATATCTTTTTTTTTCGATAAAAAACCCACAAAAAAAATTTCAGTCAAATCAAAAATGGGTCGGTCAGATTTTGTCCAAATCTTTTCGGTTTATAAAAGAATTACCCATATTCTCATTTTAGGAAACTATTAGTACACTTTTAATTAATTAAAATTAATTCATAGTCGTGGTAGTGGTCCGAAACTTAAAATGTGTACAAATAATTTGTAAAAAAAATAGTGATTAAGTTTCAATTTTCTTTATGACAGCTGCTAAATAGAGAAGTGGATAACGTGCGGTCCTGGAGAATCAAAGGTTACGAGTTCGATCCCTGCTACAGGCGTTTGTAAAGATGCGAAATGTGTAAAATAAATTGTAATTTCCGATAAAAAATTAACTCAATAGCAGCAATATACAAAAAAAAACGAGTTTAATGCGCCAATTAACCAAAATAACTAAAGGAAACAATCACCAATTTTTTTTTCAGTGGCATCGCTTCTTGAATAGGCACTGAGTAATTCTCTTGAGAAAAGATTTACTCAAGCACTTTATTCAAGTAACATTTTGACAGTATTTGAATAAGCCTTGAATAACAACTTTTGTACCACTTTATTCAAGCACTTATATAAAACATGTATAAAGCATTATATATGTCTTCTTGAATAAAGAATATTTTTTTTTTTATACGCCTTTTCTCCTTGAGTAGAGCTTGTATAAAACTTTTATCATGCATAGTTCAAGAATTTTAAATTTCCCCTTCCATTTTAAATTCCTCTTTTAAAGCTTTACTCAATGATTACCTAGGTTAAATTGTTAGATGGGGTATTAATACAGCTACTATTCATCACAATCTAATTTCTTTTAATCTATTATGCATGCACCTTCTGCTTAACTAATTTTACAAAAACACATGGATTAAACATCCACGGAGATCCTATCATCCATATCTTTTTGTAAAATTAGTTAAGCAGAAGGTGCATGCATAATAGATTAAGAGAGATTGTTTTGTGATGGGTAGTAGCTCCTATTATAGTATTCTATATACCATGGTAGGAGTAGTACTATATCCCAGTAGTTCTATATACTATAGTAGTATATAGTACTTCTGGTATTGTATAGTATATAGTACTACTGTTAGTAGTACTATATACCATGTTACTATATAATATATACTATATACTATACTACCATAGTACTATATACCATGGAGATAGGTAAGTTTAAACCATGTGCTTTTGTAAATTAGTTAAGCAGAAGGTGCATGCATAATAGATTAGAAGAGATTGAATTGTGATGGATAGTAACTGATACGTCAGATGAAAAGGATGAAAATTTTGATACGTTGGATGAAAAGATTAAGAGTGCGTTGGCGTGCGAAGGGAGGGAGGGGGAGCGAAGCCCGCGGGATACTTAGTAACAAATAAAAATTTTAAATTTTAAAATATTCAGACCGCGCATGTATGATATATTAATGTGAAACGAAAAAATATGAAGACTTTTTATTTACTCCTTGAATATTTTTTTACTTTCCATGACTATTTCGTTTAGAAAAAAATGTTATACATACTATAAAAAAAAGTGGTAAACTATAAAAAAGTCTATAAAACAAAACTTTTTTATGGATAAAGTCGAATTTTACACTGAAGATAATATATTTAAAATTGCCAAACAGCGTAGTTTTTAACGTTTTATATTAATAAAAACATAATAATAGTAAATTACACTATAAATAGTTAAGCAAAACTAAATCCTACTTAATAAATATTAAAAAACATATGCTGAAGCTGAACATGTTGGATATAATATGGTTGGAAAAATATATATAAAATTAGACATTTATTAAAAATAAAGGTGAAATTTCAAACTTAAATTCCTATAAAATAGTTTTACCCATAATAAATCTTAGTATCCTTAGAAAATTAATCATGGTTTCTCGTTCTATGTTAGCTAGAAGGACAGATCAAGAAGTCTAACGGACTGACTTGTCATTAAAAAATGAATCCAGGGCTTATGAAAAAATAAATAATAAATAAGTACAAAACATTCATAATTCTAATGATTGTCATGTCATGGTAATGGTAACGTTAACGTTAACAATAAACATGCAACTAAATAAAGAAATTAAAGAAATTATAGAAATAACAGGTCGTTCAATAAGTCCGTAGGATAAGTAAGAAAAAAACAACATTTTGACAAAACTCGATTTTTTTATTCAACATAGTTGCCTTCGAGGGCGATACAACGAGTATAGCGATCTTCCAACTTTTCTATACCACTTTTATAGTACGATTTCTCTTTCTCGTCAAAATAGGCCTCAGTTTCAGCGATTACTTCATCATTGGACTTAAATTTCTTTCCAGCAAGCATTCTCTTGAGATCTGAAAACAGGAAAAAGTCGCTGGGGGCTAAATCTGGAGAATATGGTGGGTGGGTAAGCAATTCAAAGCCCAATTCGTTCAATTTTGCCATCGTTTTCATCGATCTGTGACACGGTGCATTATCTTGGTGAAACAACACTTTTTTCTTTTGCAAATGTGGCTGTTTCTTTGCGATTTCAGCCTTCAATCGATCCAAAAGTTCACAGTAATACTCGCTGTTGATGATGGTTCCTTTTTGGAGATAGTCGATGAATATTATTCCGTTCGTATCCCAAAATACAGACGCCATCACCTTACCGGCCGACTGTTGCGTCTTTGCTCGCTTTGGATTCGGTTCGTCGACTGCTGTCCACTCAGCTGACGGTCTTTTGGATTCTGGTGTGTAATTGTGAAGCCATGTCTCATCCATTGTCACATATCTACGATAGAATTCCCTTTTATTGCGGTTTAACAGTGCCAAAGACTCCTCCGAAGCATCGATTCCTTGTTGTTTTTGGTCGACTGTGAGCTCACGCGGCACCCAATTTGCATAGAGCTTTCGCATACCCAAATGTTCATGTAAAATGGTAAAAACACTACCATCTGCTACCTTTACAATGTCAGCTATTTCGTGCACCTTCAATTTGCGATCGTTCATAACCAATTTGTGGATTTTTTTTATGTTTTCTGGAATAACAGCCTCATTTTGGCGTCCACTGCGCTCTGCATCTTTTGTGCTGGTACGACCACATTTAAATTCAGCCATCCACTTCTCTATCATTTGTCTCGATGGAGCAGAGTTTGGATAATGTTTATCAAGCCATTGTTTGGTTGCCACTGTATTTTTTTTCATCAAAAAGCAATGCTTTATTAAAATTCGAAATTCACTTTTTTCCATTTTTTTTCAAAAACAAAAGTTGCTTCACACAAAATGCTATAACTCACGAATAAATAGTCAGATTGCTGTCAAATTTATACACGTATCGTTTGAAGGTTAGTACTAAATAAAAATCATATGGAAAAAATTCTAGTAACGCTATCTATGTGTCATCCTACGGACTTATTGAATGACCTAGTATGTATCGAAATAAAAAATAAATAAATTTATTTCTAGTTTGATCGTAGAAAAAGAAATGAAGAACTCGGATAGAAATCTGTGATCCACTCGTATGAAATAAAACCCTTTGAGTACACCCATGTTTTAAGATTTTGTAGTGGTGAGATATTAGTATGGTTTGGTGATCAATATATATAGTCTGTTAAGACTCAGGTCACACTGTTCAACACTGTTCATCTACGTTGAATTTAAACTATTGTGGAAGCCTACCCACAACTATTGATTCCATGAAATTATTCCATTTATGTGCCGTTCAGACAATATGGTTCTTGTGCATTTTATCCTCATGACAGCGTCATATCTCAGCCATTTTTACTAACCGACTCTTGAGTGACACGCAATAGAAATATATTTGAGGCATTATGGTATTGATATCATCTGAGCACGGTTAGTTGGCGACAATATTTATTAATAATATTCATAATATAAATATAATAGTTATTTGTTTCACTAGGACAAAAAATTATGGATTTTGGGACGAGTAAAAATGTTGCAACCGCAATTTTAAGAGTTTCAAAATCCATTTTCAGTTCGAGTAAAACAATAAAGTTTTTCTCCAACCGTTATTTAATCTTTTATTTAATAAAATTTGAAAATATTCAACTATTTAATTATATTTAATTTACATATCAAACTAAATCCAAGCAACCATTTAAATTTTTTGCCAAACCTATATATAAATACGTAAGCACTATTTTTGTGGTACAATTTCAAAATATTTGCCCCAACAAAAGTGGGGCAATATGTATATCGTTGGAAAGGTCGTGAGTAGTAGATGTGCCAAAAAATTATTTATATTTTTGGAACTAGGACGATTTTTTGAGAAAAAAGGGGAGAAATGTGAAGGTGGTTTTTATGATTTTGTCTTCAATTATTTTGCTTTTTTCAAGTTATTTGTTTCACAATTCAAAATCAATTATATCAATTATAATCAAACTCTGAAATATTGTGTTGTAGCTATTTTGTTGGGAGGTCTGTTTACTAATTCCATTTACAATGGCCGAATTTCGATTAAGTAATAATAAATTTCCTATTCAAACTTTGATTTTTGTTTTGCATAGAAATATATAGTAGAATTTTTTTTAAATGAATTTTTGACAGATAGCGCACAGCAAGAGATAAAAGATAAGACAAAGAGTAAAACAGAGATGAATTATTTATTTTGGGATAAATTTGTTTTGAAAACAATTACATTAGTTAAATTTTTGCTCCTAGCTCGTATCATTTGTTTACATAGGCGTCGTTATTTTTATTATAATTATTTTTAATTTAATTTTTTTTTTTTAATAAAATGTATTGTGTAATAGGGTTTAGAATATGTGTCACAACAACACATAAATACCTTTTAAGACCTAGGTCTAGCCATGGGTCCCACAACAACTGGCGTTCTAAGGTGTTGATTAACACTTTCTTCAAACCTCTGCGGGTTGAAGCCACCTAAGACTAAGTGTTCCGGCAAACTATTCCATTTGAACGCAGTTCGGACAAAGAAGTCTCTCTGCGATCTGCCAGTATGACAGCCCGGGATCTTTACCGTTTCACTGGTTGCGGCAACCGATTGCCGTGTGGAACGGGGGTAAGAACAAGTTTGAGGCATGATGCCGCTGATTTCATCTGAGCACTGTTGATGACGATATTTGTAAAAAACAACGAGGTCAGCAACAGTGCGACGATGTTGTAGGGAATCAAGTTTTGATGTCAAAGCTCGATCATCCACAATTCGTGTAGCCCGCTTTTGAACAGAGTCTAAGAGGGCCAAGATGGAAACAGAGGCAGCACCCCAAACTTGACAACAGTACTCCATACAAGGACGAATATAGGACTTATAAACATGGAGCTTTTTGGTAAGGAGTGAAAAATATTTTGCATCTATTTAGGCGGCCGAGCTTTTTAGACGCGCTTTTTGCCATCGCCATAACATGATCGTTCCAGAGTAGGTCATTTGAAACTGTGACACCCAATAAACGAATGTTTTTACATTCACCTATTGGTTCATCACACATACTGAATAAAATATCTTTGGTGAACTCGGTCTTTAATCTGGAAACAATTAAAATTATCAAAATTTATTACATTATCAAAATTTTGTTATGCTGCCTACAAAATCATTAATATTTTTACTAATTTTTGGTTTTATATCATAATTGGCTGAATTTCAATAGAAATTTATTAATTTCATTTATTATTGGGAATGGGACCCCAACAGTTTTTTTAATATTTTAATCTGAGACACTGAATATTCGCAATTTTCGTATTCGCTGGTAAAAAATACTACTTTAGATTTGTTTATTTTTTGTTCAAGGACAAAGGATGATAGTTTTTGGGATTGTTACCATGACAATGCAATACACAAATGATATATTTTTTGTAAAATATATCCAAACAAAAAGTGCAATTTTTAGTCCGGTTTGAGAAAAAAGTAATTTTCAATCAGATAATCCAACACAGGGGTTAAACTAAAAATATTAAGTGCTAAGCTTGTGACTCAATAGTGCTTCACTCTTGCACAATTTTGAAAATTTCAATTCTTTAAATAAATAATTATTTAATTATTTAATCATTATGTCTACGGACTACGACAAACTAAGATAAAAGTCAGTTAAATAACTTACATTAGTTTAGTGGTTGTTATTATTTAGGACAAATATAAATAGTTTTTTCGTTGGACACCCCTAATACATACGGATGTTATGTTTTTAAATTTATTGATTATCGACAGTATAATAAAACTATTTTAGAAAAAGAATTTTTTTTCGATTAGAAAGGTTAATCAATAACAATAAAGTTTTCTTTTTTTCGAATTTTTCAATTTTCATTTTCTCTTTAATGATGTGTGAATTTTTTTATGTTGCTGTTGATGTGTGAAATTGTGTCGATTTCACAATGACTATAGAATTTAGATAAAAAGAAAATTTTATGACATTATCACATTTTCATTTTATTTTATTTTTTTTTCAGAGTAAGGGTAGAGTATTATGTGAACGAAAACACCTTTAAAGAAAGACTGCAACTATATTTTATAAAAAATCAAAGATCAAGTAAGAATATTTCTTATAGCAGTGGATTAAAAATTGATTTTTTGTCGTTTTATTTATGAAAAATGTTTATAGAAAAACAAAGTATTTGTATTTTTATTATAAATAATTTTTTTAGGTTTACGAATTAGGATTGCAAATTTATTTTTTAAGCTATTAACTTGTGTTCTATATATAGTTCGTGTTATAACTGATTTAAGTCCTACATTTGCCACTTGGTAAGCAATAAATAATGCACATTAGAAAAAAATAAACTTAATCTTTAAATTTTACAGTTATCAATGTCCTATAAATAACAAAACTGAATTTTTAATATCTGCAACTTTAACAGAAGAAGCATTTCAAGAAAAGCCAATCATAAATTGGGATGCTATTTTATGGGTAAATCGACCAACAGAACTTTGGGCTGTGCAATTAATTTTAGCGTTAGTTTCATTAACTGAATGTATGTTAATAACATATCTCGGATATAAGGTAAGTACAAACATTGCTCATAAAATACTTTTGTCAGTTACATGTAGCCCGTAAATTTAACTGGAGATCTATAGTCCAAACTTAAACTTCACGTTTTATTTCTTTTGTACTTGAACCAAAAGGGGTTCTAACAAAAACCAACACAGAAGCAACCCAGAATATAAAAAATCAACTAGGAATTAACTTCCGGATTAAATGTCAAAGAGGTTGATCGATCCAATAATTCTTTAAGAAACGAAAAACATTTTACAATTCAAATCATATTGGACAGCAAAAAACTAGCACAAACTTAACATACGTTACTTAATTCTTCTTTACTTTTCATATTTGTGGGGGTCACCAGAAGTTAAGGTTCGTTAACGCTGTGTGGACAATCGTAAATAAACGTTCAAATAAATTTCATGATTTAGTTTACCACAAATATAGTAGACAGTAAATCAAAAAATTTTGTAAAACACCATGGCTACCAATGAGTATTGATATTGAATATCCTATTTATGAATATGAGTAATCAGATTAAAACTACCCTAATACTTTTATCTTTGTTCATATTATGTTCGTAGAACTTTCCAATTTCTGTGATTTTTTTCAGAATTTTTTTCAAAACAGTTAGCAGAAGGTTTTGACCATTCTTTTCACCACCTCTTTAATGTTAACGATATTTTCCTAGGTTTGTAAAAATTATGCGGTAATATTTTTTGGAGCATAAATTGGGGTTAACCAGTTTTTCTTATCTTTTTAAATAGATGCTCTTTCCTAGTCAATTACTTCAAATTTTCTTTTAGGAATAATTTGACTTTGTGAATCACAATGGGTATAATTTAACGATATGATTTGGTTATACTAGTTGGTATCCTAAAACTGTGTTAGTTTACATGAAGAAGTTTGCTGGACGTCCCTTGTTTGAACTATTCTTTTGCAGTTTTCGAGCTCGACGGGAGATTTTGACGCTCTTGAGGTTCCTTCGGTTAACCTTTTTAACAAACTCTTTCTATGTGCAAAACCAATCTATTCGACGAAACAAATTTATTTAGTTTGAGCACAATAACTTTTAACTCCTGACGTTTTATTTCAAAATTATGTGTTAAAAATTTTATTTACACAAACATCATATAATTTATTAGTATAATATGTATCAGGTGTTTATGATCATTAAATTCAAACTGAATTTACTTTATCTTTAAAACATAAATCAAACAATTTTATTTACCTTAATAATTATTTCATGTGCATAATTTCATTTATAATTTTCATTTTTTTTGTTTTATTTCAGGGTAACATTTGGCAACAAATACTTTCATTTCATTTTATATTAGAATTAGTAACAACAATACCATTCCCATTAACAGTAAGGATTTAAAGTTAAATTAACAAAAACGTCTAAAATATGAGTACTAATAATAAAAAATTTTAACAGATATTATGGCCGCCACTAAGACACCTTTTTATTCCTGTTTTCTTAAATTGTTGGCTTGCAAAAAGGTCGTTAGAAAACATGTTTGTAAGTAGTTCAATGATTTTGTATTTTTTTCAAATTTATTATCTAAGTAAAAATTGTAATTACCATTTACTATTTGCTGTTGTTGCTTTTATCATAGTTGACGTTTTCCAGAGATGGTACTTTATTTTCTCATGCTTTCTTTTATAGAATGACCTTCACCGTGCAATGCAGAAATCACAATCAGCATTATCACAGCAGTTGACAATATTATCAGCTACATTATTATGTTTAGTTTTTACAAGGTAGGAAATTTGTTATATTCTAAACACTTTTAAAGAGAAATATTTGAGACAAATAAGAAGTTCTTCTCCGTCAAGTCAACTGCAAAGCCAGTTCGTCGAAAGTTATTTAAATTGCAAAAATATATCAAAAATGTGTTATAAATTATTTTGGTAATTTTTGTATTAAATGTTATAAATTATGTTTTATCGATTTTACCAGGATCCTCGTACGTAATTTGTAAAAAGGTCCTCTTCACTATCTGTCCATAAAACCATAGTATTATGAATATTAGAACATCCGTTATATTTATCGTTTAATAAGTACAAAGTATTCTAACAGTATGAAGCACTTTAAATTTGTTCATCCATACACTTCGGGATTAAGAGTTAAAGGAGTTTAAAATCGGGCATTTTTACAAAATTTTCAGAACCATGCGGTATAAAATAAAATTAAAGATTGTGTTGTTACTGAAATAACGTGTTCTTTCCAAAGACATCAATTGTGGTATTTTTCGTTCATATTTTCTATCAGTATGAATATTTTTAAGTATTTCAAAACAAGGGATCAGAAACTACACCGTGGTTGAATAAATGAATTACTGATGAAATATGAATTACTGTAACCTATTGACTTTATTTTGAAATTCGTCAAAATGTTTGTACCACTCTATATCATAAACCACAAAAAGATTTACGCCTCCAAATTTTTCGAAATCATAGTAGCTCCGCCAAACTATAATTTATTTTACTAACGAATTAAGGCTATAATTTTTGTAAAAGAATTGTCGTTCAGATAAAATAATATTCGCTCTGATTGGTTGAGGGGGTAACCATTTTATCTGTATACGATAATATTTTTGATCGTACGATAAAAGTAGTATCTTTAATGTCGAATTTTTTTGTTCAAAGCAAAACGAGTGATTTATTTTTCACAAAAAAAATATGAAAAAATGATCTAATTTGTAGTTGTGTTTCTGAACTGTAATTGAATGTTTATGTAATTAATTGTATTCAGTTAATTAATTTTGTGTTAATTTTCAATTTAAAACACGATTTAAACAACACTTTGTTTTTTATTTCAACAATAACTACTTCACTTAAAAAAAATAAGTAAATAGCGTCTTGTTTGTTTACTGTTTTTGACAGTTATATAAATGTATTTGTATTACTCTATTGTATTCACAACTTGGTCTACAAAAAAATCTAGATTCTTAAAAAAATTTTTTTGAGCAAAAAAAATCACTTTTTTGGTGAAATAGAACACGAAATGTAAAAAAAACTAATCTGAGAGCAAAAAGGGGTGTGTCAGAACACTTTTTTGAAATTTGAACATTAGATTGTTCTATTATTTCGACAGATATAACCTAGACAAACATAATCTAGAAAATTTTTCTTATCACTTGCATATTAGAAATATTAGAAAAATGAATCTTAAAAGTAAGATTTATCGATAATTAATTACAATTAAATTGATTTGATTATTCAAATTATAATTAAATTAATTTGTTTATTAATAATACATATAAGTTTAGGTAATAATTCCAATCAAAATTATAAACAATTTACAAATGTCAAAATAATAAAATTAATTTAATTGTAATTAATCATCTGTAAAACTTACTTTTAAAATTAATTTTTCAATTATGACAAGCAAAATTTTCTAGGTTATGTTATTATAGCATAAACACAAATGGAGCAATGCTTAAGATATTATTTTTGTTGTACAATTAAAAATATTGCCGTGCGGATAAAAAATTGTTACCGCCCCTTAACCTTTTGTGTAATATATAGAAACATAACCTAGAAAATTTTGCTAGTCACTTGTCACTTACATAATTAGAAAATGATTTTTAAAAGTAGTTTTACCGATGATTAATTAATTAAAACTAAATTAATTTGATTATTTTGACATTTGACAAAATTTTTAATTTATTTATTGTGATTATCGTCTAAATCTATATGAATTATTAATAAACAAAACAAATAGTAGTTAAATAATCAAATTAATTTAATTGTAATTAATCATCGATAAAACATACTTTTAAATCTCATTTTTCTAATACGCAATGGACAAGTAAAATTTTCTAGGTAATGTTTTACATCTTTCAAAAAAATAGAACAATCTTTAAGAAATTATTTTTGTCGTACGATCAAAATTATTGTCGTACACATAAAAATTTGTTAGCGAATATTATTTTAACCGAACGACAATTCGTTAACATAGTGCATAGTCCATTTAGATCATGAAATCTTCATATAATATATGAAGATGTACAATATCATGCAAAAAATATTTTGCAAGTGCAATTTCGAAAATATTTTGTTTTGTTTGTGTTTATATTAAGGAATTAAATATTGAGCTGTCATAAGATTTTGATATTTAAACTCACTAATTTTAACTTTTTAAAATATAATATATATCTAAGATAACAAGGGCTACAAAGCATTAACGTGTAATTATTACATTTTCGAAAACTTGCGAGAAAGCGAAAAAAACGTTTAATTGCAATTATATACAGCCTTGAAAATAAAATTTATCATCAATAAATCAAAATAAAATATAATTTTATTTTCAACGTTATTTAGAATTGGAATGAAACGTTTTTTTGGCTTCCTTCCAAATTTTTAAAAATGTTTTGCAACCGTTAGTCGTCAATATGAGATATGGCTTAATAAAATTTTCAAAGTAACAACTGTTGTACAACATTATGATAAAACAAAAAATGTTAACTAGTTCCAAATGAATGTAGATTGTATGCATTTGTAAACTGACCCAATCTCCATGCAATGTCCATAAAATTTTGTTTTTTTTACATTTACATTGTACGATTTCGAAAATAAAAACTTTATCATTTATTGTATGAAAATTTCATGATGTTAAAGCGCTGTACAGAAAGTAAGTTGTTTGAAAATTAAGCAGCTGCTTTGTATTTTTTTAATAAAAGACGCGTTCCACATTACCTCAAACAAATTATGTTCATATTTTAATTATTTTCTAGTTTTTGAAGTTCGATCAGTGATCGCTTAATCGCTTACAAAAATTTGCCCAAAGTAAGCAATTTCCCCAATGTTGTCTATATTCCTAAGGCATATATTACACTATCAAATATATCGGTCAAGTAAAAAAAAGGCAGTTTTGAGGAAACTTAAAACTGTGAAATAGCTGTGTTTTTATCGTCTATAAATACAACGAAATCTTTACTTACAAAATCAATAAAAAAGAAAAATCAAAATATGAATCAAGAGATCGAGAGTAAAATTATTTAAAATATATTATCATTAGTTTTAACAATACTTAGGTTATTCGTACTATCAATTGCGTTTTCCTTATTAAAAAGTATAAAGAAAAACATACAAATCAAACTATGACAAAAACATTTTTTTTATTTTACTTAAAAATACAACAAAATCTTTACTTACTATAGCCCACTTACATACTGTTAAAAACCGAAAAAAAAAATCAACTTTAATAAAAATGAAAAAAACACAAATTATAAATCAAGAAAATGAGAATAAGAAATAAGAAAATAACAAATGATTACAATTTATCTAACTCTCTTTTAATATTTGTTTTATATTTAATATTTATTTAGCGTGACGATGATTCGAATATATAAATTTCTCCCCATAAAAAATCGCACAACGCGCCTAAAGAAGTTTTCACTTCATGACATTTTTTTTTACTTCTAGCGGAAAACGATCTGTTATAATAATCGATACAAATAAGAATATTTTTCAATATCATATTGATTTTTGTTAATTAAAATGAAGATGAAAGAAAAATTTAAATTTAAAAAAATAAATAAATAAATTATTTAAATAATTTTTTTTTAATTTTTCCTCTTTTATTTTTATTTCAACTTTATAAAAAGCGAGTGTATTTTCTACAGGTTTTCTATATTATTTAACAGTTCTAATAATTATTTCCTAGCATATTTGACTTAGTGTAATCGCAGTCATCAAATAAAAAAAATTGCTTGACTAAAACTTAGATAAAAAATATTTGGCCAATATATTTTACAGTTTAATATGGGCCTAACCATATATATATGACAATAAATTGACCCTGTGTCAGATATTAGTTTCGCATTGATTGAAAACAATCAATAATTACTCTACACTGGTGACTTAGAATGTTGACTGAAATAAAAATATTATCTTCCCATGAATTCACACATAGTAATGTCTAGAAATTCAATACAAAAGATCCCCAATAATAGGTTTATTTATGTTTTTTTAGAACCATAATTGTATGCGTTATTATGCTGTTAAGCATAAATTAAAAAACTGTTAATTTTATTATGTTGCGGTAACTGGTAATTTTATTATGATTTAATTGTACTGAACCCTGAAATAAATTTGTTTTATTATATTTTATAAATATTTTGATATTTTATAAAAACATCAACATAAATACTATGATTTTATTTAAATTAAATTCCCCAATGTGAAAAACATTCATTGTTTCTATGGTGTCTCATTAGTGTAAAATTTGATGTCTTTGACTTAACGTAGGTTAGTTAAATTTAAAATTACCAAACAATCAAATATGAATTGAAATTGATTAAATAATTTTTATTAATTGTTTGGATTGGATTAATTGTTAATTAAAAAAAAACTTTTACTCGAGGATAAAATATATCATTAAAAAGTTACACAATAAAGTACTATTATTTAAAATATGCTCTATTCCCATTATAATAATATTAAAATTAAAATATAAACCTACAAAATACTAAAATAATAATTTGTTGTGCTTTTATATTATCTGAATTTTATATTTTTGTTTTATAGTGTTTGTGGAATACAACATTTTCAAAGAGCTGGGCATCGACATTTGAATTTATTTCAAAGTACGTATTATGTTGTTGTTACATTTTCAACTGTTGGATATGGAGATTTTGTACCAGACATATGGCCGTCACAGCTTTATATGGTTATTATGATATGTGTGGCATTAATTGTGCTCCCGACACAGGTAAATGCAATGTTTTTTTTTGTTTAATCAGAGCAAGTGTGATTGTTTTGATATACTGTTTGTGTTAGAGTCTTTATAAGGCTGATACATATTTTTGTATGATTTGCATGTATACTATAAACTAGTTTTAAAGAACATGTCTACTGTATGTGTGGAATATAACTCCTATCAACTATTGCCATGTTTCTGCTGTGGTTTATTATTATCCATTTCAATTACAGGTAAGTCGTATTCCAATTTGATTGAAATGGCTTAACAAAGCAAATGTAGATTAGTTTTAAGAAACGACAAAATCAACTCAAGAAAACCCTAATGTTTTGAAAGATTAATGAAAGTTTGTTGTTAGTTATGAATTTAATAAAAGGTTTAATAACAAAAACATAGAAAAAATTTTCTAAAAACATAAACGCAGAAATAAAGTAGTTATAACAATTATTTATAAAGTCATATAGCAAGAATATATACCAAGTTTCTTTGAAGAAACTCATATCCACCGTCACAGTGTTCAATATCGTTATAAAAAACTAATCATCTTCTTGTCGTACAGATTCAAACAATTTTTAAAAATTTCATTAAAATCGCTCCATGTACGAGGATGTAGAGTAGATGCTGACAAAAAATCTTGTAAAAAAATAGTTTAAAAATTTTGTTACAGGAAAATATCACGAAAACTGAATTATTTTGATTTTTCGAACATCTTTTGCTGCACGTTTTATTTAAATCAGTTGTCAAATGTTGAAGGCATTGAAGCATAATAAGAACATTCGGAAAATTCAGCGTCAGAATGCCTACCACATTTTTTGATATTACTTAAAAACAAACCAGTTCCTGTTCATGCAAATAAAAACCATGTACCAAAGTGTCAACGAAGCGTGCCGGGTGGAAAAAACACAAATTTTGTGAAATCACTTTCTAGGCTTCGACTATTGTGTGCATACTAGATTAAAAGTTAGCAAAAACTAAAAATATGTTACGAAAAATCACCTTCTCCCTCATATTTCCTCAATTTATTCAACACTGTACAAAACTTTAATTAATTCGTTTTGTTGTTGACTCGTACTATGCTCCACAATTTCACCAAAAGTTGGCTAGAGTATAACCTTAACGTTACAGACGTTTACGAACAGACAGCTGCTTAGGAGACCTAGCTCCTCTTATCATCCAATTTCGCTTTAAATGCATTACTTCATTTTATTCTTATATAAACCCGGACCATCTAGCAAGGTGTCATTAAATTCACTCAACGGCTGTACGCTGTAGAGTTTATCTCATCAAAATTCTCTTGTATAAAAAAACAGGAAATAAAACGATTTGGGCTATGTACAAGTATTAAACAAATTTTTTTATGGTTACAGTTGACGATGTTTGGCGCCAGTGAGAATAACAGTTTATCGGTAAGAAACAACGTTTGCATTTTTAAATTTTATTCTAGATAGTAGCGAATAACAGTTTCTAGATAAATTTAGAAACATCACCTCACTATAGTTGTTCTCATGTAAATTATTTCATTATATCTAGAATAGTATTTTGCATCGTTTGTTGCTTGCCGTTTGTTGTACATTTTGTAACAATGTGATTTTTGTGCTATCCCAACCGATTTATATTATTTAAATTAGTTAATTAAATAAAGGTTTGTGATACCAATACAACTACACCTCTACAACAACACCTAAATACCTATTCAGATCTTGGTGCCATAACAACATGCGTTACTCTCTGGAAGTCTATCTAACTAAGAAGATCGTTTTGCTATTTACCCTAACCGCATAACGAGTAACACGGAAATATGTATATATTTGAGAATCATACAGTCGATTTCGTATTAACACTGTTCGTGCCAATATTTTCTAAAAACAACGACTCAGTGGCATGTCAGTCCCATGATAGTCGAATTTCGGATTTACCTTAGATTTATCACGTTTATTTATATCAACTTCAGTATAATGAGTTAGAAATGATTTTGAAAGCTTTTTTCAACATAACAGTATTAACATATTACATACTGAGGTGGAATGTGTTTCATTTCCGCCAAGGGCAAAGATATGAAACTTTCTGCCGATGTTGTATGCTATTTAATTCACAACCAGTCAATTTAAAGAATAACAAATTAAAACATAAATTAGATATTTGTTTTACAATTTTAACTTTTCACCCTTGGGTACGAAGTGATTGATTGAAAGTCAGAAATTCTTGTATTACATACAAAGGTGTGAATAAAAATTTTAACTGCGTTTTTCAATTATTGATGAGGACAACGTCCTTAGAACGCTTTTGTTTGGCGTTGCTCCACAGACATTACATTCATAAATAATTTTAATTCAATGATTTTTTGGATTTTAGGTCTGCTAATTTACCAATGTAACCTTTTTCCTATAAATAAGTTGAAAACTATGCAGAAATTAAGATCTCTAAATCGAATTAAACGAAACTCTCTAAATCAAATACATAATATAAGCCATAGATGCACAAATGATTTTTTCCTTCATTGTGAAATTCAGTTAATATTATAAGAATATCTGCTGGTTGACTAGTGTTCAGCACACTCTGCATACCAGAAGTTTTCGATAAAAGCTCGATTGAATTTAGATTATTAAATTATCAATTGTTTCGTACATTTGTAAACTGTTTTTTCAATAATGACAATATTACCATAGCTACAGCTGGCTTATCTCAAAAATAAATTCATTGAATATATTTTATTGATAAATCTTGAATATGAACTGCAAATCAAAAGTAAATAGAATCGAATCATACACATTCCATGCACTGTTACGTTTTATTTTTAAAAACAAATACTTATCATGCATATTGCATAGCCATCAAATCTGCACAAAACTGTTATTTGATATGAAATAAGGAACACCTCACTGTTTGGTTTTAGAGTTCAATGCCTGCAAACAAAAACAGTTAATTTACGACAAATTAAAATTGAGATTTCTGTTTTGGCAATGTTGGCATAAATTTGTAATAAAAACTTTACCTTTAATTTGTATTTAGCGTTATTGTACTGCACATAGGCGTCAAAATTAAACTTCAAACAGCATTATTATAACTGATGACTTTTTCTTTGTTGTTTAATCCTTTAACCTTTCCCGTGAATACTAATAAAACAATTGTAAATTAAAACTTAATACTTTTTGGTACAAAGTGGTGGCCAATCATAGATAAACTAAGGTTTTGAAAATGTTCCAAGTTAAATACTTTAGAAACAAATCATAAATTCTAGTTATTATTATAACTCCGCATACACCCATAGAAAATTATGAAAGCTTAATATCTCTTCATTGTCCAATGTGTTCAAAAATCCATTTTTAGTCATCAAAGTTATTTACAAGTATAAAAAGCTCAAAAACCAAACGAAAAAAATTGTATATTTAATCAAATATTCTGACGAAAGGGTAAATCTAAAATTTTATTATTCCATTTTCACTATGTCCATCTTGTATAAAATAATTTAATAAAATAGAAAAATAAATAAATTTAAATAAAAACGAATTGTTTTGTAGCATAAAAGAATAATAATTCTATTCATTAATTATTTTAATTTCTAGTTTGAACAATTAGCATTTACATGGATGGAAAGGCAAAAACTTGGTGGCAGTTACTCATCACATCGTGCGCAAAGTGAAAAGCATGTTGTAGTTTGTTCAACAACATTACATGCGGACACAATAATGGACTTTTTGAATGAATTTTATGCACATCCATTACTTCAAGATTTTTATGTTGTGTTATTAAGTCCAATGGAATTGGATACAACAATGAGAATGATACTACAAGTGCCTATATGGGCTCAAAGAGTTATTTATATTCAGGTATGTAATTGTAATCTAATGTAGAATGTCTTCGAGAGGATGTGATAATTTTTTCATTTTAATTTTATTTGAAGATGCAAATTTTAAACAGAAAAAAAATTTACATATAATAAAATGGAAATATATACGTTAATATTATTCGTTTTATTATAAAATGTATGTGAATCTATTTGTAAGTTAAGTTTTATATGCAAATATGCATTTGAACTTTAGAATTTTTAGATAAATGTAGTTTGGATTTATTAAAAAGTGGTGGTAAAATGTTGCACTAAAGCCAAAAACAGCTAATAGTTAGAGCCCGTTTTTGTGACAAAAGTAGGTGTGTTCCCAACGCTAAATACGTTTCAGTTATTTTTTATTAAATATTTTAACAAAATCCATCCTACTTGGCTTGAGTAAGAACTTCTCAACTTCTCAACGTAAGCATTTTGGCTGTTTTAATCAAAATTGTTGTTCAATATGAATAAGAATGTGTCAAAAATAAGAGGTTTATTTTTAAATTTGCAGGAGCAAAATAAAAGGGCGTCGACAATATTTCAGCTAGTGGGATATTCCTTAATAATGTAATGTACTGCTTTCCTTAATGATTAAATACCACATAATACCACATTTTATTCGCAGGAGGGGTCGATTTTGATCGATTATGATCAATGTTGATCTACGGGTCTTACTACCTTGCGTGCTCCAGTCCCTGCCATTGACATTTGAGTCAACGTGACATATCACATACCACTGGCAATGGCAGGAGATATCATTATCCAAGATGATGTCTTAAAGGTGCTGGCGGACGAACTTTAATTAGTTAACGGCAGCACTTCCTCCCGCTAGGGAGAAGATTAAAGTCTTACTTTTTTGACGGATAGTCAAAGCGGCTGTAAAGTAATGCCATTTTTAATTTTTCTTACGACTGCAGTTAAGTGATTTCATATTTTTACGGCGACAGAAAATGTCGCCATATCTCTCCATATTTTTACGATATTTGTTACTTTTTACAGATAAATTGTATAACTATGATAACAAAAAACAACAAATAGTTTGATTGGATTATGATATTTTGAATTATTGTCTAACTATTATGACAAATAACAACTATTTTGATTGGATTATGAAATTTTGAATTGAAATGCTGCTTTGATAAAAAAATTTATTTGTCAAATATAAATGTTTTTTCTTTTTTGGAAGTAACTATGACGATCAAAAATCATATTTATAAAAACTTAGAATTATTAATTTAAAATTTATAAAAAATTTAAACGGTTGCCGAAAAATTGTGTATTTAATTCGGAGTCATAGTCATTTTTTGTGTTACGTCTATAATTGTCAAACGTGTATAACAGTCAAGCTATAGATTCAACACAAAAAGGAGCACTTAAGCTACTAATTAAATAATATAATATTTCTACGATAGCAAACTAAAAGTCTATTTTCATGCAGGCTTAATCCCCTGTAAAAAGTTTTTTTTTCAACTAGGGTAAAATCATTTTCGCTAAATAACAAATTTTAGTTGCTATGGTATTTTCATGTAGCTTTACAAAAATTTTAAATCAAAGAATATTAATTTTGAATGTTATGTTGTTGATTTCTAACTTAATAATTTGAATAACTTTGATGAATCGACTTAGACACTTTAAAAACTTTTTTAATTTTTTCCAAATATTTTCGGTTTCTATGAAACCTTCCTCAGGGAAATATTTATTTCTGTAGAATAAATATTCAATAGAAATAAATATTTCCCTGAGGAAGGTTTCATAGAAACCGAAAATATTTGGAAAAAATTAAAAAGGTTTTTAAAGTGTCTAAGTCGATTCATCAAAGTTATTGAAACAACACTTTAAGTAAGTCATAAACAATCTTCACTTAATAATTTCGTTAAAGGTTAGGTTAAATTATCCCACTCGACTTTAACGCGTCTCGCTAAAAAGTTTAAACGCACAAAAAATGAGTGTTTTCATCTCTTGTAGCAAAATATACTATATTCTATTAAACTATCGGCGATATAAACTAATGGGTTATTGTTACTTCGCCATTTTTAAACCGAAATCACGAAGAAGCCGACTACAGAACTAGACAAAATACTTTTGAAAAAAATTATTAAATATTTAAAAATATTTACAAAAAACATTTCAACGAAAAAAATTGGTTTAAATTTTGTAGTTTTGTATAAAATTCAAATTATATGATAAGACTTCAAAGAAAATCTCAAAAGGCCGCAGGTTCCCCACCCCTGGTTTAAGTTAAACATAAAGATGAATAGCACTAACTGATATTAAGGCCAGTTAATTGTTAAATAATAAACTAGTTTACTTAATAACTTATTTTTCTTTTATTATTTTTTTTATATAACTTGTGATTGTATTGTTGATATGAAGCTGTTAAGTTGCAAAACTTATAATATCTATAATAATTATCTAAATTATTTTAAAGTTAGGGTAAAAAAGAAACAAAACACAAATTTTTATTAAAAAAAACGAATCATGCTCACAGACATATTTTGTCTTTGCAAGAATAATCACTAATTTTAAGAATTATGTATATATTCTGAACTTAATGTTTATTTATTCCATAAAGTTAAAAAAACGAATGGAGCGACATAGAAAAGTCATTCCAATGCTACCAAATCAAAACAAACAAACAGGTCCCTCAAAATTCAATAAATTATTGATATTTTCCAGCCAAAACAAATAACATGAAATACCCTATAACAATAATTCAACATCAACACTTCTACGCATGATCAATTTACTTTATTTCACTTTCGTTTTAAAACAAAATAAAATATATCCGTTTCACATTGACAAACAAAAAAAATAACAAAAAAAACTTTTAATGTAATTTCGATATATGTATACCGAATAAGAGCAAGTAATGGCAAAAGAAAATATAATATGACGTCATATAATAAAAGAGGAATTTATTTAAACAGCGAAACGTTGTATACGGAAGATATTGTTTTATGAATTTATTTTAAGGTGTTTGATAGTACGGAAGTATGAACATGGTTAAACTCAAAAGAAAATGTCTATTTCATAGAATCTGTTGGTCGTTACAACAGATCTTCCGGATTACTTAATGGTAAGAGTTGAAAGGACGATGGGTTCGATAACTGTATCGGAAGTGTGTCAAAACAAGTAAATTTGTGAATTTTGGCTTAAAAAAACATTAATTTTGAGTGATAATGTAGTAACATTGAATGTAGAGAAATCTTGATAATCGGCATCTGCATGTGAGACCATGCGCTTGGTTATTGTATTATAGACGTGTCAAAAAAAATTATTAAGTGTGTCAAAAGAATGACTTTCAAACATTTTGATACCAATTTTTTTTATAAACATATAATGGGAAATATTTATTACTAGAAGCATTAGACACATAATAGTATATTATTGAATTAGGAGCTAAAGTTGTACTTTTTGTGTTGAGTCTATAGTTTGGCGCCCGACCGTAGGGAGGCCGACAATTATAGACGAAACACAAAAAGTCACTTTAGCTCCGAATTCAATACACTATTTTTTATTGGTTTTGATTCATTAAAATGAACTGAAATGCATGCTGTTTTGAACAAATTAATAATATCATGTTATATTACTTTACTGCTGCCGTAAAAATATGAAAATTACTTTACTGCCGCCGTAAAAATATGAAAATTACTTTACAGCCGCCGTAAAAATATGAAAGTCACTTTACAGCCGCCGGCAGATAAAATAAAAATGGCGTTACTTTTGTAGCCGAAGGCTTAAACTTTACAGCCGTTTGCCGAAAAAAGTAATTATTTGGATGACGTGAAATAAAATGTAATTTAATGATATATGGTTCGTTCCAGCTTAAGCTACTCCAACCAATAGGAACAGTTTGAAAATATTATTTTGTTGCAGATCAAATTTTGTTTTTGATTTTACGCTAAACAGAAAAGTATTGCGAGATTTTTTTGTATGAAGTCAGTTTTGATCACTGATTACTAATAGGTACAGTTGGCAAATGTCAGACTGTTGCAGACTAAATGTCGTTTTTTTCCTAACAAATAACTGTTTTTTAAAAAGAAACATTCACCCTAAATGTAGAAGTTTTCTGTACTAATAGTGTCATTCGTGTCATTTATAATTATTGAAAACAACCGTTTACCTAAATGAAAAAGATTTCGGGGATGGCATATTCCTATTTTATCCCGGTTTTCAAAATAGCGATTGTTTTAGATAAATAGAAAGGTAAGGTTCTCTACATTAAAATTATGAAAAAAAAATTTGCGGAAATTTTGGGGTCAAAAGTTATACAAGATTAAACTTTCAGTTTTGATTATTTTGTAATTTTTTATAATAAATATTAAACAAATTAAATAAGAAGGCATTGATTTAATGCTAATTCATTTCAATTTGTCATTTCAAAATTGAAACTAATAAACTACATGTGTTTATTTATTTAATTTTTTTTTTTGTAATAATTTAATGAATATTGGCAACTTTTTTGTTCATTTTTTTCCACTTGTAAAATTTTCAATTTCCTTAGTCCTGATGAATAGGGTGGTATAATTCTTCGTTTTTATATTGATATTATTTGGCTTGCTTCTGCGACCTTGCAGACCTTCGACCCACCAGATTAACCACCTCCCACCCACCTCGCCTCTCACCCTTAAATTGAAACTAATAAACTATGTTTATGAATTTTATTATTATTTGTGATTTTTTTAAGAATATTGGCATCTTTTTGGGTTTTTTTTTAAAAAAGTCTCCATGATTTTCATTTATTTTAACGAAAATCTCTTCGTCTTTAAATTCTTGTGGCGGTTTTAACGGTGAATAAAGGTCACCTGCTAGTTTGAAAAAAATCACACATTGGTCTTCATTTTGGTACTTGCACATTTTTATGAAAATGTATTTGATTAAATGTGAGGGAAAAAGTGATTTCTTCCGAGTTCCTGGTCCCATTGTAGCCTTAGCATGTCTCTATGAACTCTCAATTGCATTTGTATGAGCACCTAAAATTTAAAGAATGGTTTACTTTATGGTGTTATTACCCTTTGTCTCCCAAACAATCATAAGCCTTCCAGTAATCCGATATTATTGTTGTACCGGGTAAAATCCATTACTCAATTATTGGAATTAATGTTGCACTCTTGCGATCTTTAACCGATACCATAAACACTTTAAACACTTTAAAAGACTCACGCTCAATGCCACCAAAAACCCACTGATTCTCAACATGGTGACCACGATAGTACTTCCTTAAAATAAATACATATAAATATTCAAATGAAAATGAAAATAACCCTTCAAAACTTTTCCAAACTTATGCCATCTATTTCAACAATTTTTCCAATTCCACCGATCTTCTCCTTTTTAATAATCATTGCATCATAAATTACTTCCCGATTAAAAGATTCCCAAACAGTAGCAAATTTTTTATTTAAGCCACACTATTTTGCAATCACAAATAATGACACATGACCTACCCAAAGATTAACAAATGCAAGAATTTGTCATAATGCAAATGTGATTATGAAAAATATGTTCCAGTCCTAAGACTAACCAAGTTATCAAACAAAATAGCCTTTTGTTTGCGATGACTAATTTTACAACCACAATGCCAGATATAACCATCGATACTAACAAAAATTTAAATTAACAAAAGCAACACTATAACATAATTTATTTGCTTACCAATTTTGCCCTTCATTAGTGATAAGTTGTAAAAGATTGTTACACTGAGAGCATATATAATCACCTTTCTTAGGAATTAGGTTCCAAGCTTGAAAATGTATGAGGAATTCATTTGATTTACACAAATTATAAATTTCAATTAACTTAATAAACTTTCTTTGGAAATTGGATGCCATGTTGATTAATAACAAAATTGAAATGGATTAGCATTAAATCAAAGCCTACTTATTTAATTTGTTTTATATTTATTATAAAAATTTACAAAATACTCAAAGGGGGACCAAGACAAAATTGAAAGTTTGATCCCTTATGACTTTTGACCCTCAAACTTCCGCATTTTATTTTTCATAATTATGGACCTATTCTTTCTATTTCTCTAAAAAAAATCGTTATTCTGAAAACCATGATAAATTAGGATTGTACCAATATATGTTTTTGAAACAATGTCTCCTTTAAATTACAAACTTTCGGACGAACATTTTAAAACAATTTCTAATGACAAAAAATTTAGTAAGTTCTGTTTAAATTTAATATGTTGTTTTTGAAATATTATGTCTAAATCATGCGTTTTTATGAAACTGTATGAAGAGCTGAATATGAATAATAAGCTAAAATATATTACAAAAATACATATGCTGCTCATGACGATACTTATATAAATCGATGCGAGGCGTTCGGGGATCAATAGTTTTGCCTTAAAACATCGATCAAGTTTGACAAATTATTAGATAAATTGGCACAATTATTTTATGAATATTATTAATTATATATCGTCACGGTTACAAAAAAGTCGTACCAAAATAATACATACAATTAAATGTAATATCAAGGAAACACCGTATACAACATCAAGAATAGTACATTATTTAATTAGGAGTTAAAGTGCTACTTTTTGTGTTGAGTCTATAGTTTGACAATTATAAACGATACACAAAAAGTCACTTTAGCTCCAAATTAAATACATTATTTTTTCGGCAAACGTTTAAATTTTTTATAAATGTGAAATTATGATACATAAAAAATTCATAAATATGATTTAATATCGTCATAACTATACGTCCAAAAAGCAAAAAACATTTAATTTTGTTTAAATAAATTTTTGTAGCAAAGCAAGCTCCAATTCAAAACTTCATTAGTCAATTATACTATTTGTTATGTTTTGTTGTCATAGCTACATACAATAATTCAAAATTTCATAATCCAATCAGAATCAATTATTTTTCGTTGTCATAGTTATACAATTTGTTTGAAAAAATAACAAATGCTACTTTACTGTCGCCGTAGAATAAAATAAAAATGGCGTTACTTTTGCAGCCGCTTTGATTATAAGTCAAATAAGTAAAAATTTTAACTAACTCCCTAGCGGCAGTAAAGTTAAACTTTACAGCCGTTTGCCGAAAAAGTAATCATTGTCATTATCAATAGAATGATTATGAAACAAATACAGTACATTATGATGCAAGGACGTAAAACTAAGGTTTTTGAACGTATGTGGAATTGCGAATCGAGGCGCCAGCCGAGATTTGCACCCACATTAAGTCCAAAATGGCTAACGTTGCATGATATACTATGTATTTTTTATTCGCCGCAAGCAAAATATTTAAAAAAATTGTTTTTCGGCAAACGGCTGTAAAGTTTAACTTTACTGCCGCTAGGGAGTTAGCTAAAGTCTTACTCTTTAGCCTGCGACAGCAAAAGTAACGCCATTTTTATTTTATATTACAAAGGTTGTAAAGTAGCGTTTGTTATTTGTTAGTTTGTTATTTTTTCAAACATATTGTATAACTATGACAACAAAAATAAGTGGATTCTCATTGGATTGTGATATTTTGAATTATTGTATGTTACTTTGACAAGAAATTTCATTGGATAATGAAATTTGGAATTATTGTATAACTATGACAACAAAATAACAACTATTTCAATTGGATTATGAAATTTTGAAAAAGCTGCTTTGATAAAAAAATTTTATTCATACAAATTTAAATGTTTTTTTCTCTTTTTTGGAAGTAATTATGACGATAAAAATTCATATTTATAAAAAGTTTGATGTATTAATTTCATATTTATAAAAAATTTAAACGTTTGCCGAAAAAATAATGTATTTAATTCGGAGCTAAAGTGACTTTTGGTGTATCGTCTATAATTGTCAAACTATAGACTCAACACAAAAAGTATCACTTTAGCTCCTAATTAAATAATGTACTATTAATGTAAACCAAAATAAAAAATTTTATAAAGTTTGATATCAAAATATGTTGAATAAGTAGTTTTTGACCAATATATTTGTTATTTCTTTTCAAACAAATCGTATAACTATGACAACAAAGAATAACAAATATTTTAATTGGATTAGAAAATATGGAATCAAAAGGTTGTTTTGATAAAACTTTCTATTTTGTATAGAATATAAACAAACACAAATGTGTTTTACTTTTTTGGACGTAACTATGACAACAAAGAATATAGTTAAAAAGTGAATCACGGTAATAAAGTAACAATTTAATATGTAGGCGAATAAAAAAATATTTATTATATATACTCTCTAGCAAAGACACAACAACAACAATATTTGTTGTTGTAAAAATTAAATTGCATCTTCTCTAGAAAAGGTAGAGTGATGAGTATACATAAATAATTTGTTATTACTTCGGTCTGAAAGACCTAAATATTACATTCATGAGCCAAAAGTGAAATTCTTACCCCCACTTTTTTGATATTTCTCGACCTTTTAGGTCCTACTGATTCTAAAAAAGCAAAAAAAAAAATGTATGTCTGTCTGTCGACCGGTCGGCCGTCCGTCTGTAATGACCTACGCTGCAGGGAAAACCACTGAAGGGATTTCAACATTTTTTTTCTAATAATAGGTATACTCAAGGGACAGGTCCGAAAGGACGCGGTGTTCGATAACTGTACCGAAAGTGTGTCAAAAAAATCATTAAGTGTGTCAAAAACAGCAAATTTTCATATTTTTGGATTAAAAAACGTTCATTTTAAGTGATTACGAGTAGGAACATTGAATTTGGAGAAATCTTGATGGTGGGGATTGGTATGTGAGATCAAAAACTAGATTATTGCATTATTAGTTTGTCAAAAAAATGTTGTCAAGTGTGTCAAAAGAAAGATTTTTATTTATTTTTTCACCCAATTTTATGGAAAAATTATTTGTTTGAAATGAAATTTTATTATTATTATTGAACATTATGGCATTATAAGTTTGTCAAAAAATGTAGCCAAGTGTGTCAAAAGAAAGATTTTTATTTATTTTTTTGCCCAATTTTCTGGAAAAAAATAAAATTAATCATTTGTATGGCATGAAATTTTATTATTATTAAAGAGAATTACGGCATTATAAGTTTGTCAAAAAAATGTTGACACGTGTGTCAAAATAAAGGTTTTTATTTATTTTTTGGCCCAATTTTTTGGAAAAAAATAAAATTAATAATTTGTATGACATGAAAATACTTCGGTCTGAAAGACCTAAGTATTACATTAATGAGCCAAAAGTGAAATTCTTACCCCCACCTTTCAGGCATTTCTCGACGTTTTAGGATCTACTGATTCTAAAAAAGCAAAAAAAAAATGTGTGTCTGTCGGTCGGCCGGCCGGCCGTCCGTCCGTCATTACCTACGCTGCAGGGAAAACCGCTGGAGGGATTTCAAAAATTTTTTTCTCTAAAAATAGGTATACTCAAGGGACAAGTCCGAAAGGACGCTGTGTTCGATAACTGTACCGGAAGTGTGTCAAAAAAATCATTATGTGTGTCAAAAATAGCAAATTTTCATATTTTTGGCTTAAAAAACGTTCATTTTAAGTGATTACGAGTAGGAACATTAAATTTGGAGAAATCTTGATGGTAGGGATAGGTATGTGAGATCAAAGCCTAGATTATTGCATTATAAGTTTGTCAAAAGTGTTGTCAAGTGTGTCAAAAGGAAGATTTTTATTTAATTTTTTACCCAATATTCTCAAAAAAAATAAAATTAATAACTTGTTTGAAATGAGATTTTATTATTATTATTGAGAATTATGGCATTATAAGTTTGTCAAAAAAATAATGTCAAGTGTGACAAAAAATGATTTCATTTATTGTTTTAGCCAATTTTTTGGAAAAAAAAATGTCACTGTTTTGATGACGTATATGTAATTGCAAATGAAATTGGACCTGGAAATTTTTGAATTTGTTATAGTTTTTGAAATATTTTTGGAATTTTGAAAAAAGTTTGTGTTTTGATTTTGTAATAACTTTTGCAATATTTTTAGAATTTTGGAAATAGTTTTAATTTTTGATTTTGTAAGAATTTTTGGAATATTTTTAGAATTTTGAAAAATTTTAAATTTTCGATTTTATTATAATTTTTGGAATTTTGAAAAAAATTTCAATTTTTGATTTTGTAATAATTTTGAAATATTTTTAATTTTGGAAAAAGTTTAATTTTGAAGAGTTTTTGGAATATTATTGGAATTTAGAAAAAGTTTAAATATTTGACTTTATTCTAATTTTTGGAATATTTTTTGAATTTTGAAAAAAGTTTCAATTTTTGATTTTGTTATAATTTTTGCAATATTTTTAGAATTTTGAAAAAAATAGAGTTTTTGAATTTTATATATATTTTTAGAATATTGAAAAATGTTTCAATTTTTGATTTTGTAAGAATTTTTGGAATATTTTTAGAATTTTGAAAAATTTTAAATTCTTGATTTTTTTATAATTTTTGGAATTGTGAAAAAAGTTTGAATTTTTGATTTTGTAATAATTTTTGCAATATTTTTAGAATATTGGAAAAGTTTGAATTTTTAAGAATTTTTGGAATATTATTGGAATTTAGAAAAAGTTTAAATATTTGACTTTATTCTAATTTTTGGAATATTTTTGGAATTTTGAAAAAAGTTTCAATTTTTGATTTTGTTATAATTTTTGCAATATTTTAAGAATTTTGAAAGAAATAGAGTTTTTGAATTTTATATATGTTTGTAGAATTTTGAAAAAAGTTTCAATTTTTTGTTTTGCAAGAATTTTTGGAATATTTTTAGAATTTTGAAAAAGTTAAAATTTTTGATTTTTTTATAATTTTTGGAATTTTAAAAAAGTTTGAATTTTTGATTTTGTAATAATTTTTGCAATATTTTTAGAACTTTGGAAAAGTTTGAATTTTTAAGAATTTTTGGAATTTAGATAAAGTTTAAATATTTGATTTTATTTTAATTTTTGGAATATTTTTTGAATCCTGAAAAAAGTTTGATTTTATTTCATTTTAAAATATTTTTGGAATTTTGAAAGAAATACGAATTTGTGATTTTGTAATATTTTCTCGAAACGCTAGATGGAGAGGTTTTTGAGCAGTTTGCTGAGTGTATCATCTTTTCACTAAATAATGTTAATTTATGATCTGTTATAATTTTCCGGCAACGTATTGATGTTTCGTGTTAGTTTTGTAATAAATTTCTAAACAACGATAAAAATACAATATACTTTAACAAAGAGTTATGTTTGATATACATCGTTGCCCAAAACTAAAAACCATATCCTCGTAAATGTTTTTTGCCCAAAACTATATCAAAATCCTTAACCCAGACCAAAGACTTGATATCTCAGAGCTGTGAGATTTCAGCCCCTCCATATTTTTATTATTATTATAGGGAATTATGGCATTATAAGTTTGTCAAAAAAATAATGTCAAGTGTGCCAAAAAATGATTTTATTGACTTTTTTAGCCAATTTGTTGGAAAAAAAATGTAGCTGTTTTTATGACGTAAATGTAATTGAAAATGAAATTGAACATAAAAATTTTTGAATTTGTTATAGTTTTTGAAATATTTTTGGAATTTTGAACAAGTTTGTATTTTTGATTTTGTAATGATTTTTGCAATATTTTTAGAATTATGGAAAAGTTTTAATTTTTGTTTTTGTTATAATTTTTGCAATATTTTTAGAATTTTGAAAAAAAAATAGAATCCTTTTATATATAATTTTAAAATTTTAAAAAAAATTTCAATTTTTGATTTTGTAACAATTTTTGGAATATTTTTAGAATTTTGAAAAATTTTAAATTTTTGATTTTATCATAATTTTGGAAAAAGTTTCAATATTTGATATTGTTATAGTTTTTGCAATACTTTTAGAATTTTGGAAAAAGTTTAAATTTTTGAATTTTTAAGAATTTTTGGAATATTATTAGTATTTAGAAAAAGTTTCAATTTTTGATTGTATTCTAATTTTTGGAATATATTTAGAATTTTGAGAAAAAAAAATAGAATTTTTGAATTTTATTTATATTTTTAGAATTTTGGAAATAGTTTTAATTTTTGATTTTGTAAGAATTTTTGGAATATTTTTAGAATTTTGAAAAAATTTTAAAATTTTGATTATATTATAACTTAGGAAAATTTTTATAACTTTGGAAAAAGTTTCAATTTTTGATTTTGTTATAATTTATGCAATATTTTTAGAGTTTTCGAAAAAGTTTAATCTTTGATTTTGTAATAATTTTTGAAATATTTTTAGAATTTTGTTTGAAAAAAGTTTGAATTTTTGATTTTATTTAATTTTTACAATATTTTTGGAATTTTGAAAGAAATATGAATTTGTGATTTTGAAATATTTTCTCGAAACGCTAAATGGAGAGGTTTTGAGTAGTTTGCTGATTGTATAATCTTTTCACTAAATTATGTTAATTTATGATCTATTATAATTTTCCAACAACGTAATACATATCTAAATAGAGATAAAAATACATGTACTTTAGCAAAAAGTTATGTTTGATATACATCGCTGCCCAAAACTAAAACCATGTCCTCATAAAAGTTTTGTCTCGAAAACTATATAAAAATCCTTAACCCAGACCGAAGTCTTAATATCTCAGAGCTGTGAGATTTCAGCCCCTCCATATTTTTGTCTTTAAGTTTAAGAAGATTTCGGGTAAAAGAATTTTAAAATGTATTTTTGAATTGGTTCAAACTCATTCTCCGATCGACTCGCAAAACAGAACTGATCCGTCCCATGTGGTAACCTCGTGTGTGACCTGTCTTATGACCTGTCTTGACCGGTGACGTGCTTAAGTCGAAGCTGAAGTGAACGAAAAATCTATGAATTATTTAGCTCAATTATTATGTAATTTCAAAATAAACTGTAGATAAAACAATTTTCAGCACACAATTATGCAAAGAAAAGGACTTTCTTTTACATTTAAATATTTTAATTTTTAAAGACGTTTAAATATTTTAATGATTCTAAATTATTCTTAATAATATATAACAATTTTTTCATATAAAAGAAAAATAAATATTTACACGTTATTCTTTATTTAGCAAAAAATATTATTGAAATTCAATTCATGGAAAATCGTATCTTATTCAACTATCAAAATTTTTTTCATAATCTATTTGCTTTGTTTGTTTTTCTCGTTTCGTTTGTTTTTCTCATTTCGTTTGTTTTTATGTTATCATGTTTTCGCTAAAAATACTTTCGTGTTTCGACCATATTATTACGAATTTTCATCTTTTATCTAAAAGAAAAAAATCAATTGTTTTATTTTAATGAATTTTGCATAATTTTTTGAATAATACGGTCTGATTAATAACACTGAGAAAATTATAGATCTCTCTTACTTAGCTATGTAGACATTTGATTTGTAGCTTTTTTCATGAATTTTGATTATAACTTATCTACCCCTAAATTGCTTATTTTCCTAGCAACAAACCCAAAATAAAATGAAATTTTCAGTTGTTAAATAATAAGCATTTATTAGAACGAGCAATTTTGATATTTTTATCTATAATATAATTTATATTAAATCTGATCAGCTGTTAATTTTATTCTGTTGCTCGATTGCTGCGCAACACAATAAATTAATTTATTTAATTGTATTGAATTCTGAAATAAATTGATTGTAGTTTATAAACAATTTTATTGTATTTTATAAAAAACTAATGAAAACACTTTCACTCTAATTATATAAAAACCAATAAATTAAACTAATGCGCATGTTTCTCTCTCGAATATTGAAAAAGACAAAGGTTACTATGATTATATTGATTTTAAATTCCATTGTGAAAAAAGTTATTTTTTAAGATTGTTTTTGTGGTTATCAATTTTCATTAGCATGAAATTTGATATCTTTCATTGTAGGTTATTTCATTTTCAAAATGCCAAACAATTAAATATATAGGTATCGAAATAAAATAAAATTTATTTGATTGTTTGGAATTAATGGTACACAAAATTAAAATAAACTTCATTATTTTTGCTATTCGTTTTACTTGTTTTGATAAGTTGCTTGTTTAAAATAATTCAATTAAATTAATACATGTTACTTTGTCGGAAGGATAAAACGTTGTATTGGTTTCGTGTTTAATGAATTTTATTATTTCACAAATTTTCAATTCGTGCTCGTTTCTCGCTTGCATTGTAAACTTTTGCTTGAAAAATAAAATGGAGCATTAAACACTTACACAATAAATTGCTAATTTTTACTACTAACCAGAGTAATTGTAAGTTTTTACTCAATTGCTTTAATGAGAAGTAATTTTTCTCACCCTATGTATAATAATAATACAAAAATACCTAGAAAAAAAAATAAAAAAATTCTTTTATTTTTAATGAAATTAACAGAAACAAAAACACAAAATAGTACATTATATACCAAGGTTGAGAAGTTGACCTAGAATTTTTATTTCCTGGAACACGTAGCGCTGACGGATATAATATTCGAGGTCTATATTTGCCTTCTCAACCGAGTTCCATATATGTATATAGATTTTTAGGGCTCCGTACTTTGAAAAAGTAAAAACCACATTTCTACATAATCAATTTACTCACAAACTATAAGTGCTATCAACTTGAAATTTTCTATACTTATTAAATGTGTTGTCCCACACCTGGTGATAACAAAAAAATTGAAATATTTGTTTTTATCTATATTTTATGGACATAGATAAGGAGATAATAAAACAAAAGTTTTTTTAAGGAATCGAGTTTAGTCTATAAAAATCGAAAAAATGGAAGTATTTCAAAAAAAATGTTCTTTAAATTTTCGACTGCTTAGTTTTTGAGTTATTACCAAAAACGAATGGTTTTTTTTGTCCTCCCCTTAACTTCGAACATGACAAAAGAAAAAATTTTAAAAAATTCGTGGTTGTAGGGATTTTGCTAAATCGAAACCGAAAATTTTTTTTTGTTGTTATAATTTCAAATGTTCATTAGAGGGGGTTTAAAGTAGAAATTTTGAAAAAAAATTATTTTTGATCATGGCATGTGGGGTGTCATATGAAAGGTGATTTTTTTTTTGTAGTGCAAAAGAGTTTTTTTTTAATTTTCGAAAGCACAGTTTTCGATTTATTTTCAAAAATGTAAAATTTATTTTTGTCCCCCCCCCCCTTTAACTTCGAACATTACAAAAGAAAAACTTTAAAAAAATTCATGGGTGTAGGGATTTTGCTAAATCGAAACCAAAACGTTTTTTTGGTTGTTATAATTTCAATTGTTCATTAGAGGGGGTTTAAAGTAGAAATTTTGAAAAAAAATTTTTTGTGTTCATGGGGTGTCATATGAAAGGCAATTTTTTTTTTTGTAACGCAAAAGAGTTTTTGTTGTAGTTTTTGAAAGCACAGTTTTCGTCTTATTTTCAAAAATGTAAAATTTTTGTTTGTCCCCCCCTTATCTACGAACATCACAAAAGAAAAAATTTGAAAAAATTCATGGGTGTAGGGATTTTGCTAAATCGATTCTAAAATTTTTATTACTGGTTATAATTTCAAATAAACGGGAAACTATACTAACAAAAACTGTTTTTTTTTCTCAAATATTATATACACGGAACTCTCTGCGAGCGAATTATATTCGCACTTGCCTGACTTTTTTTTTCTACTAACACTAATTATCATATTTGATTTGATTTGATTTGAGTTTGATATTAGTCGCATCTTCCATTTCATTTTTTAGATATCTTAGAAGATCAAGTAGCCTGAAAGTAGTTTCATTTCGTATTAATAAAATGAAATAAGGGAATGTATATTATTACTTTTTTATGTCACTTCATTTCATTAAAAATAAAAGAAAACTTGTCATTATGTGCTTAGGTTTTTGTTTCTTATTATTCTTATCATTGTTAACCTAGGGTGAGACAAATTACTTCTCATTAAAGTAATTCAGTATATAATGGTGTTTTTTCTGTTTTTAGGCTAGTGGTAAAAAAATAATAATTGCATTCACTGGTTTCGTTTTATTAGTATGAAACTAACAGCCAAATTGCTTGATATTTTAAGATATGATAAGGCAAATGCAAACCTCGAACATTATATCCATAAAATTTTCGGTCAATAATAGCTCACTTCTCAACTTTGGTATATAATGAACTATATTACAGAATCAAGATGCCGATGATGCCAACCGATGATGTCTTCCAAATTGAAATTAGTATAATAAAAAAAATTAATACGCGTTTTCAGTTTTATTTTATTTGTTTTCTAGTTTTGACACAGGCTCGAAATGTGTTACAAATTTTAGAGGTAAAGAAAGTTAAAAGATAAATTATGCTAGACGGGTTAACGGACTTGAATAAACGTTTCTTTATACGAAAGATACTAAGTTAGACTTTACAAAAATATTATACTGATAAAACAAGTTTATATTTTCATATTTTTTTTTATTTTAGCTTTTCATAAATGGCGATTTCAAAACGTACCTTCTTTTCTTTATATTTTATTATATGTGTTACTTATATACTTAATTATATATTTATACTTTATTATATATTTTGTTAATGAATAATCAAATCTGTTTTTCTCGTCAACAAAACAAAACGCCTGCTTTTTTATGTTTTGACTTTTGGGTTAAAGACTTACATTTTTAGAAAACCATATAAAAACAAAAGAGAAAATGGTACATTTGGGTTTCGCGATCTTTGAAAATAAATTGAATTATTAATTAAGTAAAAAAATGTTCAGTGTATTTTTTTATAAATTCGATCAGAAACAGAACAAAACAAAAATTTGTATAAATCGATTAACCCTTTCGAGCACAATTATCCTTTTAACTTTCCTTGCCTCTAAAATTTTAAAACTAGTGAAGAAATATGTGAAAAAACTTTATCTGCGACTTGGTTTGACTTTTCATCTACAAGTTGCTAGGCAGATTCTAAAGTTTTAGAGTCTAATATAGTTATACCAAAATAAAGTTTTTTTTAATCTCGAACAATAAACAATTTTCAAAAATTAAAAATTGTTTTTTACAGGGCTCTTGTTTGAAAGATGGCGATCTAGCAAGAGCACGAATGAATGAAGCGGAAGCATGTTTTATTTTAGCTGCGCGAAACTATGCTGATAAAACAGCTGCCGATGAGCATACAATATTACGATCGTGGGCTGTAAAAGATTTTGCACCTAATGTTCCACAATACGTACAAATCTTTAGGTAAGTGCTTTTTCTTTATTTAAGTTATTATTAGATTAACTTGCTACTCAAGTTTATAAAAGCTTAAATTGAAAACGGGAAAACAAAGAACTTTAATGCTGTTTTCTTGTTATTTACTTTAGATTTTTTCTCATAATCGATTCCTTTTACAAGAGATACACATTTTGTACATCTTATTGATATTATAAGGAAAATCGTAGTTATTAATGCATGTTAAGATGTTTTTATAAGAAGAAAATTTAATTCAAAACAAATAAATGTTTGCTTTATTTTAATAAAAATCAAGAGTTTCATGATTGAATAGAAGATGTTAACTCTAGGTTTATTCATTCGATCGATGAAGATGATAAAGGTGATTTGATGGATTGCGATTTATTTGTTTTGACTTATATTTATGTATTTGCTCAAAAAGCTTTCAAACACTGGAAGAATAAACGAATTGTTTGCCGTTTTGATGGTTTGGTATACTGATAAACACATTTGTTCTTTAGTCTTCTATTATATATATAGATTTAAAAAATCGGTGTTTTCCTTATATGATTTCACAATTTATTGGAATTAAAAAAATATATGGCAATGTGTTTACCTAGCAACACATTTCTGCCAATTTAAGGTGTAGTGTCTAGCGCAATAAATTATTCGATGCGAGGTTTGAATTCTATCTTCATAGGTTTAATATTAAACTAAATATAATGAAACAAATGATTTTAGTTAATCTACAAAATGTAAACTACACTGCACTGCGATAAACAATTAGTTACTTTTCAGGCCGGAGCACAAACTACACGTAAAGTTTGCAGAACACGTCGTGTGTGAAGATGAGTTTAAATACGCTCTTTTAGCAAATAATTGTACTTGCCCTGGTGCAAGCACGTTAATGACATTACTCTTGCATACATCTAGAGGACAGTAAGTAGCAGTAACTAAGAAAGATGTGTATTTTGCTCATGGTGTTTGACTGTTTTTTGCAGAGAAGGACAACAATCGCCAGAAGAATGGCATAGGTTATATGGAAAATGTTCGGGCAACGAAATTTATCATATAGTTTTAGGAGATAGTAGATTTTTTGGCGAATATGAAGGAAAAAGTTTTACATATGCTAGTTTTCATTCACATCGAAAGTAAGTTAAATATGTTACAATATATTATAATTTTGAATTTAATCCTATTTTTAACTTTACAATTCCATTACTTTTTAATGATCGAACTATTTTACTTACAGACCACAAATCATTTGTTAGATTGTCATAAATTTACAATGTCATGGTAAAAATATATTTCTACTTTTTTCATTTTGACATTTTAAGTTTTCCTATTTTGTAACAATACCTTTTTCCAACTTATTTTTGATTTAAATAATCCAATTTATTCATTTCCCAAAAGATGTTAAAGGTATACCATTTTTGTTGAACACATGTTTTCATAAAAGCATAAGATATTTGTTTATTTTTTCAAAATAGATTTAAAGGAGAAAAGTAAAATGAAAGATTATTTCGAAATAATTGATTAAACTCAAAACTATGTCTTTATTATTTACTACCATGTTCAATTCACTCAACTAGCAATCTGTTCTTAAGCATCTCCTTTTTGGCTTGTCCAATAATTAAGGTTCAATGTTTATTTTTATTAAGTTTTAATTTAAACTTCTTTCCAGCATATCGCTGTACTCAAATTGATATGTTTCAAACATTTTATAATAGGAAAATCGGTTTTACTAGAAGAGTGTAACTTACATTATCTTTGTCGTTATTTTTGGTAAAAATATTATTAGAATTTATTGTATGATATTTTATTTTCAGATATGGTGTAGCACTAGTTGGCGTTCGACCCGCCGAGCTGCCAGAATTCTATGAAGAAACAATTCTTTTGAATCCAGGTCCACGACATATCATGAAAAAAGATGACACATGTTATTATATGAGTATTACAAAAGAAGAAAATTCTGCATTTGTAGTTAATCAAAATCAACAACAGCAAACACAAGCAGAATCAACAGCAACAACGAAAGAAGGTAATTTAATGTTTAATTTTAGGAATTAATTTATTATTAAATTTAATCATTTGCGAATACAATTTTTTTTAATTTAATTGAAATTTTAAAAGTTTCGTAAAAAACAGAAAATCAAAACTACATTCAAATGTATATATTATGATTTAGTTTCAACCAAAACCAACACAACAACTTCTGTGAACCCAACACATATGATCCCAGTGCCGTCTGTTTGTGTGCGTGTACCTTTAAGCCCGCATTTTGACACAGGTTCCCTGGCATATAGAAAATCTGCAGTGGACAGTGAAGCTTCAGCACTGACCGTGCGTGAGTGTGCTATCCGAAAAAACGCATGAACCAAACTTGCTTTAGCTTTTTTGTAATAATAAATATATTAATTAGACCAATCTGTACAAACCAATCCTGCATATTAGTTATTTGATCTTCTACCATTGTTACATATATCACATTACAATAACAAAAAATTATTATTTGTTTAGTTTTTCATATAATTAGAAATGTAACTTTATTTGAAATAGAGATTTTTATCCTTTCATATTTTATAATTAGATTTACAAAATAAGATTTGCTAAATTAATTAACATTAATACTTTTATTTAAAAATTTTAAAAACATATCATTAATTTCTTTTACAAAAATTATTCATTCCTCAAACCAGTACCAAACCAGTACCGCAAATCAAAAATACTTTTAACACCGATGACGTGTTCAAAGTATTTTTAAAAAAGTCGGTCAAGTGAGAAATAAAATTCGCTCGCCGAAGATGCCTTGACCGAAAATGAACAAAATATCGTTGTAAAGTCTTTATATTGTCAGATCAAAGGCACATAAAAAATGAATTTTTCCTCGAAAATATTAATAGAAATATCAATTGAAAATTAATCGAAGTGATACAAAAAATGGTACATCAGATTAAATCTAGCTGTTTATAGTAAATAAAGAAAGATTCAATTACATCAACTTGTAAATGGTAACAAGTAATAAAAACTGTGCATTAATTATAAAAAAGTTTGCAATGTTTCTTAAACTTTGCACAAATGACATCCAAAATCCAAATGTTAAAAATTTGTTGTTATGTCCTTATCATTGAGATTTGTCATTAACCTTTAATTCGTACACTTATAACAAACGGTTACAAATGGTTTTTCTTTACAAAACAAATAATCTTAATAATAATAACCAAATTATTTATTATTTTTTCCGTTATAATCAACAAAAAAGTTCAAGCGGCACGTATATCCGCTAGAAATAGGTAGATTTCGGGGTCAGACATTTTTGTGTACAAATAGAATTAAATGTGTCAGATTGGTTTACATAAAAAATTTAAATAGAAACAGAATAATTCAAAAAAATTATCAAACCAAATTAAATACATTAACCAAAATCACTTTTTCAATGCTATTTCGGAACAGTTTTATTTAATTTGGTTAAAACTACTATTAATAACATATTAAATCTACCTAAGAGCAAATTAAAGTTCTCACTACGTCACACCTACAATACCACAACACATAATTTATAATCAAAAATTATCAAACAACTATTACGCCTCAAATAATACAAATATCTATCAATTTAGGAAAACTTTTGTAAATGTGTAATCAATATACATATTATATTCATTTCAACTAAACCATTTCCAAATAGCCAAAGAAAATATTCCTTAATTTAAAACAATAATAACTCATCTTTGTTTTAATTTTTTTTTCTAATTTTTGCGAAAAAAAAATAAAAACTCAAAAAAAGAAACAAAAGAAAATTTATTTAATATTTCTATGGGATATTTTTAAATTTTTATGGAATTTGTTGTTGTAATTGAATGGCATGCGTTAGGTATAATGCTAATTACATTGAAACCTCTTGGGTTAGAAAACTGAAAATCTCTGAAGTTATAGATGAAAAAATTATCTAACATTTAGTATAAGTTTAAACAACATAAACTCAAGAATGATGAAAGCATGGCCGTTTGCGTTTGTTTTCGATTTCGTTTTAACAGCCCCAGGGTCTCAACCTCTGAACTAAAATAATTATTTTTTCACTTCACTTGTGTCTATTGACACATTATCTACAATCAATTCAATGAATTATTTGTGATATTACATCACTCCGATGGAAGTTATCCCATCATGATTAATAAGACTGAATCTAACAAAATATGGTGTGTGAAGATAGTCATTCTCGCCTTCTTCTCGCCGATACAAGTTTGTTATCCAATTCTAACTTGGTTAGAGTATAACAACAATAGTGATCAACTAGAGAAATAAGTTGACTAAACCTGAATCTAATAAATATATGTTTATGAAAGTTTTTTGTTTTCTTATAGTTCGCTATAGTATAGTAGACCAATTTTGGTTTATATAGCGTTAAGTTTTTTTGGTAGTGTATCTAGTCGGCTAGTCCTGAGGAGAATGGTATACTTTTTTTAAAGTGTAATAAAAAGTTCTTATCGGTTCGAAACTAGATCGGTCGACAATTTTGTGGATAGCAAAAAAATTTCATAAATTGCACACCATATTTTGTTAGATTCAGTCTTACGAACCAGCTTGTAATTATGTTTACGTTTCACGGTTATTGGATAATTTTTGCTTAAAAGACGTTTATATTAAATGATAATCAGTAGTTACTTTGAAAGTGGAGAAATCTTGATGGGCGGAATCTGTATAAAACCAGGAGGTTAATTATTGTGTTATAAGTCGGTACAAAAAATCATTAGGTCTGTCAAAAGAATGATTTGTATACATTTTCTTGACAAACATATAATGGAAAACATTTTGAACTAGAAACAATTGACAAATAACATTAATTATTTAGATTATATGAAATGTAATTGAACATGAAATTGGTTATGCATTATGGTTCTATCCATCTTGAGTTACTCTCAACTACTAAAAACTGTTAGTAAACAGTTGTTGTAGATTAAATGTAGTTTTTTCACAAAAATTGTAATGAGGATTCTGGGGAGAGGTTTTTAAGAAATTTTTTATGTAATGCTGAGCTCCATTACTTCTAAATAATAGGAACAGTTTGAAAATATCAGGTTGTTGCAAATCAAATATTTTTTCTTTTTGAAAAGTAGAAATAAGTGAAAAGATGCATTTACTCTAAATGGAAGAGTATTGTGAAAACATTTTTTGTGTGAATCGAGATTCGGTCATTGATGACTAATAGACTCAGTTGGTAAATGTCAGTAGTTTCAGACTATTTCCCCTTTTTTTCAAAACAAATATTTATATTTTAAAAGGAGGCATTTAAACTAAATGGAGTAGTTTTCTCAGAAATTTTCTGGACTGAGAGGAACAGGTGGGTTGGATAATATCAGGTCGTTGGAAAATACCAGATCAAATGTCGTTTATTACAAAAGTCATAATTATTTAGAATTACGTCAAATATTGCTTTTCTACAAAAGCTTAAATAAAAGAAAAGAAGCATATACTATAAACGGAAGAGTATTCTGAAAATTTTTTTGAGTGAATCCAAATTCGGTCACTAATTACTAATTTTTAAATTTAAATTTACTGATGACTAACTAGCTTTCTTGTTGAAAAACAGTTGGAGAAAAAATATTGTATGCTTGATCGTTAATGTCAGCTTTTACTCGTCTACAGCCCTCATGAATTAGATGTAATTAAACATGATGATGGAAGTCATTTTTTGTTGTTATACCATTCACATGCTATCTCGGCTATTATACTTTTGTACAGAATATACGGTATTTCAAAATTCGAAAAAAATAATAATTCCACTCCACTTCATTTTTTCTCACAGAACCAGAATCGAGGTACAGACCATACGTACAGAATATACGGTATTTCAAAATTCGAAAAAAATAATAATTCCATTCCACTTCATTTTTTCTCACAGAACCAGAATCGAGGTACAGACCATCCACATGAATTAGAGTCAGATGATTAAATAGATCTTTAGCTAAATTCTGGTTGTATGGAATTATTTCGTGGAATGAGATTTCGTACTAAATGGGATCTTTGCATTCAGATTCAGTGGAATGAGAAAATAAATTCCGTGTTTGTGGGATGAACTGTCAAATTATCTCGTCAACGAGTTTATAGACGAAATGCGATTATTTGCTTTGAAATTTTGTATAGACGCACAAAAATGGAGAAAAAAATGTCGAAAAAAGTTACGATAAATCATAAAGAAATATCTACTTAGGTGCTAAGATATGTTCCTTCTACAAAATTTACCATCCCTATTTCCTATGTGCTTACAAGGTAAACAGATCAAAACTGTCCCTTTTACTAAATTTACTTTATTTACCCTTAAAAAAATAAAGAAAAAGTCGCTTGCGCCTAAGTTCAAGTAATCATGCCAAAAGAAATTTTAGTTAATTATTTAGAGGAGAATGTGGTTTTGGCGCGTGGGAGTTAACGATATTTTATTATTTATCAATAACTATTTTAGAAAAATTAAATTATTTATTTAATTTATATACAAAACATATTGTTTTGTATGCTTCTCGCAGATTTGATAGACAGACGGAAATAGGGAAATGGGACGATGTGACAAAATACACTATTTATTTCATTCTAAAGAATAATTTTTACAACTAAAATCTATAGCACAACTTGTAAACTAGCTATCGAAAGAAACACAAATAAAAACAAGTCAATAAACTGACAGATGAATTCCATTTTCAATAATTTGTAATAGTTTAGAACTTGTACTAAAAATCATATCTCGAAAAGAGAACGAGAATACCAAATAGTGGAATGGAATTATTTAGTGAGAAATCAAAATTCGAGATAAACAATAATTCCATTCCACTTCATTTTTTTTCATAGAACCAGTATCGAGGTACTTATTAGCATTCGTTTAAGGAATAGAGCAATTCCACGTCACCGCAACATCGATGTTCCCGACCCCTCTGATTTCGATAAAATTTCATATACAGATAGCCAATGACAAAATAAAAATACGATTTCTTTCAAAAAATTAAATTTCGCTCTAGGGATGACACAGGGTGGCGGCAAACTCTTAGGGGTTTGCGAAACATAAGTATCTTTGAATATCGATTGCTAACGATTGACTTACCCGATTTAAGTCATTTATAGCTCATTGGAAAGGTAATTGATAGGACTTATAAAAAAAATACTTAAAATTTTTTAATAATTTTTTAAAAGTGTATTAAACTTAAAAAAATTTCAAAGATGGCGCTGTTGGGGGTACTTTCACTTTTACTACTTTTTTCTTCCCGAAGAAAAATGTTTAATTAGTTCGTAATCTAAAACGAAAGATTCCCAGGTACATAATTTCTCGTTTTAAAAATAAAATTTTTACAAAATTTTCATTTCCGTTTTTTTTTTTCAATTTTTTTTTAACTAATGCAGTGAATCATCTATTTAACTCAATCCACCGGAATTCTTGTTTTATAATAATTTAATGACCATTTAACTATTTTAATGATACAAATTAAGTATTTGAGGTTGTGAATGATTTTTACATAATTTATCTTTTCATCCATTTATACCTGTCCGAAATTAATTTTAAGGCATGGACAAATCAAGTACCATACTTTGTTACCTGTTAATGATAATACCTGTCATAAAATGAGAGCGCAGTAATGAAATTAATAGTCTATATAGATATTTTGAGTGTATAGCATCATTACTAAATTCATTTGTCAATCTTGTTAAAAAAATATTTGTGTTGTGTTAGCAAAGAAGCTTCAAAGTGTTTTAATAGTTAAAATAAGTGTTTTTTAAAACATGAGTAAATATCATTGCTTAAAACTATTTGGTATCGGCAAGTAATTTTACGCGCTAATTTTACGCATTCATCAGGCCAAAGACTTGCAAATTTTGAAAATCCTACTTTTAATTCTGGAAACTTGCTCTTAAACTCAACGTATGCTTCATTTAACGTTCATAGCAGTAACCGTTTTTGGAGAAATATTCGTTCAATACCACGTTTAACATATATCGTATCACGTTTAACTGGCATTAATCTGCTAATGGAATCATTCGTATAAAAAATTTTCATTTCATTAATAGTTTCTTCTGGTAGTTTTTTATCGGCATTTGAAAATGATGACAGCGCTGTGGATTGGTTTATTTGATCCTTCTTGCTTTTTTCAATTAAGTGGCGTGTTGCTTCTGTTCTAAATAAGTTTTGTATTTCTTGCACTTTCATATCCATTGGTAGTAGAGTTAATATTTTTCGTTTCTCCATATAATCACCATTTTTAAAGGACAACTTTAGGTTCTCCATAATATCTCGATAATATTTTAATTGCTTTTTTATTTCATCAGAAGAATCAAGATTTTCCCCAATTAAAACATTTTGTATGTTTCTACGCAGTTGCTCTGATTTATCCTTTCCATACTCAAAACTGCGACATAACCGCTTTCAATTAATAGGTGAAATTTGATTAGATACAAATGGCACAATATGTTCATTTATCCGGTTAATTAGCTCATCACGTTCCATATTGACTATCGTTGGTGATGACACAATATCTCGTATAACACTTGGTCCGCTGATAGGCTGTGGCTGTTCCTCCAATATTTCATCACTCGCAATTGATTCTGTATCACCTGTATTTTCAGTTTCAATACCTCCAGTGGAACTGATCATTAAGAGACGAATTCTACAAGACGAACAAATTCGCTTTTGCGTACGTAAATTGAACACAAGGTTTATCGAACGTAATTTATTCTGAACTTCAGGTGTAACATTTTTTAAAATTTTTGAACACTTGCCGATACCAAATGGTTTTAAACAATGATATTTACTCATGTTTTAAAAAAAACTTATTTTAACTATTAAAACACTTTGAAGCTTCTTTGCTAACACAATACAAAAATTTTTTAACAGAATTGACAACTGAATTTAGTACTGATGCTATACACTCAAAATATCTCTATAGACTATTATTTTCATTACTGCGCTCTCATTTTATGACAAGTATTATCAGATAACAAAGTACGGTAGTTGATTTTCCCATGCCCTAAAATTAATTTCGGACAGGTATAAATGGATGAAAAGATAAATTATGTAAAAACGATTCACAACCTCAAATACTTAATTTGTATTCTTAAAATAGTTAAATGGTCATTAAATTATTATAAAACAAGAATTCCGGTGGGTTGAGTTAAATAGATGATTCACTGCATTGGTTAAAAAAAAAATTGAAAAAAGAAACGTAAATGAAAATTTCGTAAAAATTTTATTTTTAAAACGAGAAATTATGTACCTGGGAAACTTTCGTTTTAGATTACGAACTAATTAAACATTTTTTTTCTGGAAGAAAAAAGTGGCAAAAATGAGAGTACCCCCGAAACAGCGCCATCTTTGAAATTTTTTTAAGTTTAACACACTTTTAAAAAATTATTAAAATATTTTAAGTATTTTTTTTATAAGTCCTATCAATTACCTTTCCAATGAGCTATAAATGACTTAAATCGGGTTAGTCAATCGTTAGCAGTCGATATTCAAAGATACTTATGTTTCGCAAACCCCTAAGGCTCTGCCGCCACCCTGTGTCATCCCTAGAGCGAAATTTAATTTTTTGAAAGAAATCGTATTTTTATTTTTTCATTGGCTATCTGTATATGAAATTTTATCGAAATCAGAGGGTGTCAGGTCACATTCTAGAACAAATGCTGTTGCAATGACGTGGAATTGCTTAATATAGGAAAAAATAACGATAAGATATCCAAATTCAGATATTTAGAAGAAAATGAATTAGATGTAATTAAAAATGATGGAAGTCATTTTTTGTTGTTATACCCTTCATATGATATCTCGGCTATTACACTTTTGTACAGAATATACGGTATTTTATTTTGTATAATACAATGTTTAATCCTAATGTTCAATGTTTATAACATATCCTACATCCATGAATTATTACTTCACCATAATTTTAAATTGTGTGTAGTAATGCAATCTATCGAAGAAAATATAAAGCTTATATGTCCCAAATTTTATTATATCTTTTGTTTTGGATCAACCTCTATCTAAATACCCCAAAAAATGATATATGTCTGTGGGTGGGTGGGTGGATTGGTGGGTGCGTGGTTGGGTGGGTGACAAAACCGCATTGGATCTTGATGAAACTTTGATATATGGTTCAGGTTCACTCAAAAATGGACGATCTGGATTCATTTCAAAATTGGACATAATTTCATGACACTGAAAAAAATGCAAATATGTAAGGCAAGGAGCTGATTAGTTTTTGAGCGATATTGAATAAATTGGTGGAGGTCTCTCGAGCACCTGTTTTCTTAAAGCTAAATAACAGTTGTACCTGATAATCGAATTGGATGAAACTTGGTACATAAGCATTTAGTACGGTTCACAACAGTTCTGCATGCCAACTTTTGGTTTTTCACTTCCGGTAAAAATTTTTGTAGTTTTTTCAATTTTTTTCAGTGTCTTTATTAATTTTACAGCCATCAACAAGTGATTATGATGAAACTTACTAAAAAGGTTTCGATTAGTGCAATAGATAACGAACAACTTTTGGGACACATTGATGATAAAAGTGGCGAGGATTCCACCATACAACTGCTGACTTTTCACACTTTGTTTTTAAAGTTTGTTGGGAGCATATGGACTTCGTTCATGCATCAATTTTGATGACACTTTGAAACACGATGGGGATTTGAATGACAAAGAACTGATTAGCTTTTAAACGATATTTTGTTAAGGGGTGGAGGGCCTCAAGAGCACCTGTTTATTTGAATCTTTAATAACATCAGTTTCTGGTAATTGATTTTGATTAAACTTAGTATGTACGCTTAGAGTATGGTTTGTTATAGTTCTGCATTTCAACTTCCGGTTTGTCACTTTCGGTAATTTTTTTTTGCTTTTTCCATTTCTACAACAGAATTTATGTTAATTAGAACTACGCGAAATCTATAACATCGATTAGCCGTTAGCTGAAGTATTAAATGGATTTTAGCTCATTATACATCCAGAACATTTTGTTTCCAGATCTGTGGTGAAGTTAGCTTATGCTATGCTGTTCTTCTGTAAGGTTCGAAAGTATGTAGATCGACAGAAAAAATAGCCACACAAAATTGGTTTTTCTACGAGCAAAATTATGTAGGGCATTTCATTATTGTTTATTTATGATAAACATATTACCTATATTACCTATATGTTGCAGTAAAGTAATATGTTTATTACGCACTAGTGCGTAATGAAATAATAAAAAATCCAAAATTGTCATGACAACGGTTGTCATGAAAAATTTATCAAATTTTAACAAATACAAAACTTGCCCTTAACAAAAACATATTTTCAATTTACATGGAACATAAAATAAGACATAATTTACATGGAACTGTTTGAAATTATTTCAATTGACCTTTATGATTTTTTAAAAATGTATGGATAACATTGTAATAAAAATAATACGCTATCATGGTATAGTCAATAAAAAGGCGTCAACAAAAATTCAAAAATAAAAAAACATATACATGCAACTTTTTCAAAATATTTCAAATAACTTTTTTATACGCCTACATATTAAAGTGTTACTTTATTACTGTAATTTGCGGTCATAAAGTGTCACTTTTGAACCCTATATTTTGTTGTTATAGCTACGGCCAAATAAAAATTTTTATCAAAATAACCAATTCAAAATTTCATAATCCAATCAAAAGATTTATTCTTTTTTGTTGTCATAACTATACAATTTATTTGCAAAAATAACAAATATTTCGGTCAAAGGTTACTGGTTCTACATATTAAAATTTCAAAATTTATGCAAATTTTTCGTTTTGATTTGTATTAAACAATTTTTAAAAATAATGGACTTGTGGCGAATAAAAATAGTATATGACGCACAGACGTAGCCATTTTGGACTTAATATGGTTTTGGACGTAATTAGATAGACAGGCGTTTTCAGTTATTGATACTGATGTTATACAAAGAAGTATAGGAGAAAAATGTCGTCACTGTTATGCCAGAGTCACGAATGTGCAAAATTGTAGTTTTGAGATAACTGCATTTTAAAGTTGGCAAACGCTACTAAAATTCATTTTTTTTTTGTTGTTTTTTATTATTCCAGCAAATTGAATAAAAAAATTTACTGGAATAAAAAAAAACAACGAAAAAAAATGAATTTTACTAGCGTTTGCAAACTTTAAAATGCAATTATCTCAATACTACAATTTTGCACATTCGTGACTCTGGCATAACAGTGACGATGTGTTCTAGACCGAGTTGTGAAAACTTGACTATTTTTGATTTTCCTGAAACAATTGGCATATAAGTAATATGGACAAAATAAAAAATATAGCTTATTTTACAATTTCTTTAAAGTACATAGTTTGAGCATAGGGGGCACCCCAGCATGCATGAAAAATCTATCTACCAGATGTAACTTTGAAATTAAATTGCTCAAGAACGGCTATACCGGTTTTATCAAACTTTTTTTTTGTTTGATAGTTGATTAGTTAATCGTCTGAAATAAAATTAGTTAATTGTTTCTGTAATTAATTTTAAAATTAAAATATTGAAAAAACTTTTTTAAAGATGGCAATAGGGTCGAAGGAATTTAATTTATTTTTTTTTGTAACAGTTCTATCCGCACTTTAAAATACATCAAATCTGGAAAGAGGCACTAATTCGTGTTCTTGAAATATGTAATTTTAAAGATTTTTAGTCCGACTAAAATTCTAATTGTTCATTATTTTTTCGAACAATTATTATCAACAAAAAATTTTAACCACTGAAGTTCGAAAAAATGATGAAAAATTCAATTTTTAGTCAGACTAAAAATTTTCAAAATTAAATATCTCAAGAACACGAATTAACGCCTCTTTGTAAATTTGATATATTTTATTTTAAGTATTTAAGTATTTTAAGTATTTTTTAAAATAATAGTTAAAATATAATAATCGTTATAATTTTTGGTTAATGGAAGTTATTTGAAAAAATTATGTAAATTTAAAATTTTTAGTCGTAGTAAAACCTTTAAAATTAAAAATCTCAAGAACACGAATTAACGCCTCTTTGTTAATTTTAAATATTTTAGAGTAAGGATAGAACTGTTTTAAAAAAAAATTAAGCTCCAGTTGATCGACCCTAGCGCCATCTTTAAAAAAGTTATTTTTAATATTTTAATTTAAAAACTAATATACATAATTGAAGACGCTGTAGGCACTTGGCGAAACATTTTAATATTATTTTAAATATTTTATTTCACTTGCTATAAGTTTCGCAATAAATACAAATAATAATTATTGTTTTATTTTTATTTTTATTTAAACAAAATATATACGCATATACAGGGTGTCCCACGAAAGTTGTCCCACCGGTTAACTGGGGATACCTTGGAATAGCGCTAACCACTTTTGTTCAAGCTTTTCGCGAATGGTTTTGTTGTTTCGCGGAAAACGGTTTGTTTTGTTTTTTTATTCCTTATCAAATTAAAATGCCTCTAAATCGCTATTGAAGAAGTTATGAAGTCACGGTTTTTTTATTTGATTCACAAGTTTGTGTATTAAAACACATGGAAAGCAAAGTATTATTTTTTTAAAATTTTAACTAAAAATTGACTTTGTAAACGAATAGCGTCAAAAGTATCAAAGTAATCTTTGTCAAATGTTCACCCGTTTTAATACACAAACTTGTGAATCAAATAAAAAAACCGCGACCTCCTAGCTTCTTCGCTATTGAATTTAGAGGTATTTTAATTTGATAAGAAATAAAAAAGTCCAGCGGCAGGTATATCCGCTAGAAAAAGGTAGATTTCTTGATCAGACAGATATGTATACAAGTAGAATCAATGTATCAAATTAGTTGAAATCAAAAAACTAAATAGAAACGGAATTATCCAACAAATTTCACAAAAGACATTTAGTACATTAACCGAAACTACTTTATGCAATTTCGGAACAGTTTTGTTTAATTTGGTTAAAATTAGTCATAACATATTAAATCCACCAAAGATCAAACAAACGTCCAACAAAGATCAAAAGAACTACGTGACAACTACAATTATACCATCACACATAATTTATAATCAAACATTATTAAACAATTTTAATTTAAAATCATCTTTGTGTTGTATTTTTTTGTTCTCATTTAATCTTTTTTTCAAATACATAGTTTACTTAGTGAAAAAAAATTAAAAATACAAACAAAAGAGCATATGATAATTTTCCTTTGGTATTAAATGGCTTGAGATTTGTCTGTAATAGGTGCATTATATTGCTTATAAAAATGGAACCTTTTTGGTTAGATAGCTGGAATTTTGTGAGGCTATAGTTTAAAAATTGTCTTAAAAGTTAAGATGAATTTAAATAACATAAACTCAAACATGATGAAATCATTGCATTTTGCGTTTGTTTTCATTTCAACAGACCTGGGGCCTCAACCTTTAGACCTGAACTAATTTTTTTTTTAAATTTTGGAAAGATTTATATTGGAACTTTGTGTAAAAAAGTTTTCAAGTGTGAGCTTGGCCATTTCAGCTAGATCAAGGACAGCAAAGTTTAGCAAATTTTTAAAACAGCTGATTTTTCAGGAACCTGGAACGTCAAGGTTGTCATTTGGATAAAAATGATAGAAATATGTTCAAATATTCAATATTTATAAATTTAATTAAAATATTATGATTCAAACGGAAGTTATAGCGCCCTAAATTATTCGACATTTTAGGCTCTAGCCGCTTAACTGGTACCCAGATATGGCCAGTTCACGAACTTGTCCAAGAAATTATTTGCCGAAACACACACAAAAAATTATTTTGGTGTAGGTCGAAAAATGCGACCGTGAGAGTGCCGCCAAATTCCGTTATATCTCATATCGTTATATATATATATATATATATATATATATATATATATATATATATATATATATATATATATATATATATATATATATATATATATATATATATATATATATATGTATATATATATATATATATATATATATATATATATATATATATATATATATATATATATATATATATATATATATATAAATTTTTTTTTCATTTTGATTTTCCGTCTCCGCTTATCATATATAGTCGTTTGGCACCAAAATTTTTCCGAAATTCCGAGATGAAGCACATACCAATAGGTAGATTTTTATATGAAATCTACCTAACAAAACAAACCGTTTTCCGTTTTCCAACAAAAGTTGTTAGCGCTATCCCAAGGTATCCCCAGTTAACCGGTGGGTCAACTTTCGTGGGACACCCTGTATATATTTCTTTTGCCCGATTAGAAAAGCTCAGTCTTATAATCAAAATTTATTGAACGCCCAAACTGATATAATTTATTCACCGTTAACTTACCCAGATTTATTTATTTAATTTAAAATTTCCCATGTTTCAATGTTTTTTCAAAAATTTTTATAAACTTTATTTACACAGTGGTATTGCCTTCATTAGCTATTTTGATACTAATTTTTATAAAGATTTTTTCTAATTTGAATTTTAATTGTTTATTGTTAAATTCTTACTTGTTCATTGAATTATTTTATGTTTAATTTTTTCGAATTTGAGTAGCTTCAAAAACTGTTTTGTTTTATATTTTTGTTAATCATTTTTCTTTAGTATATATTTTTCAAGCTCTTGATAATGGTGTAACAACCGAAATTAATCGGGCAAAAATATATATATATACATATATATTTTGTTTAAATAAAAATAAAAATAAAACAATAATTATAATTTGTATTTATTGCGAAACTTATAACAAGTGAAATAAAATATTTAAAATAATATTGAAAACTAAATACAAAAACAATTAATCAATTTTTTTCAAACGATTAACTAATCATCTATGAAACCATAAAAGTTTGATGAAACTTTTAAAATCTGTATAGCCGTTCTTGAGCAATTTAATTTTAAAGTTACATCGGATTGGCAGAACTTTCATTTTTAATGCATGTTGGGGTGCCCCCTATGCTCAAACTATGCATTTTAAAAAAATTGTCAAATAAATTATATTTTTTATTTTGCCCATACTACTTATATGCCAAGTTTCAGACAAATTAAGAATGGTCAAGTTCATATTTCGACTTTTTTACCTGTATAGATCACGTTTTTCATTTATAGTAGGTTTCCTTTTTCCAACACGACTAGTTCCTTATTTTCAATAATGGTTGCCTTTGCAATAGAGTATGTGTAAGCTACTGAATTATTGTTATTGACCCAACAAAACCGTAGTGGAGATATTTTTCAATGATCCCTATTGTATTTTTCCAACGAAGTCAGGCCTTTTGTTGCATACTTGTTAAGTTTTTCGTCATTGTAATCAATTATTTTCTAGAAACTAGATAATTATAACATAACTACACACTGGATTACATATACTTAACCAATCTTGAACAACTTTCACCTCTTTAACTAACTTAAAGTATAAAATTTTCTATTTTTTCATTTTCCTTTAATAAATAATTTCTTCTAACAAGAATAGGAAATGGTTTAAGTTATTTTTTTTATAAAAATAAAGTTAAACAAAAAACTTAAATTGAAAGAAAAATGATTAAAATTAAAAAAAATTATATAAAAAATAATAATAGAAAATTAAATCTCTTAAGGGAAAACAAGTTAGTATTAGCTTTTATTGTTGTAAAAGCTAGAAAAAGGAACTATCTCAAAAAGTTTTAAATGAAAATGAACATGAACAAGCAATAGATGTTTGATCTTAATAGTTTAAGTAAATTTTGAAAAAAAAAAACAATTGCTCAATTCAATGTTTATTGATTTAGAACATGAAATTACTAATTATGTCAACAATACTTCGTTCACCAAGGATTACGAGCTTTATTACATAGTATCATAAGTACGAAATGTGTGTTTTGAACTAACAATGTCTGTTTATTATTTTAAATCTATAGATTTTTGTAAATTTGTAAACAAAGTATTATTATAGTTTTTATATACTACAGAAGATTAAAACATATGCTTTCGAAATGCTTTTGGCGTATATGGTAAAAAAAATGAAGGAGCTGAAGTTTTGGGCAGCAATTTATATTAAACATAAAATTCTTTGAAGAAGTACAAGTATTCTATCTCTGTTTAGAAGTTTATTACAAAACTAACACGAAACGTCAATACGTTGCCGGAAAATTATAACAGATCATAAATAAACATAATTTAGTGAAAAGATGATATACTCAGCAAACTACTCAAAAATCTCTCTATTTACCGACCGTTCAGCAATTTCAACTTTTCGAAAACAAACCACCCGTTATTTACCCATTTCATGTATTAACCCATTATCTACCAATTACATTTCATTTCATTTCATTAAATATTGGTTAATTTTATTTTTCAAAAAAACAGGTGTCTAATTGAGTTGATTTAAAAAAATTATAGCAAAATCAAAATTTTTTCAAAATTCCAAAAATATTTTAAAAATTATAATAAAATCAAACATTTAAATATTTTTCAAAATTCTAAAATTATTTTAAGAAATATTACAAAATCAAAGATTGAATTTTTTTCAAAATTCCAAAAATATTGTAAAAATTAAAACTATTTCCAAAATATTACAAAAATTATAACAAAATCAAAAATACAAACTTTTTTTTTAATAAAATGTGATTTGTAGTAGGAATTACATTATGTGTCACAACCACACATAAAAACCTTTTAGGACCAAGGTTCCATATCAACATACGTTCAAAGGTGTTGTTCGACGTAAGCCTTTCTTTTTTTGTATATTTTTTGTTAAAGAATGGATAGCTAAACAATAAATGCTATCACATATAAAATATGACATAGGCCAATATTTTATGATAGGATAGAGAAAGTAAATGTAAAAATATGCAGGAGCTGAAATCTCACACCTCTGAGATATTAAAACTTCGGTCTTGGTTAAGGATTTTGATGTAGTTTTCGGCAAAAAACTTTTATGAGGACATTGTTTTCAGTTTTAGGAAGCGATGTATATCAAACATAAAACTCTTTGTTGAAGCACAAGTATTTTTTATCACTGTTTAGAAATTTATTACAAAACTAACACGAAACATCAATACGTTGCCGGAAAATTATAACAGATCGTAAATTAGTATAAATTAATGAAAAGATTATACACTCACGATTCGAGAAAATATTACCAAATCAAAAATTCATATTTCTTTCAAAATTCTAAAAATTATAATAAAATCAAAATTTTAAACTTTTTTTCAAAATTCTAAAAATATTCCAAAAATTATTACAAAATCAAAGATTGAAACTTTTTTCAAAATTCTAAAAATATAGCAAAAATTATAACAAAATCAAAAACTGAAACTTTTTCCAATACATATTCTTAAAATATTGCAAAAATTATAACAAAATCAAAAATACACATATTTTTCAAAATTCTTAAAATTAAAATAAAATCAAACAAATTTTTCAAAATTCTTAAAATATTCCGAAAAATCTTACAAAATCAAAAATTTAAACTTTTTTCAAAATTCTAAAAATACTGCAAAAATTCATAATTCACAAATTCAAAAATCAAACGTTTTCCGAAATTCTAAAAATATTAAAAAATTATAAATAAAATCAAAACCAAAATCAAAAATGCATACTTAAAATTAAAATAAAAATAAAAATAAAAAAAATTAAAATCACAAACTTTTTTCAAAATTCCAAAAATTATAATAAAATCAAAAATTTAATCTTTTTCAAAAATTCTTAAAATATTACGAAAATTTTTACAAAACCAAAAATTGAAACTATTTTCAAAATTCTAAGCTCATTGCAAAATTACATAATTCACAAATTCAAAAATTCACTTTTTCCAAAATTCTAAAAATTTTTAAAAAATATTGACAAAATAAAAATTACAAACTTTTTTCAAAATTCTAAAAATATTACAAAAATTATTGCAAAATCAAAAATTGAAACTTTTTCCAAATCAAAAATTCGAAATTCAAAAAGCTTTTTCCAAAACTCTAAATATATCGCAAAAATTATAACAAAATCAAAACTACAAACTTTCTTCAAAATTTGAAAAATATTCCAAAAATTATAATAAAATCAAAAATTTAAACTTTTTCAAAACTCTAAAAATATTCCGAAAAATCTTACAAAATCAAAAATACAAACTGTTTTCAAAATTCCAAAAATTATAAAAAAATCAAAAAAGTTCATGTCCAATTTCATGTTTGATGAGATTTCATGTCACACAAATAATTAATTTCATTTTTTCCAAAAAATTGGGTAAAAAAAATGAAAATCATTCTTTTGAAATACTTGACAATATTTTTTTGACAAACTTATAATGCAATAATCTAGTTTTTAGTCTCACATACTAATTTCGACTATCAAGATTTCTTTAAATTCAAGCTTACTACTCATTATCACCATGCCAAAAAAGTGGAGGTAACATTTTCACTTTTGGTTCGAGAATGCAACACTTAGGGCTTTTAGACCGAAGAAATAAGAGGTAAATAGCAAATTTTTTAACAAAATTTGCTAAAACAAAACTAAATGGGGTTACCAATAATCCAGCTCGTGGCATATTCCTTGATCTTTTGATACACTGTTTTTCTCAATGATTGAATGCCACACAGTTGTATGAAGGCTCCTTTCTTCGAGCAAACAACAGCGTGTCACCATCAAAATTTGCTCAAAATTTTTTAAAGCTATGAGAAATTGCAGAAAAAGCTTATCTTTCATCAAAGTTAAATGAAAAAAGAGAAAGAATTATTTATATTTCAAATACACATTTGTTTGGTAGACTTCCTGCCTCTCCATTTTGTCCAAATTTCCCCAAAAGAATTCAAATCTATGCAAAACTTCACCGAAAGTATATGTGGTGGGTTTCATCAAAATCAAATGACAGACCAGTTGTTAAAATTTCAAATAAAATGTTGTTCCGGCAATCCCTGCCTCTTCATTTTTTACCAACAACTTTTAAGATCACCATAAGCACTCAAAGTATTTTTTAAAAAATTTACACCGGCTTAGTAACTGGCGTATTTTCATCACTCACATATGAGAAATGTTTAGCCACCTTATAACCCAAAACGTTGAGAAGTGTCAAAAAAGTGGTGCTACGATTTTGAAATTTTTCTAATAATTGTTATACTTAGGTCTTTTTTATACGTCTATTGTTATACTTAGGTCATTTTTGGATGATACTCCGTTGAGTGGAGATAGATTTTAATTAAGAGACTGGCGGCTAGTGGCGTTTAATTCTCCAGGAGATGAATTTGATGATACGAGATGTTGTTGGAGATATTGTATCCAATATAATGAGTTACTTTGAATGTGTTGATTAAGCTGAATCTTCAGTTATGATTTAACAATTTTACTGTTCACGTAAAGTAAACACAAAAGGTAGCAGATAAAATGTTGTTGTATCAACCATATAATGAATTAAATTTATTTCCCAAATTCTTCAGGTACAGTAGCTTTCACATTCACTAATGGTTTTGAACCATTATTAAGTAGCACGAATATAAATTAGATTCCCTCAATGCACAATAACATTTCAGAGTTTAATTGTATTTATATGAAATAGCTTATACAAGTTACTTGAAATTTGCCTTATTGTATTAATCTAATTGATGGCGAGGCGATGCAATTATTTATATAGAGAATTACATTTTTAATTTAACACGAAAAATAAGAACTTAAAACTATTTGGAAAAAACAAAATCCGAATAATAAAAATATATTTTTTGTTTTTTGAATAAAATGTTAACGAAATCATCGCCTGCTAAATTTTAAATTTTTTTGAGAAATGACTTTAGTTTTGATGTTCGCCACACACTAAAGTTTTTGGGTTTTTGTATTATTTAATTAAAAGACATTCAATAATGTTGGGTTAATGGTTGATTGTTAACAGTTGATGAACATAAAACACCAAGTGTTTTTCTAAATAATTCAATCAAGAATCACTTTTTTCAAATTTTTGATGATGTTTTGTCCTTAACAACCAGAACGCTTCGTTGACTAACATCGTTTTCTTTCCCGGGTCGGCGATAATATATCAAAATATGTGATGTGTCTTCTTTCTAAATTTATTTATGAGGATTGGTGAGCCCCATCCAGAAAATGAGGATGAGTATTTCAAAAAAATTCCAAAAATTATAATAAAATCAAAGATTTAAACTTTTTCAAAATTCTAAAAATATTTCAATAATTATTACAAAATCAAAAATTGAAACTTTTTCAAAATTCTAAAATGATACCAAAAATTAATCAAAAATCAATGAATGAAATTTCAATCATCCAGAAATATTCCAAAAATTATAACATAATCAAAAATTCAAACTTATTTTCCAACGGTTCCTGTTATTCAGAAGTCGTGGAATCTGGAATCACACAAAAAATGACTTAAGAAGAAACTTCTCCCTAATAATTACGAGAAAGAATAAATAAGAAATTATTATTCTTTTTTATGAATAATAGTTTAAGAACTGAGGATGACGTAAGTCGAAATCGATATTCAATAAAATAAAAAATAAAATTCAAAATTGTTACCATAAGGAAGTTAATATTATTATTAATAAAATAAAAAATTTAAAAATAAACATATTAAAAAAGTATATTTTTAAATATTGCATTTTAATTTTAATTTTAACAATTTACGATACAATTTAAATTACGATACAATTTAAATGAAAATTTTTTACGATCAATTTAAATGAAAAAAAATCAGATTTAAAAAAATTTAAATATTTGGCTTACATATAACAAATAGTATTAATTTTTCATAACTTTTTGAATAATATAAAAAATAAATTAAAATATTAGCAAACCGACATCAAAAAAGGACAAACAAAAAATTTATATAAAAGTAATCAATTTATGGAATCACTCAAATTAATTATAAAAAGTGCCTGTTTGTTTCTTTGAATGCTTTTATTAACCTTCACAAAAAATTTCTATCGCACATAATTTTAGATGAAAATTCAATAAAACTTTTTATTATTACGAAAGACATATTATAACATCAAAAGTTAGTCATTTTAGAAAATGTTAGACTACATTTTCACGCTCCATATTTTTTTTCTTTTTGTATTAGTCATATCATTAAATAAATTTCGTTCTTTATTAATCGTGAACCATGCGGCTAACGTTTGTGTGCACAGATGTGCTAAGGCGTTTTACAGCATGTGCACGGTATGGTGCACAAAATGTGCATGGCATGTGTAATGCACAATTTTGTGCACGGAGATTTTGTAGCAACCACAATCAATGCACATTACAAGCATTTTTTCAAATCAAAATACGACGCTTGCTACGTAAAACTGGCCATAAAACGACAATCACAAATTTTACATACACAGCGAAAATATGCTGCCTTTCCTAGCCCCGTTGCTCGATTAAGCTCAAACTTCTGCACGGTGCTTGTTTTTGTCTCACCTTTCATGTTTCTCGTCAAGATTTGCAACTGCTCATTTTTCTGGATTGAAAAATCGGTTGAAAAACTCCTTGCAAATTTTGCGAAAATTTTTTCCAAAAAAAATGAAAAAATATGCAAGCAGGGAGTTCTAGCTAGATATCGATATCCATAATCGAAATTTGTCGACAACCACAAAGTTTACATACAAAACGAAAATGTGCGGCCTTTTCTAGATCCGTTGCTCGATTAAGCATTATGCACTGTGCGGTATGTATCTTTTATTTGAAAATGAATGTAATGGTAATTAATAAGTTCTTTAAATATGATTTGTAAGTGAACATGAGAAATCGATTTCTTAGACCTGTTTAACATGAAGTTCCAAAAAGAAGAAAAAACTTTTATTACACTCAATTGTACAATAGAATTTGTTTGTATTACAAATTATTTCAAGTAACAATTATATCAATTGTATCGTTTAACATTCCGGACGTCGTTTTTGGCATATGTAAAACAACAACGTGTATGTCGACTTTCTTTGTTAGGTCTGCTACCAACCAGAAACAAATAAATAACTTCCACAAAGTATTCGATACGAAATTTATCGATTAAAATGTGTAAATATATTGTTACGTTTTTCCAAACTTCCTTCGAATTGGCCTAACTCACAATTCGATAAACGCAATTCGCAATCTCTTTCTGAGTTCGATCACTGATTAGTAAGCAAACACACCAGGTTTTATTAAGTATTCAACACCTTAACTGTTCCACAACAACAGGAAAACAATACAGCAAACAATATTCCCAACTAGAATATTCTTCCAACAGCTTCGAAACTCCAACGGTTTATTGTAGAAATTTCCAATTCACAACGTTCAAAATAATACACAAAATATTTCTATTTAATAACACTTATAACTTTATTTACAAAAACTTTACACAAAAACTAATTTAAAGATCACTTTTATAATTGTTAACTTCACAATCGCAGGTTTAAAATAAAACTAATTCTACATTTAATTTCACTTTACTGTCGCAGGTCTAAAATAAACTAATTAAAAACTACAATAGGTAATCTTCTTATATACCTTCTGCAACACTTCTAGATAATTCGACATCACTTTCCAGAAACCTTGAGAAAATATTAGAATATTCGATTATTTTACGTTATGTTGATTTGATTCATAAAATCGTTTATGTTGACCCTATTTCTAAGAAGAGACAACAACAACAATATTCATTTCATTCAATTTCTGTTGTGTTTTGTTGATTTTATTTTCCTGGAAGTGACCGTAATCGTCTAGATTTTTCGAAATCGTAACAATATGGTGAAAGATGTATGAGGGTGCAATTGTAATGCTAACTGAAGCAGACGTTTAGTTAACACTTTTATCACACTTCTCAACATTCAATATGGTATATTTTGCTACGCGAGATGAAAACACCGTTTCTCGTGAGTGTAAATTTGTTCACGAGACGCGTCAACGTCGAGTTGGACAATTTCACGAACGTAAAAAGTGCTCATCTCGCGTAGGAAATGCAATTTTTTTTATGATAGTTAATGTATAAACGATATTTATTATAAATTATTAAATTAGAAATCGACAACATTACATTCAAAATTCATATTGTATTCTTTTATGGTTGCTTTGATTTAAAAACTTTGTTAAATTACTTGAAAATACCATAGCATCCACAATTTGTTATTTAACGAAAATTATTTTTAACTTGTGGAATAAAACCATTTTCACAGGGGACTAAAAATGCATCAAAATAGACGTTTATATACTATCGTAAAAACAAACATCAAATAGTTTAATATTTGGTTTTTGTTTTTGTTTTCCATATCTATAATATACAAATTTAAGAAAAAAGAGTTAATCTACTCTGCCAACATCCTTATAAAACGTAAAAGCTTAAACTAACATGACCGATAACCGTAAAAAATACCCTCTTAGCAAATAGCACATATACTGTAATTTATTTCTATTATCTTATTAACTTTTATTAAATGCCGTAAATAATTTTTTCAATAAAAATTAATTTAAAACTATAAACAGAATTTTATTTTTTTTTTAAATGTTATTTGTAAAAAGGTATTGTTTAGCAGTAGTTTGTTTGCATTATATTTTACTATTGTACTTATGTTATAATAATTAATATTTTTGAAAATTAATATTTTTTTAATTATAAAAACTCGCTTTTTTGAATAAGGAAAAACCTATTATTTTGTGTTTTTTATGTATAAACTTATAAATAAAGTTTTAATTTTTCAGCACATGATGCAAATCCGAATACGATTACAGTATCAGACTCAAAACAGAACATCAAAGAGACATCCAGTCCGATAACTCCAAATACAAATACGACAGCAGGAACAACGATAATTACATCCACAAACCATTTAGACATCCCTCAAAGCAATCCTAATTTATTAAGCCCGGATGTATTAAATCAAAGGAGAGGTATTTATGATTTCATATATAGCAGTTTTCATTAGTATACACAGACTAGGACATTGCCGACGTAGGGAGTAAACTACAGTTAAAAAATTCGTCTAGGTTGAGTAGTAATTCATCTGGTCTAAACAGTTAATATTTTTACTAATATTTCATACCTGACTAGTTTCAATAAGAAACAAACGAAAATGATATTGAACAAATGCTAAACATTCAACGTAACTGGAACATTGATTACTAAACCGATTTTTCTATCATTTTAATTTGATGCAATTTATAACATACGAAAAAACTAAACAAAATTTTTTTACACGAAAGAGTTCTAAATCCATTTCTCTCATCATTTTTGCGTTTTGCCAAACCCCCGATATACAAGCCTGATTCATTTTTTAGCACAGAAAAAATCATGAACTTGTAGCGCTATTTTGAAATTCAAACTCAATATAAAAAAAATTCAAAAAATCACCTTAACGCCAATAACGCCATCTAGAAAATTAAAACTCCATATAAAAAAATTTCAAAAAATTTAATCAAAAACACTAATCCATTTTTTTGCATATGGCAATAATGTTCATTGTTTTTTTAATATGGCGTCAATGAATTGGGCTTGAAGATTATCTGAGGTTTTGATTTGTCTCATACTTTACTTTATTATAAAATCGAAATTTAATTGAATAGAGAAAACAAAATGTAGAAAATAAACTTACTCGTAAAGATTAATATAAACTAGACTACATTTACATACATTATTTTGAAAATATTTACTATAGGCAGCAGAAGGCCCTCGATTTTACCTGTACCTGATATGTTTACATCTTCATCATTTAGCTTATCTGGGAATGATGATGGTGATGAAGGTGACGAAAGTGATGATGAGCTAGATGATGACGTGCCATGGAGATCACCGTCTGAAAAAATAGCGTAAGTCCCGTTCATTCAAGCTTGACTATTATTTTCTGTTAAATTAATTAAGTAATAAAATAAACAAACATAATAAATTAATTCCTAACTTCAAAAAAATGTCTAATAATTAAAACTAACAGTCAATGTAAACCTAAATATTAAAGCAAACAATAATTGCTTTAACCCAAACTTCTCGTTTTTCGTTGCCAAACAACAAATAATGTTTTTGGGATTAAGGAATTACTGTTTTCTGGAGATGAATTTAAGTTTTTAACTCTTCACTTTTTAAACTAACTTAGATGTTTTTTATAATTTTAAAAATTGAATTTAAATTTAAAACAAAACTTAAAAATATCTAAGATCTAAATTGATAACATAAATCTTTTTGTTTTTTAATTAACTACTTAAATAACGAATATTATGTATGATATAAATTGTTCGTATACATAATTTAAAAAATTAAAAACAAACATTTTAAAAATTATAAAAATTCTTAGGATAGTGTCACGTCCCTTTTGTAAATAAGTTTAAGATCGACACAACCCTTTATTTATATATTATTTTGCATAAAACATGTTTTAGAACAAACAATATTATTTATTTTCACTTTACAAACAAATTATTATTACTTTAATCAAATGTTGGTGTATTTGCTGCTCTATTATATTATGTTATTTCTCTTTAATCACATGATATTTTTTATTATATAATTTTATTTCTTTATGTTTCCTGTGAATGTAACCTATAATTTTAATATTATGAATCAAAAAACATATTATATCGTAGCTATGGCAGTGATGATCTCCTTTCTCAAATACAATCTTTATCTCTTGTTATGAGCTCATCTGCAGAAACGAATCGTTGTTGTAGTACAACATCAGATACAAAAGATACAAATCACTCACCCCCCGCATGGCATGCCGATTATTCTCGGTAAGTTTCTCTAGCAATCCTCGCAAACGATTTAAAATACAAAAAATTTTGCATTTTCTTTATAATTAATTGTGTTTCATGAATAAAAATATACCAATGAAAACTTGAAACAATAATATGTATCTGATTGTTTTTTTTTTATTTAAAGTATAATAAGTTGAGCTTTGCTCGGTGGTTAATGGGAAAATTAATTTTTGTAACATTTTTATATTGTTGAACTATTAATGGTATTAATTAATGGATTAGAAGGAAGTGTTACCGATTTGATTGAACAAGGAGAAGAATAGACTGTTCGTACCAGTTATAAAAACTTCAAGTATAGTCGTCAAGTATTTGGTTTAGTTTCAGTTGTTAACTTAATTGTCAACTTTGAAAATAATAGTAGTTTAAATTATTCTAAAAATGTTACAACTAATTGTTATTACAAAATAGGTAGTTGATTTTACAAAGTAGTTTGTAGTGGATCTGTATGGAACTAGTATGTAATATAATTGTTATTGCTTTCTCTATTATATTTCCCATTTTCTTAGTTCTAGCTAGGTAGATTATTCCTTTAAGTATGATGGCGTTTTTTGTTTTTAAATTAATATGTTTACTTATATTTGCTTTTTAGATTCACAGTTTTATATATAATACTGTTTATAAAATTATTCTAGAATTGCTGTAATATTAATTTAGAAATTTTTATATTTAACGATTAATATAATGTGTATTTTCAAAATTTATAATACAAATAATATAAGCTACAAATAAAACTTAAAATTGCACATTATGTCAAAATAAAATTATTACATATATTCCATTGATAATTGAAATATTATTTTTTTCATAGAATTGTTAAAGGTTTCCCGCCAGTTTCTCCATACATTGGTGTTAGTCCAACATTATGTTTCCTTCTGAAAGAAAAGAAACCATTATGTTGCCTTCAACTTGCTCAAGTAAATTCTATTATATCTGGTTACATAAAAACAATTCTAATTATAATATTTTTTAGGTTTGTGAGCATTGTAGCTATCGCAACGCAAAGGAATATCAATGGCAAAATAAAACAATTATCTTAGCTGCGGACTATGCTTCAAATGGAATTTATAATTTTATTATTCCCTTACGTGCGCATTTTAAATCCAAAACATCATTAAATCCAATTATTTTATTATTAGAACGACGTCCTGATGTTGCGTTTTTAGATGCTATATCGTATTTTCCATTAGTTTATTGGATGTTAGGATCAATCGACTGTTTAGATGATTTGCTTCGAGCTGGAATTAATTTAGCAGAGAACGTTGTAGTTGTAAATAAGGAGCTATCAAACTCTGCCGAAGAAGATACATTAGCTGATTGTAATACAATTGTTGCAGTGCAAAACATGTTTAAGTAATTTTATATATGAATTATAAAATAATAATTATAAATTTATTTTTATATTTTGTTTTTGCGATTTTTTAGATTTTTTCCTTCAATCCGTAGTATAACAGAATTATCACAAAGCTCAAATATGAGATTCATGCAATTTCGAGCTCACGATAAATATGCGTTACATTTAAGCAAAATGGAAAAACGAGAGAAGGAAAGGGGATCTCATATTTCGTATATGTTTAGATTACCTTTTGCAGCTGGTACTGTTTTTAGTGCTTCCATGCTAGATACTCTTCTATATCAAGCCTTTGTTAAAGATTATGTTATTACATTTGTAAGATTACTTTTAGGAATTGATCAAGCTCCTGGTAGTGGGTTTCTAACTTCGGTATAGTCACATTATTTTAATTTCAACATGAGATAAACAGCAAATTTATTTAATACGAAAACTGTTTGTTTTAGATGAAAATCACTAAGGATGATATGTGGATACGTACATACGGGAGATTATATCAAAAATTATGCTCAACTTCATGTGAAATACCAATAGGAATTTATCGTACACAAGATACATCATCGGCTGATATATCACATGTGAGTAACTCCCCTATGAGTGATAGATGGGGACCATTTGGTGCTTTTGGAATGAAACACTGTGTGCGACTGCGTCCATCGGTGAGTCCAAGATTCAATCATCATATACATACACCAATCACGCAATTAATTTATAAAATAATATAACTTATTAGAAATGTTTTGTGTTTATTAATTTTTTTCTTCTATACTCAAGTATTTCTTCTTAAATTTAACTATCTTTTAGTTTTCTTCTATTTTTATTTTCTTTCGTTCATTTTTCTATTTTTAATTCTGCTTTTAACAAAAATTCAAAATATGGAAATGGTTTATTATTTTTGTTTGTTTTGTATAATACGCTGCATCAAAATACTGCACTGAAAATCGTTTTCGTTTTATATTTTTATCAAAAGTGTTGGATACTATTATATTTATAGTTGTGCATTCCTTTGGCTTCAGACCGTTATGCAACTCGTGAAGATGTGCTTACTACTCCTGTCAAAAATAACATTCAACTATTGGAATATTGTTAAGGTTCAACTTTTTCCATCTTGAAAGTGTTTGTGAAGGCCTAATAATTCTTTGTTGTTTTTGTTTTGCTTATATGCCCCTTGTAGTGTTTTTTCAAACTGTAATGTATAGTAATGCATAAATGCAAAACACTACAAACTTTCCAGAAACCGTTTTTTATTTCATTTCCCTGGAAATGTTTCAATAACTGTTTTAAATATATTTAGTTTGAAGGTTGTTTGAGCTATGTGATTGTTTGTCTAGATTCTTTGAAAGAAATGTCACTTGGTGTTTTTAAACAGTGCTTCGGTACAATTTTTATTTACCATCAGACAAAGAATAAACAAAACTCCAATCAAAACAAACTTAAAAACCGTTTGAACTTTTAATTTTCTTTTGAAAAAAATATAATAAATCGTTATCTTATTATTAATCTAAACCGTGTGCTTAATTATTAATTTTTATCACCAACGCAAATCATGTTCTTTCAATGAACAGATTCAAATACAAAACAACACCTCCATCAAAGTTTCGATTTTTTGTTTTTTTATTAATTAGTTAGACATGTTTAGCACACTAAATATGAAATATTCATTATTCAGACTCTTTGAATATCCGAAGATACCATGTCAACTATAAAGGAAGGAGATGAGGAAAATGGAAGGAAAGAGGATATAGGGACAACTATACTAATTGTTTTAAATGATAATGTGATGACATTCTCTTTAAATGATTGAGGGGAAAATTCATCGGGAAATACAGAGAAAGGCATTGAGTTCCACAATTTGGACACTCTATTAAAATAGTCGTTCTGGAAGGACACAGTTCTACAATGAGGTATTTGTACAACAAATGGATGAGATAACTCGGCAGCTCTTGTTTGTCGATTATACTGCGCACATAGTGGAATGATACTTTGAATTTCTTTAGAGGAGAATTCGCTAAAGTTATATTTATAGTAGATTGACAATTCAGCCACATTTCTTCTGTGCTGGAGCGAATCAAGCTCTTCCATTAGTTTGGTATTACCAATCAACCGTATTGCTTTTCTCTGTACAGAGTCTAGACATTTTATTATTGAGTGGCAAGCACCTCCCCAAACATGACAGCAGTATTCCATACATGGACGAATAAAGGACTTGAAGATTAGCAAAATTTGATCGGGATTGAAATATTTTTTACATCGACTCAAGAATCCTAATTTTTGCATAGCAGATTTAGCGAGGTTGAACACTGTTTATTCCATTTCAGGTTATTTTGCATATCTACTCTAAGAAGTGTAACTGATTCAACCTCACGCAGTTCCTCATGGTTTATCTTAATAGGGAAATTTTTATGTCGCTCTATTCGTGAAAGACGGCAAAGTTTGGTTTTGGTTGGATCAAATAAAACAAGATTACGATCACCCCATTCCATTATACGATCCAGGTCTTTGTTGATATAATCAATTAGCAACTCTCTATCAGTGGTAACTGCAGTATGAGATCGAAATTTATGAGATGCACGTGATGCATGCAATGTGCTGTCATCAGCCAAACTATGTATTGGGTGCACTGTGGAAATAAGTAAATCATTAATGTAAAGAACAAACAAGGTTGGTGAGACTGCAGAACCTTGGGGAGCCCCAGCATTGGTTGTGAAAATATTGGATGTGATACCATCTAAATTAACATGAAATTGGCGACCTGTAAGAAAACTATGAATCCATGAGACAGTAAGATGGTCTATGCCATTAGATTTTAATTTAGCTATGAAATTTTTATGCCACACTTTATCAAATGCTTTAGAAATGTCAAGTGAAATACTGAATGTCTCACCATGGTTCCCCAGCGTTTTGTTCCAGAGATGGGATACGTAGGCTAACAGATCACCTGTTGCATGACTTCTACGAAAACCATACTACTTATCATCAATAATCGCGACATTTCCAAATAATCTATTAGATTGTAGTTAACATATTTTTCAAATATTTTAGCCAAAACCGACAGAATTGCAATTGGTCTATAATTGTTAGGGTCTATCTTGCTGCCTTTCTTTGATATGGGGTGAACTCTGGTCAGCTTCCAAGAATCGGGAAATTTCCGGTTTTATAAGATAAGTAGAAAAGTTTTAATTGGAGCTAGTTGCCTAGCGAAGTTTTTAAGAATGAGGGGTGGAATACCGCCGGGGCCAGCAGATTTGTTGATATTGATAGAAAGAAGCATTTTCCATACAATATTGCAACGAAAAATAATTGGTTTTATTTTCGTTACAACTGGGTAAATGAGTGTAGGAGAATGGGGAAGTTCAACTATGTTTGAGCTTTCTGCGAAAATACGACCCAAAAAATCTGTCTTTTCTTTTGAGTCGCTCACGGGAATGTCATTCAGAACCAAGGTTGCAATAGAGGATCGAGTAAAACTGCTCTGGACTGATTTAACTGCCTGAAAGAAACTACGTGAGCCAGATGGGTGCTCGGCGAATTTCTTTGCTTTCTTCTGGATAAACGCGTCTTTGCCCAAGTCTATTTTGTATTTACTAATATTTCTGGCTTTCTTATATGCGCTATGGGTTTCAGGTGTTTTATTTGAGTTATACGTCGTAAATGCTTTGCGTTTATTCCTCACTGCCTCATCAACATCCCGGGTGAACCAGGGCTCAGTTTTAGGAGTGAGTAACGGATTTGGAATAAACCGCCGCATTCCGCCTTTTATGATTTCAGAAATTCTTATTGCCGATGTGCTAGGATCTTGTTCAACACAACAGATAGTTTTCCAAGGTGTTTCATCATAAAAGATTCTCAGTCCCTCCCAGTCAGCGCGTTTATAATTCCAAACGCGACGAGGATTTGATTTAATTTGTGTCGGTGATGTAAATTGTACTACTGCTGATATTAGCAAATGGTCCGATGTTCCGAGGGGTTGTTCAACTTTTGTCTTCGTAGTATCTGGTTCGTTTGTCAAAAACAGATCCAACAAATTATTGTAATGATGTGAATTATCTGGGATTCTAGTGGGACACTCTATCATTTGCGTCAAACCGTGATAATCTGCGAGTATCAGTTCGACTTGCCTTCCTACGTCGTCAGTGGGCAACGAATACTTAAGCCATTCTTTATTATGCATATTATTGTGTCCAAGAATGGCCAGTCTTGCTTTGGGGTAGTCCGTGGTAATCTTGTCCAGATTAGCTGATATTTGGTCTAAAAATGGACATCTTGGGAGGAATTTGGGGATCTGTATAATCCTATTATAAACATAGTTTCATCAACACCTGAGATCTTCAGTGCTATAGAATTATGGTGCTTAGAGTTCAACTCCTAGGCCTTAATTCTCATGCATGAAAGTGAATTTCGAACAAATACACAGATACCATTCTTGTTATAAAAAGAATGTTCCAATTCGTAACTAGGCATCCTGTATTTATCGAGATCCAATTTCGACGCTTTGCCACGGACAATTGTTTCGGTAAGAAACAATATGTCAGGTTTATTTTTCCGATGTAGTGATGAACCTCGTTTAGATTCGAATTGAGACCTATTATGTTGGTGAAGTGAATGCTAAGCTGTTGGTTCACTCTTCTGCCATTTGGTGAGACCTAGACTTACCCTTTGCCATTGCAGGTATAGATACTGAAATTCGGCCAGGCCTAAATTTCAGCAGAAAACAGTACAAAAAAAAACTGGGCATCTCTGTCTCAAAAACACGATAGCAGGTTTCATGCAACAGTTGCACGATAAGAGAAAAGCAAAAAAATAGGAACACAAAAGACACCAGCAAAATTGAAGAGTACACATAAAGTGTTAAGTTCAAAACTCTTACTAATAACTAAAACGGAATTTTACATTTCTTGTTACCAATACAAAACAAATTTATGCTTTAAAATAATAAAAAAGCAATAAAACAAAGGAATAACATCAAAGCAATATAAAATAAAATTTTTACCTGTCTACCGCTTGGTAACAGTAAATATAAAATACCAAATAATTTTTTAATAAAGAACAATCTCACCAATTATATAATTGTACGTCTTCTATCCTCACTTCACTTTTATTTTAATAAACACTAATACACACTCAATGTGTTTTGTCTTATTTTGCCCCCACTTTGTATTTATAAAGAATACATGCAAATAAAAATAAAATAAAACAAAATGCACTTTATTTTTTTATCTTCGATTATTTTTTTTCTCTTTAAAATGCACAACCTTCTTCTTCTGACTCCGGTTGATGACGGATACACTAAAAAAGTTTACACGTCGGCGGCCTAGGCTTTGAATTCAATAATACTGTTTTGATTAGATATTGTGAACCATAGAAATAAATTTTTTATTTGTAATTGACAGGGTTTGACTTAATTTGGTTTATTGGTAAATTTATATATTTAAACTAAACATTATTTTTAAGAAACTGTTTTAATTAATGCATTCAAGTTGTACGAGTATGGCATCGCATTATAGTTTGCAAACGAGCGTCAACACATTTCGTTTTTATTTAGAACTTGTTTCAGAAGGAATAACTCACAACAACTCAATTCTATGGTTCAGTTTTGAGTTAAACCAGACGTTTTTGTTTTCCAAATAAGCATCTCTTCTTGGCAATATAAGAGCAGTTAGTTTTTGTAGATGTAATTACTGTCTAAAAGCTTTACTAAAACAAAGTCAACCACTGGCATTAAACCAGTGGCATTTGAATCATTTTACCCTTTTAGTTTTCTTTCGCTAGTTTTCATAGCTATTCTAGCATTTAACTCTGTATGAGTACATCTAATTCTGTATGAGCATGACTTTATCTTATTCATATATTTACACCAAAATATTTAAACGAACACAATACAATTTAAAAAAAAACGAAAGAGAACTCGTTCCATTTTTAGAATACAAGTTAAAAAATTTACGATCGTCTTCGATGGAACTATTCTCTTTCAAAATAAAATAACGATAATCGATGTAAAATTCTTTTCGTTATCCTCTTTTATAAAAATCATGATTGTAGCATAATTGGACTTCGGCAAAAAAATCTATAGGTGATCTCCATTATGCACATTCGCAACAATACCATGAACGTACGGAAATTAAAAACAGCAGCAAAATGTTTGAATCATCGAATTTTCGATCTTCGATGATTCTTCGATGATCATAAAAATCGATGATTTGGGTTGTGAAGATGTTGTGATGATATAGTGATATCCATTTTGCTGCTGCTTTAAATAGACACAGTTGATTGCTTTTTTCAAAAGAATTTTCTAATCGAAGGTTTACCTACTTTCCATACTATTCTATAAATAATCTGTGACATTAGTTCTGCCGATAGACAACACATTCGCTAAAATAACGCAAAATTTCGTTCGTACTTTAGAGTTTAGATTATATAATACACAGAAATGAACTCAAATTTTGTATTGAAAATTATTGGCACAACAGAAAAGGCTCATTGAAAAATAAATACAAAGCATCAGGCTCCCATGTTCGCGAGAAAGAATTAAATGTTAAACAATATCCATTTCATTTTAAATGTAAAGAAAACGAAAACCAATTGACTGTTAAAACCGCTATGTCATTTGCGGTCGTTCGTGCGTTCATTCGTTCAGTGTTTTTCTTTAAATAAATCATATTCCTTAAAAGCTCTTCTTCTTCATTTTTTCTAAGGAATATGATTGGCTTAAAGAAACATTGAACAAATAAACGCACGAACGACTGCAACAGAATAAGCGGCTTGAACAATGAATAATATAAATTTCGTTCTAAATGAAAATAAAACCACAATGTACATGATAAATTTTTGTTAGGGTAATATTCTCAGTTTTATTATTATCAAACGTTTTTTGTTTTTGGAGCACTACATATTAGCCATGTTCGATTTGACTGAAGCAACTGATACATTTGAAAAATTGAATGCAATTGTTGTTGCTTTTTCAGTTGTTTCAGTCAAATCGAACGCACCTATTATTAAAAATTTTTAATTTTATCCTTTCGACAACTATAAATATATGTTTATTTCTGTTTTTTTTTCATCCATAATTGTGTGCATTTTTGGTCTTAATAGAATAAAATAAACAGCTGCTAATTTAGTTCTGTTCCGCGAATGTTGCGGAACAAAATAAAACAATTTATTTCATTGTATTGAACTCTGAAATAAATTTTTTGATTGTATTTTATAATACTTTGATTGTATTTTATAAAAAATGAAAAAAAAAATGTATGCTTTGATGTTACAAAAAACAATAAATTTAAACTAAAGCGCATGTCCCTCTCTCGAATATTAAAAAAGGCAAAGGCTACTATGATTAAATTTAATTAAACCTCCATTGTTAAAAAGATTGTCTGTTTTATGATTGTTTTGTGGTTTCTCAATAGAAAAAAGTTTGTTGTCTTTCATACTATAGGTCATTTCAATTTTGCTTTTCAAAATACCAAACAATTAAAAAGATATCGCAATTGAATCAAATTAATATAATTGTTTGGAGTTAATTATACAAAGAAATACAATAAAATTCATTGTTTAATTCATTCGTTTTACTTGTTTTATCACTGAATTTTAAAATAATTCAATTTAAATTAATACATGTTACTCTGTCGGAAGGATAAGTCGTTATATCGGGTTCGTGTTTAATGAATTTTATTCTCTCCCAATTTGTATTGCTAGCTCGCATTGTAAACTTGAAAAATAAAATATAGCATTAAACACTTACACAATAAATTATTATCAATTGGAGTTTATTAAAACATTTTTTTAATATCTACGAGTTTTTTATTATTTCCGATTATTTCGTTAGCTATGCTAACATTATCACGGATATTTAATAGCAAGGATATCTAAATTGTGATTAGAAAAATCCTTGAAAATGTTAGCATAGAGCTAAAATTCTTAGATATTAAAAATGTGTGTTCATAAACTCACTCACTCACTTTTATTTTAAATTCTAATTATTTTTTTTTTTTAATCGTACGGTTTTTTCAACATCAAAATACATTAAATTTTATTTTTCAGTCCATGTAACCAATCAATAAAGTATTTAACGACGCCGAAAATCCCTTTCACTAATTTTTTGTAGTCAACAGGCTTGATTTACTAAACTTTGTCACCCATTTTGGAATCGCCATATTGTTTTTTTCAAAAATGAACGTCAAATTCGTAATCGGTGACCCCGAAAACCCCCTTACGCCGATTTTCGGGAATTAAAAAGTATTTTTCTGTAATTCGTGGGCCATTTTGGATCCGTCATTTCATTTTTTCGAAAATAAATACCAGATTCGTAATCAACGACCTCAAAAACCCCCAATATAAAATTTCCGGATTATTTTAATAATAAATATTGATTTTGAGAATTTATTCTCAACCCTAACCTCAAAATAACCTAAAAACTACAGGATATTTTGAGGTTAGGGTTGAACTCAGACCCGTTGGGCCAATTCTGACCCCAGATTTGAATTCAGCCAAAATCTATTGGACTACGTGTGTCTCAACACGGACACTTTTTTTGTGTGGCTGTATAAAATAAAGCGAGTAAGGTTGGACATTTTAAAATTGGTGCAATTGTAAACTTTATTTAACATATTATATATTTGGTCAAGATACTTAAAGATTTAATAATAATAATATAATAATATTTTGGTTGGTGCTGCAAGCTCTTCGATTTGCTTACGTCCTCGTTGCATCATAATCTACTATTACATATTATTTGTGCGTAAAAAATATTCTAAGTCTCATATTTTAAGTTGTCGATGTGTACGAGGCAAGCCTCTTAATGTGTAGTGTTTGCAATATCTTTTAAATATATACTTCTAGGCCAAATCAGAATTTTGACTAAACTAAATGTTGAAAAAAACATCATCATTAGACATAATATAATAATAATTGTAATATTATTAATCTTTGATATTTTTCTTATAATAATAATTAAGTAAATAATTTTTATATCTTCTTTTATATTTTGATTAGAAAATGTATATATTTGAAGCTTGTACCAATTAATAATTTTAGCTTTTGCAAACAATGAAATTTGCAACTTTCTCATTTTTTCTTGGTAGTTTTTTCTCTTAAATTAGTGTATAAAATTTTTGAAATTTATATTAATAGATTAATTTATAACTAACTAAAAAAGCTAATTAATTTTTTTATTTTAAGAGATAGATTACATTACTGATCATTAACATACAAGTTTACAAAGAAAGTACAAGTTTATTGCTATGTGGCTCATATGACTAAACGAACTAAACTAAAAAAAATTTTAAAGCTTCTGCTGAGAGATGACAGAAAAGTTTATTTACGAGGTTACTTTTTGATGACTTCATTATATTGTTAATTGTGTGATGTAATCTTATTAATAATCTCATTAATTTAACCATTTAATTTACTTTTGATGTACTTTTCCGTTGATTTTTTAAAATACGTCTTTTGTTTATTAAACAGTACTTAAAAGAACAACAGCATATTTGTATATAATAGATGCGCCAATCAAGGAATATAATTACTTAAAAAAACTTCGTTTACATGTTAGTTCTTGTATATTGTTATAGTACATTATGATGCTAGGACGTAAAGCTAAAGATTTTGGACGGATGTGGAGTTTGCAAATCGAGGCGCTAGCCGAGATTTGCACCCACATTAAGTCCAAAATAGCTTACGTCCGTGCATCATATACTATTTTTTATTCGCCGCAAGCAAAATATTGTAAGAAAAGTTCTTTATTCTAAATTAAAATTACAAATTTTCATAAATTTTAAAATCAAAATATGTGGAACAAGTAACCTTTGAAAAAATATTTATTATTTTTTCCAAATTCTATGACAACAAATGATAACAACTATTTTAATTGGATAATGAAATTTTGAATTTGCGGGTTGCTTTGATAAAAAAATTTATTTTTCATAGAATTTAAACAAATACAAATGCTTTTTACTTTTTTGGACGTAGCTATGACGACAAAATAAATAGCTGAAAAGTGATACTTTAAAGCCGCAAATCACAGTAATAAAGTAACACTTTAATATATAGGCGAATAAAAAAACTATTTTAATATTGATTATACTTACTAGACTTTGAAGTTTCCATTAGTTCAGTTTAACCAAATTAACAAACTATTTCTTTATTAAGTGACATCTATGTATAAATTGCATCAACTGTGTCGTGTTCTTTTTCTTAACATTTTCGAACATTGTTAAAATGTCATAAAATTGTGTTGAAACGTCATGTTAAATTTGTCGACAATGTTGATTTATAATTTAAGAACGACAAAATATTAGACTTTTGATCTGTCAAAAATAAATTTGTTCTATTTGAGCACATAAATTAAATATATTAAAATTATTTAATTTAAATATAATAAAACTCAATTGCGAAACACAAAAACAAGAAATTGTATTTACAAATCTCTTAATTATAAACATTTTGACAGATAAATAGATCACAACATACCATTTGACATAACACCATTCTATAATTCATGTCTAGGAGGTGAGTTGGAAATTGTTACAAAATGCTAACTTTTGACAGTTAAACATTGAATTTAGGAACGACATCATGACCTCATTTTGTTACACAATGTTAAAATTATTGAATTAAAGAACGACGAAAGTTAACAATTGTTAACAATAGTCAACATTGTCGAGAAAAACGCGACTCTGATCTCCGTTTAGTTTAGTTAGTCCATGTAGTCATTTTGATTTTTGAGACACACAGCATTTGAAAAAAGCAATTTGCATAAAAATATTTTTTGTTTCACGTTTTATTTTCATCAAAATTTTGGCAAATAATTTCTCAGAAATTTTATGTCAACAAATGTTGATTAGTACATATGAATGTTGATTAATGCGTCAAAAATTTATTTTTGTAATTTGTTATCACTTTTTCGGGAATGCCAAACAAATTTCGGTAATGCCAACAAATGCCAAACAAAGTGTTCTGATATGACTGCTCAGAATTTGCACTTATTTCAACTTCTCCAACAGGACCAAAACGAAAATAAAAACGCGCTCTACAATTTCGACAGCTTTAAAGCATTTACGTGTTACTACATTTTTGAAAACTTCAGAGGAACCGAAAAAACGTTTTTTTTGCAATGAAACGTTTTTTCGCTTCCTCTGAAGTTTTCGAAAATGTAGTTACATGTAAATGTTTTGGAACTGTCGAAATAGTATTTAAAACAAGAGCTTCTAAACTACTAAACAACAATAAAAATTTATTTTTAAGGTTGTATTTAGAATTGCAATGAAACATTTTTTCCGTTTCCTCTCAAGTTTTCGAAAATGTAGTTTCATGTAAATGCTTTGTAGCCATCATATACCCTTTTCTAAAAATCCATTCGGCATAAAATCATTAGCATCGTTGATCTATAAATCATTTATACAACTCCTGCACAGAATGCTGCTCTCAAAGTTGAGGTGGAGCATATCCAACCAGTTTGAAATATTTCGATTCTATCTATTTTAAAGCAATTATTCTTCTCATGAGATCAAATCTTACTCGAACTTGCTAATTTTCCTCGATCCATCAGTCACCGGTCTTATTTTAGTTCAATATGCAAAATCTAGAACTGTGTACTTTTCACGTGATTTTTTTAACCGAGTTTCACAACTTTGGCATTCCTTACCCAAGTGGATTTTCGGTTGTAATACCACGAGTCATTGAAATTTTTTCGAAAATTTTTTGATTTTACGAATTAAATTATTTAGCAACACTGCGAATCAAAGCGCACAATAAACCACGAGTCCGAAGGACGAGTGGTTTAAGTAGTGGTTTGATTGAGCAGTGTTGCTTAAAAATAATTTAATGAGTAAAATTGAAAAATTTTCGAAAAAATTTCAATGAAGAGTGGTATTTAATGAGATAATTTTTTTTAAATTATAATTTTGTTTAAAATATAATTATTAGTTTTAAATAAAATTTTTTCTACAAATTATTCAATCATACAAAATTATGTAAAAATGCAATTCACAAATAATAAAAATGTCCGTTTTCATTCACAAATGGTTGCATGTTTATGTTTATTTATAAAAAATAAATTACAAATTTATAACAGTTATGCGCCTACTAAGATAAAATTATATTTCATTTTGTTAGAAGAAAAAATGACAACAAAGAATTTTCATAACGACAAAGCAAAATTATCGACGACAAGAAGAATTGCCGACAGTTAAAGCAAAGCCTACTGTTTAAATATCATAGTTTGTATGAATGAAAAATAAAATTTCTGACAGCAAAAAAAAATTATCGGTTGTAATACCACGAGTCATTGAAATTTTTTCGAAAATTTTTTGATTTTACGAATTAAATTATTTAGCAACACTGCGAATCAAAGCGCACAATAAACCACGAGTCCGAAGGACGAGTGGTTTAAGTAGTGGTTTGATTGAGCAGTGTTGCTTAAAAATAATTTAATGAGTAAAATTGAAAAATTTTAGACAAGAATTTCAATGAAGAGTGGTATTTAATGAGATAATTTTTTTTAAATTATAATTTTATTTAAAAGATAATAATTATTAGTTTCTAAATAAAGTTTTTTCTACAAATTATTCAGCTTATAAAAAATTATGTAAAATTGCAAATAATAAAAATGTCCGTTTTCATTCATAAATGATTGCTTGTTTATGTTTATTTGTCAAACATAAATTACAAATTTATAGCATTTATGCGCCTACTAAGATAAAATTATATTTCATTTTGTTAGAAAAAAATATGACAACAAAGAATTTTCATAACGACAAAGCAAAATTATCGACGACAAGAAGAATTGCCGACAGCAAAAACAAAGCCTACTGTTTGAATACCATAGTTTGTATGAATCAAAAATAAAATATCTGACAGCAAAAAAAAATTATCCTAATAACTTTCTTCACCAAATTTTTAAAGTTAATGTCCAACATTTTTTCAGAAATGTAACCCATGACCTCATTTGATATTGCAGTTTCGAATATTCAGAGACGTTAATTATTAATTTATTAGAATTAACACTAAACATGTCTAACTTTGTATAAATAAAAAGGAAGCATTATTTTTCATTCATCACATTGTATTTTTATAGATTAAACAATAGGTGATTTTTTTAATGAAAAATGAAAGTGTAAGCTTGCTCTCTAAATATAATTGTTAAAATATTGTGCCCAACAAACAAGATCAAATCAGAATCAAATGCTAGAAAACTATCGCATATAAGTCTACATATATCAGAGTGAAATTACTTAAATGTTATCTGTTTGTATAAATTGCAGTAGAAAATATTTATTTATATCTATTATATATTACTAGAATATTCAGTAGCTTCTGAAACTCCAACGGCTGATTGTAAAAATTGTCTGTAATAACCACAGCATCCAAAAATAATACACAAAATATTTCTCTTCTATAACAACTTATTGTACAATCAAGATTCACTTTAATTTTTTTTACACGGGTTTATTTTCACAATGCTTCGGTACTTTTACAATTAATTCATTCTGTCCAAAATAACCTGATTAAATTGTATCCGGTCTATTATAAAAGAATCGGTCTATTAAGAAAAATGTATTTTGTTACGAGTCACTTTTTCCAAACACATTAATAGTAGTTAAATTTCAAGCATTTAAGTCTTTTCCTTAATAGATAGTTGGCTTTTCCCTAGTAAAATTTCAATGATTCTGAAATGCGATTACTGATTACTGGTTACTGACTGAATACTGATTGAGTTGAGCTTGTCATACGGCTTAAATACGGCAAACTTACTTGTTTCTGATTAAACGGAATAGAGTTTATTAGATCAAGACAAATAAGTTGCATTAGAACTGATACATGATTTTTGATAAAAGGAAAGAGATGTCAAACATAAGGTTAGGGATTGCAGTTGATTTGCAGTCTGATGTGTCTTCTGACAAACCGAACACCTTTCTGACCAACACATTTTTGATTTGACTGAAATTTTTTTATTGGTCAAAAAAAAGATATGCATATTCGAGGATTTTTTTAGAAAATAGAGCGGTTCTAAATTTCAAGAATTTCGTGATTTTTGGTTTGGAGACTTATTTTCAAAAATTCATAGTATCGGTTCTATTAAAGATAGAAACTTCAAGTTTATTTTATTTTTAAGTTAAAATGTGCTATTTCAAAAAAAAAATTCAAAAAAAATTATTAAAAAAAAGTCCTATTGTTATTAACAAATAAATTTTTAAAATTGATTTTTAGTCATTTTCCCACCCACGTAATGAGTTTTTAGTATAACCATCGTATTCTACCTTCAATTTTCTAACAAAAACGTATTTTTAATCAATGGAGAAATGAGTTTTACTGTTAGAAATAAATTAATTTTCCAGCGCGGGAGGACAAAAATTTACGAAATTTTTAGCCGTCCCGAGCTCAGCCAATTAATTTATTTCTATCTATTTATTTCTAATGAGTAAAACTCATTTTTCCATTAATTAAATATACGTTTTTGTAGAAAATTGAACGTAGAATACGAAGGTTATACTAAACACTCTTTATTTTTGTTAGACACTGACTGAAAATGGATTTGAACATTTTACAAAATAAAAAAAGTGTCTATCTTTACCGAAACTGAAGTTATGAATCTTTGAAAATAACCCTTGATTGATTGATTGATTGATTGATTGATTGGGCTGTAGGACCAAGCACTAGGCGAGACTCCCGGATTACGGCCGGGCCACTTCCTACAGTCGTTTTACATATAACAATAGGTAAGGATAGGTAGGTAATTGTAAGTTAGGAGTGAACGACCCGGTTACAGACACCTGGCAAATCGTATCTAGCTACTACTGTTAGGAGACATTCACAAGGACAATCACTTATACATATAATCTGCAATCGCCAATCAGCAATCCCGTATCTAAAATTTCTCGCCTGCAATCTCCAGTCGGAAACCTGTTATTCATGTAATTTATTAGTATAATAGGATGATGACTAAATTGTAGTACTCTGCACTCTCCAATCTGAATTCATTTTATTATATTTATGGTTAAAATTATTTATGGTTATTTATGGTTAAAACATTTATATTATGTACATATATATAAAAAACAAAAAACCCCTTTGAAAATTGAGTGAATTTCATATAAAAAGTATTGGGATTGAATTGGATAAAATATTATCTCTCACTTGATGTTTTTATTTGAAATGTATTTATTTAAATTTTATAAAACATTATTTTATATAATATAATTAACGCAAGAATGTTTTGAATTTTTCTTGAAACACAAGAATTAATTTAACAAAAACAATTAACCCTGCTCGTTGATATCGTTCAAAAATCTTATTGGATTTTATGGATAATGTTTGGATAAATAGAAAGAGATAAATCTATCACATAAAATTATGTCAACAAATGAAATTTTAAACTGAATTTGAAATAATAACTAAATTTCGCTAGTTAAAGCTCTAAGTAGGTTTAAATTTTACACAAAATCGAATAGCACAATAACACCTTTATTTAGTTTTCTAGTAAAAATCAGAGTTAATAAATTTTACATTTAGGGAAGATTACATCTTGGTCGCCCACATCTTTCCATTTTTAAAAGCAATCTTACCTTAGAGTTTAATTATTAAAACCAACACTTTAAAACTATTATATTAGATATAAAACTGATTATTACAATTAATGTTTTCACTACATTTAGTTATACTTATATATTTATCATTTAAGAGATTAATTTAGTTTAAAATTCACACTGTCACTTATAACAAGTGTTGATAAGACGACCATTCACCATTGTCATATATATATACACATATATACACATGCAAATACATACACATACACACATATATACACGTACATACACACATATATACACATGTACTCACATATATATACATATATACATACATATACACATACATGTACACATACATACATACATATATACACACATACACACATATACGCAAACATACATATACATATACATACATACATACATACATACATATACACACATACATACATATATATACACACATATATATCTATATATATATATATATATATATATATATATATATATATATATATATATATATATATATATATATATATATATATATATATATATATTAGACTGGTCGTTAAACACTAAATTTTCCGAGACGCCCCCTAGAAAAATTCTTTGTGGTCAAAAAACCACAACGGCTTTATTTTTTTTTTTTTTAAGTGAAAAGAACACGTGCCGCAAAATCATCGAAGTTTATTTTTTGATAAAATTGTTAATATCTCATAAAATATGCAGATATCAAAAAAAATCACTTAATCATTTTTGCAGGAAATCTAATTCTCTACAAAAAAGGTCTATGTCATTTTTTTCCTAAAACCTATATTTCTGATGATATTTTGAAATAAAACTTGAAATTCTTCGAAACTCGTAAAACCAAATGATGAAAATTTCGACGAAAAAGTACTAATTTTGATTTTTTTTGTCGCGATTATTTTTTTATAAATTTCATTGTATAGCATAAAAAGAAAATTAACAGTTTTTCGTCATCTTTATTTTTTATGTTTTTTAAAAATTACGAAAACTTACAAGTTCATTTTCAAAATATCATGAGAACTATACGTTTTCGGGAAAAAATGACATGGACCTTTTTTGTAGAGAATTAAATTTCCTACAAAAATGGTTATGTGATTTTTTTTGACATCTGCATATTTTATGAGATATTTGAAAAAATTTACGAATTTTTCAAAAAATCAATTTCAGCGATTTTGCGGCACGTGTTCTTTTGATTTTAAAAAAAAAAAAATAGTGCCGTTGTGGTTTTTTGACCACAAAGAATTTTTCTAGGGGGCGTCTCGGAAAATTTAGTTTTTAACGACCAGTCTAATATATATATATATATATATATATATATATATATATATATATATATATATATATATATATATATATATATATATATATATATATATATATATCCATACACATACATATGTACATATATACATACATACACACATATACACACATACACACATACACACATGTATACATACATATACATATACATATATACATACACATACACATACACATACACATACACATACACATACACATACACATACACATACACATACACATACACATACACATACACATACATACACATACATACACATACATACTCATACATACACATACATACACATACATACATATACACACATACATACACATACATACGCACATACATATATACCAATATATATTACATATATTTATTAACAGCAAACATACATATTAAGAAGTTTTCACCTTATGTCCAACATACTAATTTATGTGGTATTGTTATATAAACATACATACATACATATATATACATACATATATATATATATATATATATATATATATATATATACATATATATACATATATACATACACACATATACATACATACACACGCACACATACATACATACATACATATCCATACACATATATATACACACACATATACACGTATATTAAGCTTGCCAGATTTTTTTTGGAGGTATTCCGGGCCGGAAAATCCGGGCGGTTTTTTTATAAATCCGGGCAAAATCCGGGCATCAAGTGTCGAAATCTCTATTTGAAAAGCCGGGCAAAATCCGGGCAAAATACAAAATTTTTAAAAAATAAATAATAAATAACCTTTGAAAACTCTTTATTGCTTTGAAATGTTGAAATATATTCTGTTAATAATATTTTTAATTCTGTTTATTACAGAAAGAGTTCTATGCTTAAATTGTCAACATTGTATTCAATCAATCTTCATCGAAGTCGACGACTGTCCACTCTCTTGAGTACCAAACAAACTATCAGCTCTCATTTTGTATTTTTTACTTCCAGCAACTTTTTGGAGAAAACCAGCATCATCTTTTATTTTTGCATAAAACTCTGAACATGTCTCCTTCCAGTTGAATTTTACCATCAATTGTGCCTGAACGTTTTCCAGTGTCAATTTGCCTTTTTCTTTTGTCCAAATGTCATTGATGTGAGAAAATACGCACTCAGTTATCGTATTGGCCGCTGGGATAACTAAACCAAACTCCACGATTTGCAGCAAACGATTGAACGAACGAGAGCACAATATATATATATATATATATATTAGACTGGTCGTTAAAAACTAAATTTTCCGAGACGCCCCCCAGAAAAATTCTTTGTGGTCAAAAAACCATAACGGCTTTATTTTTTTTTTTTTTAAGTGAAAAGAACACGTGCCGCAAAATCATCGAAGTTTAATTTTTGATAAAATTGTTAATATCTCATAAAATATGCAGATGTCAAAAAAAATCACATAATCATTTTTGCAGGAAATTTAATTCTCTACAAAAAAGGTCCAAGTCATTTTTTTCCTAAAACCTATATTTCTGATGATATTTTGAAATAAAACTTGAAATTCTTCGAAACTCGTAAAACCGAATGATGAAAATTTCGACGAAAAAGTACTAATTTTGATTTTTTTTGTCACGATTATTTTTTTATACATTTCTTTCTATAGCATAGGAAGAAAATTAGGAGTTTTTCGTCATCTTTATTTTTTATGTTTTTTAAAAATTACGAAAACTTACAAGTTCATTTTCAAAATATCATGAGAACTATACGTTTTCGGGAAAAAATGACATGGACCTTTTTTGTAGAGAATTAAATTTCCTACAAAAATGGTTATGTGATTTTTTTTGACATCTGCATATTTTATGAGATATTTGAAAAAATTTACGAATTTTTCAAAAAATCAATTTCAGCGATTTTGCGGCACGTGTTCTTTTGATTTTAAAAAAAAAAAAATAGTGCCGTTGTGGTTTTTTGACCACAAAGAATTTTTCTAGGGGGCGTCTCGGAAAATTTAGTTTTTAACGACCAGTCTAATATATATATATATATATATATATATATATATATATATATATATATATATATATATATATATATATATATATATATATATATATATCCATACACATACATATGTACATATATACATACATACACACATATACACACATACACACATACACACATGTATACATACATATACATATACATATATACATACACATACACATACACATACACATACACATACACATACACATACACATACACATACACATACACATACACATACACATACACATACATACACATACATACACATACATACTCATACATACACATACATACACATACATACATATACACACATACATACACATACATACGCACATACATATATACCAATATATATTACATATATTTATTAACAGCAAACATACATATTAAGAAGTTTTCACCTTATGTCCAACATACTAATTTATGTGGTATTGTTATATAAACATACATACATACATATATATACATACATATATATATATATATATATATATATATATATACATATATATACATATATACATACACACATATACATACATACACACGCACACATACATACATACATACATATCCATACACATATATATACACACACATATACACGTATATTAAGCTTGCCAGATTTTTTTTGGAGGTATTCCGGGCCGGAAAATCCGGGCGGTTTTTTTATAAATCCGGGCAAAATCCGGGCATCAAGTGTCGAAATCTCTATTTGAAAAGCCGGGCAAAATCCGGGCAAAATACAAAATTTTTAAAAAATAAATAATAAATAACCTTTGAAAACTCTTTATTGCTTTGAAATGTTGAAATATATTCTGTTAATAATATTTTTAATTCTGTTTATTACAGAAAGAGTTCTATGCTTAAATTGTCAACATTGTATTCAATCAATCTTCATCGAAGTCGACGACTGTCCACTCTCTTGAGTACCAAACAAACTATCAGCTCTCATTTTGTATTTTTTACTTCCAGCAACTTTTTGGAGAAAACCAGCATCATCTTTTATTTTTGCATAAAACTCTGAACATGTCTCCTTCCAGTTGAATTTTACCATCAATTGTGCCTGAACGTTTTCCAGTGTCAATTTGCCTTTTTCTTTTGTCCAAATGTCATTGATGTGAGAAAATACGCACTCAGTTATCGTATTGGCCGCTGGGATAACTAAACCAAACTCCACGATTTGCAGCAAACGATTGAACGAACGAGAGCACAATATATATATATATATATATATTAGACTGGTCGTTAAAAACTAAATTTTCCGAGACGCCCCCCAGAAAAATTCTTTGTGGTCAAAAAACCATAACGGCTTTATTTTTTTTTTTTTAAGTGAAAAGAACACGTGCCGCAAAATCATCGAAGTTTAATTTTTGATAAAATTGTTAATATCTCATAAAATATGCAGATGTCAAAAAAAATCACATAATCATTTTTGCAGGAAATTTAATTCTCTACAAAAAAGGTCCAAGTCATTTTTTTCCTAAAACCTATATTTCTGATGATATTTTGAAATAAAACTTGAAATTCTTCGAAACTCGTAAAACCGAATGATGAAAATTTCGACGAAAAAGTACTAATTTTGATTTTTTTTGTCACGATTATTTTTTTATACATTTCTTTCTATAGCATAGGAAGAAAATTAGGAGTTTTTCGTCATCTTTATTTTTTATGTTTTTTAAAAATTACGAAAACTTACAAGTTCATTTTCAAAATATCATGAGAACTATACGTTTTCGGAAAAAAATGACATAAACCTTTTTTGTAGAAAATTGAATTTCCTACAAAAATGGTTATGTGATTTTTTTTGACATCTGCATATTTTATGAGATATTTGAAAAAGTCTACGAATTTTTCAAAAAATCAACTTCAACGATTTTGCGGCACGTGTTCTTTTGATTTAAAAAAAAAAAAAATAATGCCGTTGTGGTTTTTTGACCACAAAGAATTTTTCTAGGGGGCGTCTCGGAAAATTTAGTTTTTAACGACCAGTCTAATATATATATATATATATATATATATATATATATATATATATATATATATATATATATATATTATAAAACGTTGAAATGATGTCAATTGTTTATATATTTTCATATGAAACATTGAAAATAACACGATTTAACATGTGAAACATCTTTGAATAAGAAAGATACAGATTATTGAAATTTTGACTATAAAACGAATTAAAAATTATATATATATTTTTTTTTCAATGAACAAAGTTTGGAAAAATCCGGGCGATTTCCGGTTTTTTTTTAGAAATCCGGGCGTCCGGACCGGGCCATTTTTCAGCCGAGTTTTACCAAAAAAAGCCGGCCGAGTCCGGCTTTAGCCGGGCGATCTGGCAAGCTTAACGTATATACATACATATATATACATACACATACACATACATATACATACATACATGCATACATACACACATACATACACATATATACATATATTGATAATTCATATAAATATGTTATATATATTTTGATAATTCAAATATGGAATATATGTATAAAATTTGTTTGAACGATATCTTTAATACTTTAGACGTATTTTTAGACTTCCTTTCATTTATTCCAAATTACATAAAATTGATAGAAATACGAAAGATGTTTTAAGAAAGTTATATATAAACATTAAAAACTAGTTTCAATGTTTATATATACCTTTTGTATTATATTCTGTAGCTGTAAATCAAAGAAAGTTAATTAATTCGAAGTTCTATTTTCATTAAATTTATTAAAACTAAATTAAATTAATGCCAAATCTCAGCTAATCTCATATATATATACATATGAAAATTCAATTATTTCGAATAGCGAACCTAAGATATCAAACCATCAGTTTTTTTTAAGAAACAAAAATGTTATCAATGTTTTTTAAGAATAATATTTCACACGCCATGACACCTTTTCAAGTTGACGAAATTTGTATCTTTATTTCTAATAAATCTGCATTTTCATTAATTATATTATGAAATTTAAACTAAAATACTCCATTTTATTTACATTCATTTATTCCTGGTAATGGCATTTTGATAAATTTTTTTATTTTCTCTAAATCAACAAACAAAATTTTTTTTTTTAATCAAAACAAGAAACACGAAATTCCAATTAGAAATCATTAATTAGTAAAAATAATAATTATAATAAATTCATATTATTCCTAGGTGAGATCATTAAAACGAATAATCCATTTATATTAATTCAGTACCATTGTTCGAAATACATATATTTTATTCTATATATTGACTGAGATTTGTTTTTTGTGTCACCCTGTAAACCAATTTCATTTGTATTATTATTACATACATTAAAAGGAATGAAGCTAAAAAACAATCAAATAAATAAAAGAGAAACAAATATAAAGGGAATGTTATAATAAATTTAATATATTTGCATAAAATAAATGCAATAATTTTTTCTATTAAAAACTTTTTGCAATCGCATTATGTTGTATAAATTAATATATTAATTTCACATAACAAATATCTACATGTAGACTATTTTGTTCAAGAATTCCTAAATTTAAATTAGTCAAATCAACTTTTGACTTGTTAAATAAATTGAAAAATAAGAACAAATTTGTGTTAATTGAGAATAAAAAAATTTAGCTTCGCTCTGAAAATGTAGCCAACTTCAAAACGTATTATTAATTTAATAGGAAAATCAGCGCCATTTTGTGAGACGAACAAAATATAGAATCAAAACCTTGAAAAACTAAATAAACATCAATTTTAAACAACAACATTGATACTAATAATATTTTATATTATTGTTATAAACAATCACAGGACTGTTTTTATTTATTTATTTTATTGTTTTTATTTATTCAGCAATACCCATTTAAAGTATCCTTCATTTAATTACACTCTTTAACACTAATATAACACAATTTAAACATTAATTTAAACCATCATCTAATTAAACCATCTTAATTTCAAGTTCAATTTGCAAACATTTCTTTTAAAACTATAATGGCCGCCATATTAATCTTTTTCCAAATATAATATAAAATATTTTTTGAGAGCAAATCAAAAACACGTCTGATCGATACGACGTCGACTACCCGACCCCCGAATCTTTGAAAATAACCCTTCCAGCCAAAAATCACGAAACTCTCGAAATTTAGACCTGCTCTATTTTTCCAAAAAAAAGCAAAAAATCCTCGAATATGTATATCTTTATTTTTATATGCAACCCTTAAAAAAATTTTCAGCTACATCAAAAATTTGTTATTCAGATTTTGTCCTAATCTGTTCGGTATGTAAATGAAATCATCCATTTATGGATTTTTTTGTCATCCCGCGCTCGATAAATTAATTTATTTCTAACAGTAAAAACTATTTCTTTATTAATTAAAAATACGTATTTTGTAGAAAATTAAACGTAGAATACGTTGGTCATACTAAAAACTCATTACATGGGTGGGCAATGACTAAAAATCGATTTTAACATTTTATTTGTTTATAACAATAGGAATTTGTTAATAATCTATAAAAATGACTTTATTTTTTTCTTAAATAACATCTTTCAACTTTAAAATAAAACAAACTAGAATATCTTTAATATCTTTATCTTTAATAGACCCGATTTTCCAAAAAAAAACCTCGAACTCGTATATCATTTTTTTGAAATAAAACCCTAAAAAAAATTTTAGCCAATTCAAAAATGTGTCAGTCAGATTTTGTCGAAATCTGTTCGATTTGTAAAAAAAATGCCCCTTTTGTATCGCCCTTTCAAAATTATAGGTTTTTTATCACTTCACCGCAAAACAAATTCAAGTGGCAGGATATATCCGTTAGAAATATGTAGATTTCTTGGTCAGACAGATTTTGGTGAAAGCATAATCGGATGAACCAGATTAATTTAAATAAAAAACACTAATTACAAAAACATTTTAAAAAAATTAAATATTAGCAGTGCCTAAAAAATTGATAAAATTGAAATTTATTGAAAACTTAATTACTGAATTAACAAAGTTTGGACCATTCTAAACGGAATTGGTTCAAAACGCGAAAAGCGAAATTAAAGACACCAATTGCACTGAAATGTAAGCAATTCACATTAAAAATATCAAATTTTAACCAAGAAAAATCAATATTAATCAAAGAAAAGGCTACGAATATTTAAAGTTTTGAAATAAATAAAAGAGGTTTAATTTGTAAATCAGAAGTAGTTGATAATTGAATGAATTTTATTAATATTTCGTGTTCTAAAAAATTCTAAAATTTTCTTTCATCATCATTGAAAGTAATATAAAATGAAATGCAACCGTTCTTCTTTAATGTAAAAAGTGTAACATTTAAATAAAAATTAGTAAATAGCAACATCTCCACAAGTTATGTATAATACTGGCTCTTTAATAGTTGAAAAACGAACTATTGCTGCCGTTTTTTCATTGGGTTGTAAAAATATCATGAGTAGGATTTTTAGAGTGATTTTTTTAAATCATTTTCACAGAGTTTCAAACGCTCCTTATATCACTCCTTCACTCCTTTCTTTCAAAGCGAGCAACTTAAAAAAATATAACACTTCCAAATACAGAAGCGAAAATAAAATAATATTTTATCGTTCTTACTCCCAATACGAAATCAATATTTTCTTTCAGATACTCACACATTTAATTTTTGCTTTAATTTTAAAGCTTTCCAACGTAAAAAATAAATAATTTTTCTGAATGTTTTATTCAATTATGCAAGGATTATTATACAAATAAATAAGAAGGATGACGCAAAAGTACCATTTTTATTCTTTTGCTAATGGAATGCAAAAACTGGAATAAAAAAAAGGAGCTAAACCGAAAAAATAAAAATTTTGCTTTTACGAGACAGAACTCTGAATAAAACCATAAAGAACTGTAAATACTATTTTGAAGAGCGAAATAAAATAGAATTGTAAACTATGCATTTTTACAACTTCGATCTAAATACGTTTTCCGACTCCAAACATTTCTTTAGTGTTTTCAACTTATACAACTTCCAAAAGTAAAAATTTGCTTCTATTCGACATCGTCGACAAAATGGGAAAAATTATAAATGGTTCCATTTTATTCTCACATGATTCTCATGCTCATCCAAATTGGTATAACCGTGTGTATAAGCAGCAACACAGCAGAATACCTGCGAATATAGTCTCACAAAAATTATTCTCATATTCGCTCATTTCGTTCTCATTCAGAGTTTTGTTCTCACTCGTGTGAGCACCCAAGAGAATATTCTCACAAAAAAGCGACATTCTCACAATTATTATCGTCTAATAGCACCTTAATTCGAAATGTTAAAATTTTAATAGGAACAAAATTCAATTGTTCTTAAAGCGGTACAGAATTCTGTGTTTTATTCTAATTCTTAAATTTTTTTTTGTAAATTTATTTTATACTAGGTATTTAACGGTTTCTGGGTCTGTTGTACTTTGACTTTGAGTTCATTTTGAAGATTCTAATGGTCGATTTTTGACGAAATTTTTGGCAAACACTCCTATTGAACAATAGCATAGATTTTGCAGTGCATTCGTTTTGTCAATTTTAAGTTTGCAAACTCACTCATTTAACCTTATAAACCATTCTATTTTCAATAGTAGTTATTTAATAGTTTGTTGCACATTTTACATTTTATATTCAATTTTTTCTTTTACTTTATCTTTATTCTATTTCATTTTACTTTTCTCTTTTATGGATTATGATTTAGTTTAAAATTAAAAATAAAAGTTAAAACATAAAAAATAATGGACCAAAAACAAACGTAACCAAAAATCACGCACACGCACGCAGTGAGTTTATTCTTTAAAAAAATGTATTTATCCTTATTACACAAAGCTATTTTTTATTATTAAACTCGATTTGAAAATTATCAAAAAATATCGAAACAAGGTAACAAGTAGTAGAAAATAGTAGCGAAAATTCGTAATATAAAAGAAATCGCTTAAAATAGAGATTTTGTACTTAGATTTAGAGTTGTCGAGTTATCGAGCTTTTTAATAGATCTTATACTTTGAAAAAAATTGCTAGAATTTGTTTTATTGTAAATTTTGATAATTTTCTAAAATTATAATACATAAATTTAAAATTTATATACATTTGACATAAAACTAGCTATAAAAAATTGCATGAATTTTAATAAAAATTTGAAGATAAAAATTCCAGAATAAAACGAGATTCTAGAGAATATGTTCTCAAATAGAGGGAGGATTAATGGATTATTAATCGACTAAAATCTGAAGCTTCTTGCTTTTCAGTCTTTTTTAAAACTTCACGTTGTAAGAATGACTTTTTGAATTATTCTTCCAGTTTTGTCAAAAAAATTTTAATAACTTTTTTAGAAAATTATTTTTTTTAAAAAAATAATTGTTTCGTCGCGTGAAGTACTACTCATTATTGTTGATTTTCAACAATATCAACAACAATTACTTAACACGACGGAAAGAAAATTGTTTTTTAAAATACATTATTATTTAAAAAAGTTAAATTTTATTTTTTAAATATTGTTAGAACACAAACGATTATTTTAAAAACCATTAAGTCTGACCATCTAATTTATTTTGTCGAATGCTCGGGCTTAGTATTTTATCACTATTTTCAAAGTGGCAGGCAGTACAAACCAAACCACGAAATAAATGAAGACTTTTATTACTTACCATTATAAGATACAATCAAAAGACACAAATATTTAAAATTCAAACATTTGGAAACTATTCACTTTTTTATGATCCTTGTGAAGTCTCAAGCTTTCGTTTTATTTTATTGCTTTAAGCTTGTATTTTTTTATTGAATCAAAAATCATGAAATAAAAGAAAAAACTTTAACCAATGCTTTTAAAATAAAAATTATTATATTATACGCATGTTAGTATAAAAATTAAAACAATATAAAAAGTTACTAAAACGGTTTGATTAATACTGATTAATATTGCTTGCCGCATGCATAATACAATAATTAGTATGAAGAGGAGGTTGGAACAACTGGAGGTAGTAATTCTAAAGAAACAACCAATTCCAATTTACGTGGTGTAACATATAGACCACCTCCTATTCACCATAAATCTACAACATGCTTAGGAGGATGTGGCAATAGACGTGGATCTGCTGTAAGTATTACTTATAAAATTTCATTAAAAAAAAATTCATCATTATATTATTTTATCTAAAAAATTCTAAATAACAATCAGGTAAGTGACTAAGCAGAGCTCTACTTAAAGTTTATGCTAATTAATTGATAAAATAATAACTTAACTAATACTTACTAATGTTGATTGCATCGCATGGAAGCAACATATTTTGATTTTATTGATAAGCTTTCATCTTTATACTGTTCCTTGTTTAACATCTATATTCTTCTTTTAAACATACGGACGTTCTCTAAGTATTGACTGCTCGTTAAAAATTAATTTTTCTCAGAAGTCCTCTAAAAAAATTCGTTTTGGTGAAAAAAAACGAGAGACTATTCAATTAAAATAATTTAAATAAAATATAATTTAAATAAGAAGAACACCGCAAAATCATCGAAGTTGATTTTTTGATAAAATCGTAAATTTTTTTTAAATATCTTATGAATTAGAGATTTAAAAGAAAATCATATAATGCTTTTTGTAGGAAATTATCTACAATAAAGGTCCTAGTCCTTTTTTGCCTAAAACGTTTATTTCTGATGATATCTAAAAAAAAATACAAATTTTTCGTAGCTCGTAAAAACAAACATGACGAAAAAGTGCTAGCTTTGTTTTTTTTTCTTTTCACGATAATATTTTTATTCATTTTAATCCACAGTCGAAGAAGAAATAGTAGATTTTTATACAAGTGGTGAAAACGTCTCTTTTTGCGTGACTGGACGGTTTGTCCACGAGACGCGATAGCGTCGAGTGGAATAAGTTCAGGAACGCAAAAACGTTTTTACCACGCGTAGAAAACCCTATTTTTTCTATGCTTGTGAATATAAATGATAATATTTACAAATTCATCTACTAAAAATTTACAAAACGACATAGCAAATTTGACAGTGTAAAAATCAAAAAATGTATAGCATTTTTACCAGTGTAAAACAATTGTGTTCGCCTACAGATGGAAGACATATGAATAATGAAATTAGTTCGAAAGTATAAATTTATTTCGAATAGTAGTTCGAAAATAGAAATTTAATTTTACACTTAAACGTCAAAAAATTATCTTATTTTTATTTTTTTTTGGCGGAAAAAACTCAGAGAATATATTTTATATCTGACAGTTATCGGAGGAAAAAATTATACGATCTATCTGATACAAATTTTATTTTATCGCTCCGATTTCTCCGATGTAGAAAAAAAACACATTCATTATTAGTTTAATTAATTAATTACACACAATTGATATAACGGTTAGTTTCGATTCGATTCAATTAAAATATTCAAAATATTCAATTACTTCAAAATACTGCGATATTGACAGAAATAAACACAGCAACCGAAACAACAACAAATGAAATTCGCAATCTCAAATATTCAATCCTATAAATAACCACCACCTGTAGGCGACCACCGAAACTTATTTACTTTCAGTCCTAGTGACTAAAAACATTTTCAGTCACTACTTAGAAAAAGTTTCCCTTTGACATAGGTTTTACTATATATTAAAATGACATTTTCGTAGCATGAAGTAGAAAAATTCCTTTTCGTCATCCTTACTATTTGGTTTTATGTTTTTTATGAGTTACGAAGATTTACGTTTTTTTCAAAATATCATCAGAAATATACGTTTTAGGCAAAAAAATGACTGGGGCCTTTTTATAAAAGAATTAAATTTCGAACAATAGTATATTATTTGATTAGGAGCTGAAGTGCTACTTTTTGTGTTGAGTGTATAGTTTGGCAATCATATATGAAACACAAACAGACACTTTAGATCTGAATTAAATACACAATTGTTTCGGCAAACGTTTAAAGTTTTTATAAATATAAAATTAATACAGAAATTTTTTATAAATATGATTTATTAGCGTCATAATTAGGTCTAAAGAGTAAAATTCATTTAAATTTTTATAAATTATGTATATAACAAATAAAATTTTTTATCAAAGCAACCTTTTAATTCAAAATTTCACAATACTTTCAAAATATTTGTTATTTTTTGTTGTCATTTTTATACAATATTTCAAAATTTCATAATCCAATCAAAATATTTCTTATTTTTTGTTGTCATAGTTATTCAATTTGTTTGAAAAATGACAAGTATCGTAAAAATATGGAATGAAATGGGGAATCTTTTTCTACAGCCGTAGACATATGAAATGTACTTCACTGCCACCGTAAAAGAAAGAAAAATGGCGTTACTTCACATTCCCTTAGATTATAGGTCAAACAAGTAATACTTTAACCTTTTTCCAAGCGACTGTAAAGTTCGAAGTTTACAGCCGTTTGCTAAAAAAAATATTTTTCGGCAAACGGCTGTTTAATTGAACTTTATTGCCGCTAGGGAGAAATTTATATCCTAATTTTTTGAAGTATAACTCCATTTGTTTTTTTTTTACAGCGACAGAAAAAGTAACTCATATTTTTGCGGCGGCAGAAAAAAATCGTCATTTTTTCCCTATATTTACGGCAACAGCAAAATTAACATAACATGAGATTATGAAAAGTATTTGATATTTTTTCAAACAAATTGCATAACTATGACAACAAAAAATAAATATTTTAAATGGATTATGAGGTATTGAATTATTGTATAACTGTAGCTGTGTTTCTATAATTTATGGTTGCGTAGCAAATAACTCTTTAATAATAATAAGATGTGATTTATTCCAACAATATATTTTTCTGTATTAAATTCCAATTGTATCAGGATCCCTGGAGATTGTTTTGATATCAATTTTGAAGGATTAGTTGAGTATACGATATGCAAAGAAACATTGATTGATATTATTATAATAAAGTTTGTATTCCCAACAGTTTGATAAAATAGAAACGATTTATAAAAATAAATGGAGAACAGTTTCGTGATCCACTATATTTAAGATTTAGATTTTCCTTACATTTAATATTTAGGTAAATTAGTTTAATTTTGCACATATCTTTAAGTTTTGCAACAGTAACACTTTTAATGAATAAAAAACAAAATATATGTAGAGAACTTTTTATTGTAACACAAGAATGAATCAGATAATGAGTTAACATATTTTTTAGTACTGTCAGAATTATTCCTAGGCGTTAACAACAACATAACCAAAAATTTATTAAAGCTAGTTTGCCACAAACACTTCCCTTCTAGTATCATCGAAAATGAGACGATATAGAAAGATTATTGTGCTACAGCACGCAGGAAGCGAGTAGGGGTACGAGTGGTTCTGCCTGCTCGCGTAATTGTGGATGCAGGATGGAATATATGTTGTTGAGGAATGGGGTCAAATCTAACCCTTTTAGCTGATACAGTTGCCTCAGCGTCACGTTGTCTCGTTTCTGCGGAGGTAGAAGAAGAAGACAGGAATGTGTCCGAAGTAGTAGAATGGGCAATATCTGTAGTAGACGAAGTTTCGTGTGCGTGACTGTGATAAATTCTCAAAGTAGGTGAGTTTTGAGTTAAACCATCTTCAGATCCATGTTCCCTTAAGCAAGGTTTTAATTTGTTGATGGAAACTCGAATGTGTTGACATCCAGGAACATTGGATATTTCTCCAGGAAGACGTATGTTAGTACCATAGACTAGCTCTGCCGATGAAGATTGGAAGTCTTCACGGAAAGTGGTTCGTAAACCGAGTAGTATTGATGATAATATTCGTATCCAATCCGTTCTGTCGTAGGGCATTATTGCAGATTTTAGAGTTTGGTGCCAACGTTCGATTAGTCCGTTACATTTCGGATTGTAACTTGTAGTTTTACGTTCAAAACCTATAAACTTGGACAACTCGTTGAAGAGATTGGATTCGAATTGGGAGCCCTGATCAGTGACGATTACTGAAGGTACTCCGAAGTGAGAAATCCAATTGGAGTAGAGAGCTGATGCTACCGTTCAAGCTGTGATATCCGTGATAGGAATGGCTTTAGGCCAGCGAGTATAGCGGTCGATAATTGTGACCGGATTGAAGATTGGGGAAGTGGACCAATTATGTTCATATGAATCTTGGAAAATCTCTGAGAAGTTTGAGGATAATTCCCTAAAGGAGATTGAGTGTGCAAAGAAAATTTTGCCCTTTGGCAAGCCAGGCAGTTCTGAGCCATTTATCGTACATCCTTCTTAATGTATGGCCAAATGACTTTTTCAGTTAGGAGTTTGGACTCCTAGATGAGATAAATTATGGAGACTATCGAAAACTGATTGATGAAATTGTTTTGGAATAAAAGGTGGATTACCAAAAGAGATATCACATAAAATAGTTTTAGCACTAGAATTGCCAAATGATACTGGAAAGGATCGGAATTGAAGTGTGGGATTAGTTTCCACTAATTCCGTAAGTTCGTTATCGTTGAACTGATCGTCAGCAATTTCGTTGTAGTTTATGTTTTCTGGAATTGATATTTGCTCAACACGAGAAAGTGTGTCGGCAACAACATTATCAATTCCAGAAATGTGTCGAATATCAGTCGTGAATAGACTGATAAAATCTAGATGGCGGAATTGGCGAGGACATGCTTTGGCAGGGTTCTGCGACAAACCGTAAATGAGTTGCTTATGATCGGTAAAGAGCGTTATAATTCTACCTTCAAGTAGATACAGGAAATGTTTAGTTGCAAAGAAAGCTGCAAGGAGTTCACGATCATAAGCGCTGTATTTCTGTTGCGTTTCATTAAGTCGCACAGAGAAGAAACTAACTGGTGTCCAACAATCGTTAATTTTTTGTTGAACAACAGCGCCAAGTGCCTTCTCGGAAGCGTCGACCATTACGGCAAGTTTGGCATAGTGTGTGGGGTGAGAAAGAGTTGTTGCCTCACTGAGTTGCTGCTTGCATAAGTCGAAGACTTGAATGGCGTCTTCGGACCATTGAATGACGGAAATAGAGAAATAAAGAAATAAAGAAATAAAGAAATCGTTGAGATGGCTTGGTTGCCACCAGCGTGAGGAATGAATCGGCGATAGAAATTGATCATTTCATGAAAACGGTGGAGTTGCATAACTGTTTCGGGACGTTTGTAATAATTGATAACATTGACACGTTCAGAAATAGGTTTGATTCCGGTTAAATCATTAGAATAACCAAGAAAGTCAACGTTGGTTTTAGCAAAGTTTCATTTATCAACGTTGATAATGAGACCAGCGTCGGAAAAACGTTCAAAAACAGTTCTTAGATGTTTGAGGAACTCAAAGGTTTCAGAAGCAATTAGGAGGTCATCAATATAGATGAAACAGAAATTTAGGTCTCGGAGAAGGGAGTGCATAACCTGCTGGACGGATTGCGCAGCGTTTCGCAATCCGAAGGTCATTCGAACGAATTGGAAGAGTCCAAACGGAGTGGAAATTGCAGTTTTTGCAACATCGCGCTCATCAATAGGAACATGATGATATGCGCGCACGAAATTCATTGTGGAGAAAAATTTGCATCCGTGAAGTTGATGCGAAAAATCCTAAATATGGGGAATTGGATATTTATCAGGAGTAGTGACGTTGTTAAGAGAGTGGTAGTCACCGCAAGTGTGATGAACCAAAGGTCTGGTGTTTCAGACCAGGAAGGGGGAATTTTGATAGCTACTTGGTCAGTTTGTGGCATAGTTTCCGGAGATGTAGCTGGAGATGGTGGAGGAGACGGAGCGGAAGTTGGAGATGATGGAGGGATTGAAGGAGAACCTCCAAGATTCATTCTAGCCAAAGCGACGTCGATGCGCTTGGCGACCAGTGCCTCGAGCTGGTCTTCAGTGAACGTGAACGTGTTGGGGGGTCCAGAAGAAGCAGCAGTCTCCTCAGGTTCTGGTGGGCCAGCTAAAACTGCTGGGAACGATGCGTGGCGGAAAAGCCCAGTTGTGACAGCAACTATGTAGAATAGTGTTGCAGCGAACAATATTGGAATGGGGTGTTGTGCTGCAATTAGGAGGTTGCGACTAACAACATCAATAAACAAATAAAAAATGCCCTAAACATGTACATTTTAAAATTTTTAAAACAAAATGAATTAAGCAACTACTTTAAATTTAGAGCAATAATTCTTTGATGATAATGAGATGAGATTAATTCCAACAATATATTTTTCTGTATTAAATTCAATTGTATCAGGATGCCTGAAGATTGTTTTGATATCAATTTTGAAGGATTAATTGAGTATACGATATATGCAAAGAAACGTTGATTGATATTATTCAACCCCAATTAAGTTTGTATTCCCAACAGTTTGATAAAACAGAAACATTTTTTTATAAATGGAGAACTGTTTCGTAATCCACTATATTTAAGATTTAGATTTTCCTTACATTAAATATTTAGATAAATTAGTTTAATTTTGTACAGATCTTTAAGTGTTGTAGCAGTAACACTTTTAATGAATGAAAAACAAAATATGTTTTTTTTTTATTAATTTGTTAGAAATGTTTAGCACACTAAATATGAAATATTCATTATTTAGACTCTTAACTATAAAGGAGGAAGATGAGGAAAATGGAAGGAATGGGGATATAGGGATAACTATACTAATTTTAGAGAACTTTAGAGAACTTTTTATTGTAACACAAGAATGAATTAGAAAATGTGTTAACTTTTTTTTAGTACTGTCAGAACTATACCTAGGCGTGACAACAAGATAACCAAAAATTTATTAAAACTAGTCCGCCACATAACTATGACAACAAAAAATAAAAAATATTTTGATTGGATTATGAAATTTTGAATTGAAATGTTGCTTTGATAAAAAAATTTCTTTAAACATATATATAACTATGACGATAAAAAATCATGTTTGTAAAAACTTTGATGCATCAATTTTATACTTATAAAAATTTTAAAGGTTTTCCGAAAAAATAGTGTATTTAATTCGGAGCTAAACTGATTTTGAAAAGTAACACTTTAGCTCCTAATTTAATACTATACTTTTATTCTCTTCCATTTAATTATATCAGCTTTATTTGTATGTTTTTTCGATAATAATAGTATGTATTATTGTATTGTTTTCTAACCTATAGCCTTATGAACTTAACCTATTGTCTAATGAAAATTTTCCTATAAGAAGATTATCATTATTCAATTGGTCAAATTGTTTTGATTTCCTCAAAATTATTTTCAAATTATAATCATAATTGCTTTGATAAGTTTTGTTCAAAAATCAAATTTTGAGTAAAATTCTCTTATTTCGTTTAGTTGAACTTGGTGGATTGTATGAGATGGGCGTTTTTATCATCAGGGTTTTTTTAATAAGAAATTTGATATATCAATTAAAACAATAAAGATTTATTGTTTTAATTGAAGAAAATGTTTTTATTTTTTATAATACACAATTCTTTGTCAGAGAATAAAGTATTGTAATCGATTCGTGTTTAATGAATTTCATTCTCTCGCAAATTAAAATTCTCGCTCGTGCCTCGCTCAAATTTTAAACTTTTGCTTGAGAATAAACTATTTCATTATATACTCATTGATTAAACTACTATTATTTGATTTTTGTTAAATCTGTTAACTAGGCTAAAAAGTAAACATCGGCAACTCGCCGAAACCGATTTGGACATTCGACATATCAAAATGTTCAGTTTTTTGTGCTGATTTAAGAGATGAATAAACATACATAGAGTATATGAGTTTAAAAGCATTTAAGCATTAATTCTTTATTATTTGATAAACTTTTTGAAATTGTACGAGTCAGTCACTATCCATGTTACAATCTATGTTACATAAATGGTAATTAGTGAAGAAGTCTTCGAAACACAAAAACTTAATGCTTAAATGCTTAAATGCTTTTAAACTCATATACTCTATGTATGTTTATTCATCTCTTAAACTGATTATGACTCATGCCATTCTCGGCGTTGGCAACTAATCTTGGTATTTCTGAAATCAGCACAAAAAACTGAACATTTTGATATGTCGAATGTCCAAATCGGTTTCGGTGAGTTGCCGATGTTTACTTTTAAGCAAAATTGTATTTTTCAATAGCTTATGGCCATTATAAAAAATTTGGCGTCAATTCCTTCATCATGTGATATTTAAAAAAGATCTACGATTTTATGAAACAATTGATTTCGATAGACCGACCAGGAAATCTCTTTTTAAAAGCACAATCTTATATATTAGTCCCTGGGCCTTCACCTACATAATTTTGTGATTTTTTTTTTTTTTTTTTTTTTTTTTTTTTTTTTTCCTTTATCTCCATTTAGGAGCATAGGGCGTCTACTAGACTGGACCATCTAACTCTGTTGGGGGCAATCGCTTTCAGTTCACCCCAAGTCTTGCCAATTTGTTTTGCTTCAGCTAGCACCGTTTTCTTCCATGTCATGGGTGGTCTTCCAACTCTCCTTTTACCTTGTGGATTCCACTCAAGGGACATCCTTGTTATATCTTCGACTGATTTTCTCAGTGTATGTCCTATCCATCTCCATTTTCTTTGTTTTATCTCGGTCTCAATGTCTAACTGCTCTGTCTGCCGTAGAAGTTCCTGGTTACTGATGGTGTTTGGCCAGAAGCATTTGATCAGTCTTCTCAGGCATTTGTTCACAAACACCTGTAGTTTATTTGTGATCTTTCTTGTTTGTTTCCACGTTTCACACCCATACAGCAGTACTGACTTGACACATGCATTGAACATTCGTAGCTTGGTCTTTCTTGACAGGACGGATGCATTCCAGATCTTGTGAAGCATATTGAACGTATTTCTGGCTTTGTTAATACGCTGACTGATATCTTCTTCAGTCCCGCCTGTTTTTGCTACAGTACAACCAAGGTACACAAATTTGTCAACTTCGTCCACTTGTGTATTGTTGATGGTAATTGGTGTTATCGTTTTGGTGTTCAATCTCATAGCCTTTGTTTTTCTGATATTAATGTTGAGACCGACTTCATGTGCAAGGGTTGATAGCTTCTGTATTTTCTGCTGCATGTCCGTATGTGTGTGTGTAAGTAGACAGATGTCATCTGCGTAGTCTAGATCATTGAGCCGTCTTGTTGTATTCCATTGAATTCCATTTGGACTTGCATCATCGAGCTTTCTCATGATACTATCTAGTACTATTAGGAATAGTAGCGGGGATAGTACACAGCCTTGTCTCACTCCTCGGTGGTTGTAGTATTCATCACTTTGCTGTCCTTTGTATTGTATTCTGTTTGCAGCATCCCGATACATTTCTTTGATTAGATCAACTATTTTCTTCGGGATGCCCATTTCACAAAGTGTCTTCCATATCGCGCTTCTGTTGATTGAGTCAAAGGCGCGTTCGAAGTCCACGAAGAGGAGATACAATGGTGAATTCCATTCATTTGATTGCTCAATGATGATACGGATTGTGTTGATATGATCGGTACAGCTTCTTCCTGGTCTAAAGCCGGCTTGTTCATTTCTTAGTTTCATGTTAATTGATGGAGATATTCTTTCGAGAATGATCATCGCTAGTATTTTCATTATTGTGTTGAGCAGAGATATACCTCTCCAATTTTTGCATTCTCTTAGATCACCTTTCTTTGGGATTGTTATGGTTAAACCTTCTTTCCATTTGGTTGGCATTTTACCTTCGTTCCATACATCAGCTAATAGTGGTGTTAGAGCTTCTGCTGTTGTGTTTACATCTGCTTTGAGTAATTCTGCTGATATATTATCTGTACCAGCAGATTTGTTGTTCTTGAGTTTCTGTATGGCATCTCTAACTTCCCGTTCCGTTGGTGGATGGGTGCTGATAGTTTCGTTACAGTTGTCATTCGGAAACTGCAAGTTATTTTCTTGTTGGTGGCAGTTATCTTCGAAGTATTCTTTCCATCTATTTAGCTGTTGTTCATGTGTTGTGAGGGTTTGACCAGATTCATCCTTTATTGGTGGAGTGTTTGTATATTTGTTGGTGACCTTTCTCACGCATTTGTGTAGTGTGCGCATATTTCTATTAGCTGCTGCTGTTTCTGCAGTCTTGAGAATGCTTTCCGTATATCTTCTGCGATCATTCCTTGCCATCTTTTTAACTTGTTTTGCTGTACTTTCATATTTGTTGCGGATCTCGGTTGTGTACTGATGACACAACTGTAACTTGAGCTGTCGACGCTCTTCAATTTTCTTCCATGTATCATCGCTAATCCATGGTTTCCGTGATTTGTCTTGGTATCCAAGCACATCTGTAGCAGTTTTGACGTAAGCTTCTTTAACTTGTTCCCATTTTTCATCAATACTGGTGGTTTCGTTGTTTGGTAGATTGAGCTGGAGCGACTCTTTGAAGATGTTATTGGTATTTTTGTCGCTCAATCTGTTGATGTTGAATTTACTCTGACATGGCTTGTTGTGTTTTACAGCGGCTGGTTTAATTTTGAATGTTGCAATTACCAGTTGGTGGTCGCTGTGTATGTCTGCTCCTCGCTTTGCTCTGACGTCTTGTAGAGAGGATAGAAACTTCTTATTCACCAGTACGTGATCAATTTGATTCTTGGTTCTTCCATTTGGTGATGTCCAAGTGTATTTGTGTATGTTCTTGTGTGGGAACTTGCTGCCTCCTATGAATAGTTGATTTGTGACACAACAATCGATGATCCTGTCTCCATTATTGTTACGTGTTGATTCTAGTGCATGTTTACCCATGACTGATTCCATTCCGGTGTTGTCGGTTCCAATTTTGGCATAGAAATCACCTTGTATTATTTTGATGTCATTTCGGTGTGCACTAGCCAGCGTTGCTTGGAGCTGTTCGTAGAATTCATCTTTTGTCGCATCATCAGCTTCTTCGGTAGGTGCATAGCACTGTATGATCGTTGTATTTCTAATTTTCGATTGGAATCTTGCTGTTATTATTCTGCTACTGATTGGTTTCCATTCGAGAAGTGCTTTCTTTGCGTTAGGTGTTGTTAGTATTGCTACGCCTTGTTCATGTGTGTTGGATTTACCAGAGAACATCATGTAATTTCCTGCAGTTGTTGTTAACTCTCCACTGTTTTTCCATCTTACTTCACTGAGTCCTAGTATCTCGATGTTATATTCTTTCATTACTCTCTCAACTTGTGCTAACCGCGATGTTTCTATCAGAGTTCTGACATTCCAGTTTCCTACTCGTGTCCGGGTACGATAGCTAAGGGTCGATGTTTGATTATTCCGGTTTGTTTTACTTTGTTTCTTTCTAGTATTCGTTTCTTTAATCAATTGAATTTCGGATTCACCTTTCGGATTAACGGGTGATTGGGCCATCGAATCCTAGCCAGTTTCCAGGGCTGCTGGATAAGGTATACTGGCATACCGTGGGCGAGATATTCTTGCTTCAATGTGATTCAATCATGTTTCCATATTTTTTCTGGTGAAGTTCCCAAGCGGTCACCCGTTTAAGTTCGCACCCTTCCCAGCGTTGCTTAACTTCCTTGTAAGTGATGTTGTTGACTTATCCACTTCTCCATCTCGCCCACATTTTGTGATTACCACATATTTTATACTTCGTGATGCGCCTGTCCTTGACGAGCCCGAAAACATTTGTTCTGCGATTTTTTTCAAATCGGCCGCTTTTGCTTTCGGCAAGCTCCGAAAAATGCCGATTGCCCGGGATCTTGTAAATTTTTGTTTTTTTTAACTATGGGGGTTGGAAATTTGATTTAGAACACAAGAGTAACCTTGTCCGACAAAAATTTGTGCGCTATTGTCTAGTCCGACAACCCAAACATCCAAAATGTCAGTTGTCGGACTCGACAATAGCAAACAAATTTTGGTGGGACAAGCTTACCCTCGTATTCTAAAACAAATTTCCAACCTCCACAGTCAAAAAAAATAAATGTGGTAGCAAATTTACAAGATCGCGGGCAATCGGCATTTTTCGGAGTTTGCCGAACGCAAAAGCGGCCGATTTGAGAAAAATCATAGAACAAATGTTTTCAGGCTCGTCAACGACACGCGCATCACGAAGTATAAAATATGTGGTAATCACATAATTATGTAGGTGAAGGCCCAGGGACTATATGCTTTTTGGGTCTCAATAAATATAATTGTCGAAAATTGGGGTGACCAACTTAGTAACTTACACTCGTCAGATTTTTATGCGGCAATCTTTGACTCGCGGTAAATCATGAACAAGTATACTGATTTTCAACTTCGATACTTTGTTTCGCATCTAACTTTTATGCTTTTTAATTTTTTTATGAGTTTTTCCCTTAGAGTATATATAAATATAGAGAGAACATAACTTTAAAATTGTATGAAGAGAGACATAAGAAATCGTGTTTGCTAAAATGTCATATTCAATTTCTCATTTCGCCATTTGCGTTTCTGTTTATTTACAACAACCAACTATTGTATTAAATTATAAATTAAAAACAATTAAATAATTTAAAACGAAACAAAAAGTACAATCTATTATTTTTGGTTGTGCTAATTTTTATAAAATGAATGAAAATAATTACGAGAGTATTTTACATTTATTGTGTTATTTCCAGTGATTTTATAATAGTGAACATTTTATTATTTTATAATGCAAATGTGCAAATATTTAAGTTATTTATACATCCTGAAAGTATATTATGAAAACTAGCTGGCGACCAACTTTTCATTATTGTGTAGTTTATTTTTAATAGATAAAAGATTAAAATTTATATATTTGGTTAGAATCAAATCCTAATCTGTCATTTTTCTTATTTTTTTTTATATAGTAGCAGTGAGGGAGAAACTATTATTTTTTTGTGGTAGGTTTTTTTCTTATAGATTTAAAAGAAACTCGCAATAATTGTACAATTTTGAATCAAATGAAAAATTTATGCACGTCTTTGGGAAGACAAACCGGTTTCTCTCTCAGAGAAATAAAGGAAAACAAACAAACAAAAAAACGATTTGACAGAAGATCAATCACCATTAATATTAGTTATGGTGGTCGGTTGGTTTTTCCGGTTTTAATTATAATAATAAAGTCACCATCGAAAAAATAGTGAAAAATCGAAAAATAGTTTTCAAATTATTCTCTCTGCCAATGCATGTAAACCTAATTCGTAAGTCAAATTATTATTTTTTTATTTCATACAGACACTAGGCTAAGCAAAATTGTATTTTTCAATAGCTTATGGTCATTATAAAAAATTTGGCATTAAGTTCAATCGTTTACTAATAGAAAGGTTGATATTATATAATTTGCGAAATATAAACAAGTGTTTAATTATTATTAAAACAAATTTATTAATATAAGATCGATTGTTTGTTGTTTATATGCCAGAACTCGTTTATTAAATAAGTTTTCACTGTGTCTATTGCATCCAAAGATCCTATTGCAAGCAAATTGATAATTGGGTTAAAAAATCTATGTAATAATTTCATTTAGTCAGAACATTGAATCATTCCCAGACGAAATATATGTATATGATTTTTTCGAGCACCTGTACGATACAGTTTTTAGGGTTCCACACTTTAAAAAATTAAAACTGAGACTTGGTGTCCACCTGAATTTCTTGTACAGGTTCGAAACGCTATCGCTTTATTTTCTAAAAGTCGAAGCCTGGGTTTTTTAATTTCTACAATCGTAGAAGAATGATGATTTGAATTTATATTGCCTTTAAAACTGAATATGTGCCGTTGCACCTCGTAATCAAAGAAGCGGTTGTTGTCATATTTGCAACTTCACAAACGGTTATGTTTGATACCTTACCAAAAGTACAGACTACTTTTACCAAATTGGAGCTTTTTAGAATGACTGCAAAATCAACTCCACAAACAGTTTGGTTTTTCTCCTGATTATTACACGAATCGGCCCGCTTGTACGTTTTGTCTCGGTTGTACGACTATATATTAGATTTTTGTTTTAGCAAACTTACTAACATTGTTATCTATATCTCTCCTCTTTAACAATCACAATGTGTTCTGCAAAGCCAACTATTGGCGTATATGCCACAGATTACCTTTTGGATATTTTCCTTACACAAAAAATCAATTCCAACTGTTTACACATGGGACATTAAAATAGTGCTGATAGCCTTTTACTTTTCGTGGGTCCGTAAAGTTCTTCTTTAACTACATGCGAAAACAAACTATTATCAGCAATACAACTGGAGTTGTGGGTGCAATTGAATAAGTCCTCTCGCATAAAATTTATTTATCCTGATTAAACTCTAAACACACAAAATTCGCTCGCTTGTTTATTTGGTTTTTTATTTTATTCCAGGAGATTGAAAGAGGCTAGTTTTAGGGCTCGTACGCTATTTTGGATTGGTTGCATGTCTTTCGTAGTTTTGCAATTTTGTCGTTCCACCGATTAGCTGGTGGCCGACTATTATTTATCAGTTGTCTAGAAATTATTCTTTTGTGTGCATGACACAACCTGAAAGGGTTACCATTTTTATCTTTTAAATAAATCTGCCTTTGATTTTTATAAGCCAAACAGAATGGTTAGCACAGCTTACTTGTTTCTTATTCAATCTTTCCTCCAACTAACGAATTGAAAATTGTTTAAACAACTGCAGTTTTGGTAATGGCTTAGCCAATTATGTTGCTTCTCATTGATTTTTACATTACATTAATCTATAGTTCAACCACTTTTCAACTAGACCCAGTTTTACCATTCAACCCAGTTTTACCATTCCCTTACATTTTCCAGAATTTTTGTTTCCATACTGGATCAGACCTAATGAATACTTTTGGTTGCATAATATAAGAAAAATATTGCAAAAAGTGGTCTGATTCAATGTTAAATTTCATTGTTCTCAACCGGGGCACTCAGTGGCATTACATCCTTTATATGATCAAATGATATGAAAGATAATTTATGATAAAAAAACATTCGCACCTAACAACATACAGTTAGAGATCGTTTTCCGAATATTCTATTTAAATAATTATAAACTATTATGTATCATATCAAAGACATCAATTAACTTAAATATCTTTTTTGTAGTACTCAATAAATATGGCGGATGAAGCACGCGATAATCATGCTCAACAAATAGAACGAGCCGAAATAGCAAATTTAGTTAGAAGTCGTATGGAATCATTAAATCTACCAGGTGTCGATTATGATGATGTGAGTGAGAAACGAAACCATTTATCTTATGTCATCATAAATCCAAGTTGTGATTTGAAACTGGAAGAAGGAGATATCATGTAAGAATTATACGTTTTTTAATATTTTTAATTAGTTTAAATTTAATAAAAATAATATAAATATAAACTTTTAATATAAAATCAAAAGATACCTTGTTCGTCCATCACCGTTTTCTGCACAAAAAACATTCGAAAGACATAATTCACGACGAAAATCCAATATTTCGTTTTGTTCAAATATCAACTTGAATCAAAGTGGCGGTTCGCGGCGGGGATCTGGATTGGGATTGAATATTCTTCCTTCCATGCCAGGGTATGGAGCATCACGCGCCCCTCCACTTGTAACAACTAAATCTAATTCTCTTTCTTTGCCCGATAGTCCCACGATCGTTGGACAAACTAGAGGACGAAGTAACTCACTGCGGGTATCTATAAATTATATTTTTACTTTTATGAATACTTTTAATTTTTACATTTTCATCCTTTATGTTAACAGATTGATAACGATATTTTACTAAGGAGATCCAATTCATTAAGACAAGGACTGCCAAATATTGGAAACGTTGGACGAAGGAAATCATCTCTCGAAGAAATTGGAATAAGCCATTTTACAACATTGATGCAAGCAACAAATCATTCAAATCCGATTAAAATAGCATTGAATGGAAGTATTGGACTAGAGGTGAATACCAAATAAGGCGAATATTTTTTCACTTGCTAACCGCATTTTTTGCTGTTTTAGGTTACTCCTCCGGAAGAACCGTTACCAATATTAGGTGTTCCATGCATAAACAGTAGTATTAATCCATTTGGGTCATCATTAGGATTGAATACAAATGATCAACATCCATCACAGTCATGTCCATTACAAGTGCCGCAGCAACAGGACACTTACCAACAACAATCTCCGCAACATTTACAAGGAACGATCGTATGATACAACCTAATGTGGGGCCGTAGGCTCCGCTCTGCTGTTCGTAGTCATACTCATAGATGGATATAAAATCGCATTATTTCTATTTTTTTGTATTTTACTTTTAAACAAAAAAATATTTTTTAATTAAAAATCTCAAAATGTAAATATAACAACAAAACAAGATGAAAATTTCAATAATAAATTCAATGATATATATATATATATCTATTTATATAAGTTTGATTAGATCGAAATTATTTATATACAAAATTTAAATAATTATTTTTTATAATCATAATTAAATTCAACTTTCAAATAAAATATCTTTATAAGAGTTTACTTTACTAATATGTATAATATCAAATAAATATTGTATGTATATGAAATAAATAAATTGAATTGTTGTTTGACTAGATTTATAGCGAATATTATATTAAAATTTTAAATTTAAGCTAAACACTGTGGTCCAAACGATTTTGTAAAAAAAAATTAAGAAAATATATCTTGTAATAATTAAAAAAAAAATAAATTAAATCAGTCAATTTTTCCTATTTTTTTTTATATACATATATGTATAAATGATTAGAAAATAAATTTAATAGTTACTTGTTATAATTAGCTTAATTTAAGATTTTTAAAAGTAAAAGATTTATTATGAGCAAAAGTAAAATAAATTAGACAATTTTATAACTAAAAATAAATTATAAATAACGTTTAAGAATAATATATATCTATTTATTTTATAATAATATTATTTCTTGTTAAAAGTTAGTTTAATAGAAATTTTACTATTCAAAAGTTTGATAATTAAAGAAACATAAGGCTTTGGTATACTGTAAACGCTTTACTACATAAAACAAACATACAAATAAATAAACATAAATTAAATTTATGAAAATATCAATAAACATCATCGCAAATAAATCTTTATAAATATAAACTATTTATTGTGAACAAAAGCAAAATTAATTAATTAGTTTACTTTTTATTTAACATAAAATTACTAAATGTTTTTAGTTTTCAACATTACAATCCCAATTATAGTTGAATATTTTCTTTAAACTTAAGTTTTATTTTTATCTGCAATATTGGCCGCATGACAGGGCTTATATCCAAAATAGCAGATTTTGTACTAAAACGCAGTTTTCTCAAGCTTTGAGTAGTGTTTTTACAAAATGACTTCACATTTTTGTAATTAATAGGGGTTATGTTCTATAGGTCTATAGGTTGGTTCTTCTTGCCTTATCTTATAATTAGCTTATCTGTATGCCTTTAATTTTATGTTACAAATCAACATGTTCAGAATTGAATTCTACCACTTCCTTAGTTCAATATCTTTAAATCCTGCAGATATCAATTTTTAAAAATGCACAAGAAGAGGTTTAGAGGAGATTTCCCTAGTTTTTAATAGGTTTTAGATTTGAAGTTCGATTTCAACTGGTAGATCAATATATTTTAATTTAACCGGTGCTGTAATACTGTGGACTCGGAATCAATGTCTACATTGGCTCTTTGCCTGTATAATTCTGAAACATAATAAGACCAAATTTTAACAAGATCTGAGGGTGGGACGGATGTTGTAACATGTAGTGCTGCTTAATGCTAACATTTATATAAAAAAAATTAAAAAGACAAACATATCCAGTCTATCAGAACACAAAAGTCCATACTATATCCGTTTGTTTTTTACTTTTTTTTTGACAGTGTGACAATGTGAATAATTCGTTACAGTTCAATTGGATTTGTACTCTTGAGATCTCGTCGATTTACCTACAGCTGTATCACAACCCTTTTCATACATCGTAAACAAACCTCTGTTGTTGCTTTTTCAATTTGAAGGTAAACCATTATATTTTATCCTGGGGCATTCTCGAACACATAAATGTCATCACAATATTGTAAATTCACACAATATTGTGCATTTCGTATTATGTAACACCAATTTGATGAAAATTCAACACAATATTGTGAATTTGACAAGAACAATATAGTTACTGTCAAAATCACAATTTTGCTTTATGTTTTGTGTGTTGACTTTTTTTATACAAATTTCATCGATTGGCGTAAAAATTAATTTATAACGCAAAATTAAGTCTGTAATAATATTAAATAATCATATTTTTCTATAAATATCATTAAAACATATTTATTTATTATGTATATTTTAATTTTATTTTGCATGTTTTAAGATTAAAAAAGTTAGTTGTCAAAAGTACGAATCTAGTACCAAATATCTGTTATAATTTGTTATAATTGGTTTATGTCTATGGACAAAACCTCCGATATATAGAAGCCTAACTCATTTTTTAACACAAAAAAAATCGTGAACTTATAGCGTCATTTTGAAATTTAAGCTCAATATAAAAAAAATTCAAAAAATCACCATAACGACCATAACGCCATCTGCAAAACTAAAACTCCATATAAAAAAAATTCAACAAAATTTAATCAAAAACACTAATCAAATTTTTTGCATATGACAATGTTCATTGTTTATTGCAAATGGCGTGAATCAGTAGGGCTATGATATCGGAGGTTTTGCTATGGATCAAAACCTCCGATATATAGAAGCCTAACTCATTTTTTAGCACAAACCAAATCATGAACTTCTAGCGCCATTTTAAAATTAAAACTCAATACAAAAAAAATTCAAAAAATCACCATAACGCCATCTGGAAAACTAAAACTCCATATAGAAAAAATTCAAAACAATTTAATCAAAAACACTAATCCATTTTTTTGCATATGGCAATGTTCATTGTTTATTGCAAATGGCGTGAATCAGTAGGGCTATGATATCGGAGGTTTTGCTATGAATACACAAATAAGAGTTACAGAATACTATTTTTAAGGCTGTTTTACACGGACCAGTTTTTTGTCCAGAAAATTATTCATTTTTGTATCCAGTCAAAAATGGACATTGTTAAGCATTTTGGTGAAATTGACAATATTGTCGATTGACAAATAAATGTTCGGGAATAGGGCACCTGATGTACTAAGGAATAAATGTCCAAAAGTAAATAAAACACACCCTATTTTGATTACTATAATATTTATTTTATTTTATTTTGTATATTTCCGGAATCGATTTCAGGCTTCATAGTTTACAGTATTATTATTTAGATTATCTTATTTAAATTAGCAAAACTGTCAACACAAGAGTTTATTTCGCAGACTCTTAAGTGACCTCAGTAGCACAACAATTCATCATTTTTGAATCCAATAATGCGTGATCATTATAATATGTAAAAAATATTTTTGTATATGAATCAAACTCCAAAATTATTTAACAATGTATTTAAAATAAATTTATTAAAAGAACCTAACAAAAAATGTCCAAAATCATATATAATTGGTAAGGTATATCTTCCTATCTGTGATCAATTTATCATTGCATCTACCAACTCAGAAGCTAAAATATGTAAATCATTTTTATCCGAATATTAATTTTCAACCAGGATTTGATTCTTTTTTCATTGCCTGACTTGGGATGAGTTTGAGTTTCGGGATATGCGTTATAAGGCAGTTACAAAGCTTACCGAGTTGAGCCAAATCTCTATCATAGACAAATTATCCCTCAAAATCAACCAAGTGTTTGGTCGAGCAAATGTGATAAAAATCATGATTTCGTCAGATACATAGTATCAACCGCTCTCTATTATAATAAAAAAGTGTTTTGAGCAGTCAAGAAATAGTAGACTATGATGCAAGGACATAAAGCTGAGGTTTTTAGATATTTGTTGAGCTTGCAAATCGAGACGGCAGAAGAGATTTGCTCTCACATCAAGTTCAAAATAGCTTACGTCCATGCGTCATACCCTATTTTTCATTCGCCGCAAGCGAAATATTTTAAATAAAATTTCGATTATATAGAAATTCGGATGGATACCGAAGTCTCACCAAAAAGGCTACCCCTTTTACTTTTTCAAAGTACCGAGACCAAAAATCGTTTAATCAAAATTAAAAATTTGCATAAATGTTGCAATAAAAATATGATGAACAAGCAACCTTTGACCAACATGTTTTACTTTTTTGGACGTATAACTATGACGACAAAGTATTAGGTTAAAAAATGGCACTTTACTGACTCAAATTACAGTAATAAAGTAACAATTTTAATGTGTAGGCGAATATTATTTAATTAGGAGCTAAAGTGATACTATTTGTGTTGAGTCTATAGTTTGACAATTATATACGATACACAAAAAACCACTTTAGCTCCAAATTAAATACACTATTTTTTCGGCAAACAATTAAATTTTTTATTAATATGAAATTAGTACATCAAAATTTTTATAAATATGATTTTTTATCGTTATCTAAAAAATTAAAAAAAACATTTAAATTTGTATAAATAAAATTTTTTATCAAAGCAGCCTTTCAATTCAAAATTTCATAATCCAATCAAAATATTTGCTATTTTTGCTGTCATAGTTATATAATTTGTTTGAAATAAATAGCAAATATCGTAAAAGTATGGAAAGAAATGGCGACTTTTTCTTCCGCCGTAAAAATGTAAAATTACTTCACTGCCGCCGTAAAAATAAAATAAAAATGTTGTTACCATACAGCCGCTTTAATTATACGTCAAAAAGTAAGACTTTAACATTCTCCCTAGCAGCAGTAAAGTTCAATTTTACTTTTACAGCCGTCTGCCGAAAAAATATTTTTCATTCGCCTACATAATAAATTGTTGCTTTACTGTAATATCTGGTCATAAAGTATCACATTTTATCCCTTTATTTTGTTCTCAGAGCCAAATCCAAAAAAGTAAAAAACATTTAAGCTTGTATAAATTATAAAACAAATAAAAATTTTTAATCAAAGCAACCTTTAATTTCATAATCCAATCAAAACTTTTGTTAGTTTTTGTGGTCATAGTTGTACAATTTGTTTAAAAAAATAACAAATATTTTGGTCAAATGTTACTTGTTCAACATACTGTTATTCCAAAATGTATGCAAATTTTTAATTTTAATTTGGGTTAAACAATTTTTCATACAATTTTTCGTATAATTTTCATACAAAATTTACCAAATTTCTTAGCTCTGTGAATTTTTACAAATGTTTCTGTCAATTAGTGTCGAAACGTAGGGGGGGAACGTTCTGAATTCTGCACTTTTTTGTCCATAACTCAAAAACTGTGCACCGCAAAATTTTAAAAAAAATTTCAACGAATTCTGAATTAGGTGCTCTTTCACATGACACCCCACTCGCTTGGGTCAATAAAGATTTTTTTACCCCCTCTACCCCGGTCCAAACACACAGAAATATAATTATTTGAGACTTCGCTAATTTTCATACAAAATTTACCAAATTTCCTAATTCTGTGAATTTTTACAAATTTTTCTGTCAATCAGTGTCGAAACGTAGGGGCGGGGACGGTCTGAAAGTTGCACTCTTTTGACAATAACTAAAAAACTGTTCATCGCAAAATTCTAAAAAAAATACTTTGTTTTCTAAATAAAGTGCTCTTTCAAATGACACCCCACTTGACCACATTTTAAATAGTGTTTTTACCCCTCCTCATTTCCACCCCCTTAATAAATCTAATTATGAGAATATGACACTTTTATATATTTTTTATTAAAAACGTACTAGTTTTTCTATCATTCCAAATACATTTGAAAATTTTCGATCAGTTAGGTTCGGAGCTAATCGAGGTAGGAAAACACGAAAAAAACGTCATTATTCAAAATTATACAAGAAATGGTGAGGTGAAAAATTCCAAAATAAATTTTTAACGAATACTGAAATGAAGTCCTTTCATATGATACCCTACTTGAATCTATAAAAAAATATATTTTCTCAAAGGTCTCACATCGTACCCCTGTAAACCAAACGAAAACCACTTTAGTTTTATTTGTATCGGTCATTTCATGTGGACAGATTAGTTTTATACGCACCTCAAATTTCAATTCCATAGCATTTATAGTTTACGAGATAATCGATATAATGTGAAAAACTCTTTTTACTCTCACCAATAGTGTTCCGTATAAAAAACGGAACCCTAAAAAGGTGATACTTAATATTTAAAATTAGCGTTGTATGAGTAAAGCTGGCTTTTAACATGGGAACTGAGGACTGCGAATGGTGCTTTTAAACAATCAAAAATAATAATTTTGTGGTGAATGTAAAATTATCTTCTATGATTGGTTAATAAACAATTCCACTCTCCACAGTTCGCATATTAAAACCCAGCTTAAGATTTAAAGGTTTTTTATTTCTATTAATTCATTTTAAACAATATATTAACACTAAAAGTTGTTATTGTTTTTATGAGTATGTTGAAGGTGTATTGAAGAAATCTAAGGACGGTGATAATTCGAAATAATTTTTTGCGAAAATTTCGAAAGTAAGTTGATAGATAATAGCATGAAGCCGTAGGTTGAGGGTTATTATCATTTATCAATGCCACTTGCTTGAGAAATTTTCCAAAAAGTTATGAGAACTTATCACCAGTCGAGGGGAATTCGTTTAGAAAATGTTTTGCTATTTTTGATTTCTTTATATTTTGTTATATTTTATTATGCATTGTTTTTATATATTCTGACGTACTATAAATCCATCGCGGCGTCAAACAAAATTAATATTATCGAAAATTGAAAATAAACAAACAACCGGAAAAATATTATAAATGGCAGATATAATCTTCACTATGAAAATTATTTTGCAGGAAAAAAAATCGATTAGTTAACAAGAAATATTATTATAGGACTTTTATTAATTTACAATTCTATTAATTCATATTTCTGTAAAAAAAAATAAAATATTTGTGACAATTCAACTCACTAAAAAAAGATTCAATAAGGTCCAATCAAAACGCTTCATTTACTATTTTTTAGCAAATCAAAACGATTTGTTTCGATTATTTTTTTCTGGTAGGAAGGAACAGCGAATATTTTCGAACATTTTCCGCCTACTTATACCGCATTCACAGCGACATAGCAAATTAGTAGATGTAATTTAAATCTGTGCTGTAAACACTTTTTATTTTAAAATCTTGCAACTAATTTGATATCTAGACTTACTACCATTACAAACGATTCAAATACTTACGATTCAAATTATAATCTACGTTTTAAACTCATTTTAAATATGCCAAGATGCAAATTATAATATACTATCTACTAATTTGCTATGTCGCTGTGAATGCGGTATAAATATATTAATTTAAAACAAAAATGCACATACAAAATTATGTGAAAATGCAATTTGCAAATAGTAGAAATGTCCGTTTTCATTCATAAATGATTGTTTATGTTTATTTGTCAAAAATAAATTACAAATTTATAACATTTATGCGCCTACTAAGATGAAATAATATTTAATTTTGTTTGACAACAAAGGAATATGTTGTATGAAATAATGTTACTATTTCTGTTCGTTAAATTGTCTGCTAAATACAACTCGTCATCAAATTATTAGTCGATTATTTTTCAACATTACCACTCATGCCATTTGAGGTCAAAAATTTCTTTTTGTAAAATTGAAGAAAACAAGTTTAATTTTTCAAATTTGAGCTGGGGTTTTGAGTGTGCTGGTCTGGCTTCCAGGTGGTACAGTCCAACTCTGTATAGATGCACATTTTTTTCTCCGACACTTGTGAAAGTTGTCTCCACAATCAAGTTGAAAATATATAAAAACTAAAAACAACAAAAGAAAACTTGGAAACAATTTTTTGGAGGGGTTTTTTGTGAGCAATAGAATACTGCTGGATGAAATTATTTTGATCAAAAGAACCTCTGTTTTTAAATGAATAAAACGGCCACTTGTTCTCCTATTCGATCAAAAGAAAAATATGAAGGGGCCGAAATCTCACAGCTCTGAGATATCAAGACTTCGGTCTGGGTTAAGGATTTTGATATAGTTTTCGGCAAAAAACTTTTATGAGGACATGGTTTTTAGTTTTGGGCAGCGATGTATATCAAACATAACTGTTTGTTAAAGTACAAGTATTTTTTTATCTCTGTTTAGAATTTATTACAAAACTAACACGGAACATCAATATGTTGCCGAAAAATTATAACAGATCATAAATTAACATAATTTAGTGAAAAGATGATACACTCAGCAAACTACTCAAAAACCTCTCCATTTAGCGTTTCGAGAAAATATTACAAAATCACAAACTCAAATTTCTTTCAAAATTCCAAAAATATTGTAAAAATTAAATAAAATCAAACTTTTTCAAAATTCCAAAAATATCCCAAAAATTAGAATAAAATCAAATATTTAAACTTTTTCTAAATTCCAATAATATTCAAAAAGTTCTTAAAAATTCGAACTTTTCCAAAATTCTAAAAATATTGCAAAAATCATTACAAAATCAAAAATTGAAACTTTTTTCAAAATTCTAAAAATTATAATAAAATCAAGAATTTAAATCAAATTTATTTCAAAATTCTAAAAATATTCCAAAAATTCGTACAAAATCAAAAATTAAAATTTTTCCAAAATCCTAAAAATATTGCAAAAATTATAGCAAAATCAAAAATACAAACTTTTTTCAAAATTCCAAAAATATTTCAAAAGCTATAACAAATTAAAAAATTTCCATGTCCAATTTCATTTTCAATTAGATTTACGTCATAAAAACAGCTACATTTTTTTGCTAAAAAAGTGGGTAAAAAAATAAATGAAATCATTTTTTGACACACTCGACATTATTTTTTTGACAAACTTTATAATGCCATAATTCTCAATAATAATAATAAAATTTCATTTCAAACCAATAATTAATTTTATTTCATACTGATATCTAAAACGTCATTTTTCGGATTATTTATGGTACAAAAAGTTGAACTTTATTGTCCTAGGACTTTATAAAACTTTTTGAGTATTATTTTATAAAACTCGTTTCTTTTTATTTTAATAAATTTCCAGTATGAAATAAAATTTTGTATTTACCTCAAACGAAAAGTGTTTTTAAAGGTACTCACTAGTAATTTCGGCTTCGGCCAGACGCCTCGGCCGTAAATAACTAGCTCGTACTCTAAAGTTTCACTTTTCGTTCTAGATAAATAAATAACTATTATTTTTTTCCACAAAATTGGGTAAAAAAATAAATAAAAATCTCTCTTTTGACACACCTGACAATATTTTTTTGACAAACTTTTAATGTAATAATCTATTTTGTGATCTCACATACCAATCCCGACCATCCAGATTTCTCCACATTCTTTGTTCCTACCCATAATCACTTAAAATGAACTTTTTAAGCAAAAAATATGCATATTTCCTTGTTTTGACACACTTGACGATCTTTTCGACACACTTCCGGTACAGTTATCGCACACATCGTCCTTTCAGCTCTTACCATTGAGTGTACCTATTTGTAGAATTCAAAATTTTTCAAATCCCTTCAGCCGTTTTCTAGATTTCGTCGGTTGTGACGGCGGACGGCCGGCAGACAGACATACATCTTTTGTTTTTGCTTTTTTAGAATCAGTAGATCCTAAAACGTCGAGAAATGCCAAAAAAGTTGGGGTAAGAATTTCACTTTTAGCTCATGAATGTAATACTTAGGTCTTTCAGACCGAAGTAATTAGATTTAGACCTTTTCCTGTTTGTGTTATTATAGTTAAATTTTGACTTTTGTAACATAAAAATCATGCCCTCTTTTAAAAAAAATGTTATTTTGTCGTACGGATTCTGTCATTTTTTTTTTTTGAAGTTTCACTTTTGCCATATCTGTTCTACGCATAGATTTTAAAGTATACAGGATAAGCAATATTTTATATATTTTGTGTACGTACACTTTAAAACTACAAAAAAATTGAAGCTATCTTTTAAATTAAAATTTTATATTAGGTGCGTTCGATTTGACTGAAACAACTGAAAAAACAACAACAATTGCATTCAATTTTTCAGTTGTATCACTTGCTTCAGTCAAATCGAACACGGCTATTGAGAATAATTTCTACAAAAAAAGGCTCCTGCAAAAACAAACACAAAAGTACAGGATCCCATGTTGCATTTTTATCTCTTTCCATTTATAGAAAAAAAATATATTATTATTCTTCTATTGCCAGAAAGAAATAACTGCCAAACAATATATTATATTTTATTTTAATTCCATTCTAAATTAAAAATTTTCAGTTTTATTTAAATCGAAATACTTTTGAGAAAAATAAAATAAAAGTAAATAAGTTTGAGCATTTTCCTATCGGCAAATATGTAAAATACAAAACATCTACATAAGTATAGTAGAATTTTTTTGCCAGCGAATTTTTGACATATAGGACGCAGCAAGAGATAAAAGATGAGACAAAAAGTAAAACAGAGATGTATTATTTATTTTGGGATAAATTTGTTTTCAAAACAATTATATTAGTTAAATTTCTACTCCTGATTCGCACCATTTGTTTGTTGTGTTATTTGTTTATTATTATTATAATTATTTATTATTTTTATTTTTATTATAATTATTTTTAATTATCAAAATTTTGTTATATTACCTACAAAATCATTAATATTTTTACTAGTTTGTGGTTTTCTATTATAATTGTTTGAATTTCTATAGTAATTTATTAATTTTATGCGTTTTTTTTTCCATTTCAATGGGACCCCAACAGTTTTTTTTAATATTTTAATCGAGAGACTGAATATTCGAGCATGTATGCGCATAACAAACAAATTTCGTGTTCGCTGGTAAAAAATTCTACTATATGTTATTTCGTAGGCATGTTTGGTCAAGATACGGAAAACCTTAATGATATTTAAATTTCTAGGCTAATGTGTCTTTTTAATACAAATACTATCACGTTAAATTCGCACACAACAATATTACTTATCCTGGAGTGCGTTCGATTACTAAATGAGATATTAACCATTTAATGAATCATTTAATGAATGACAGATGACAGCGTTCGAGAACTTGAAAAACCGATTTCATTTAAATTTTCATTTAATGAAACCACGCCTCTTTTCATTTAATTTTAAATGCAGTAAATACCATATTTAAGTTTTAATGAAGTTTTTTATTTAAAAAAATTTCAAATCGAAAACCGTAAAATTTTGTTTTATAATTTTTGAATAATTTAGCAAATTGGGTATTACGAATTAATTGTATTATAATGAATTAAGGAATTAATTTTATATATAATAATTAATTCTCAATTGAAAAATATAAACAAAATGGATGAAAATTTTGAAATTAGTGAGAGATAAAACCAACAGCTCCTATTACCAATTACATTTAACGATTGAAAATAAAATTAATGAATAAGTTTTTGCAACCAATTCAATCACCAGTCTCAAACTGCAGATTCCTTAAAGTTTTCGAGTTAGTTATAATCTTAAAATTGAATTTGTTTTTGAAAATTTTTAAAATAAATTTAATTACGACGGAAGTAATTGAAAAATAATGCATTAACAAGGAGTAAGATTTTAATTTGATTATAACTTTTATACTCCAACATTTCGTTTATTTATTCATAGAAGTGTCAAAATTTTTCAAATTTGACATTATATGCATTAAATGAAATTCGTTCGAATACTAAATGAACATCGCGTTTTTTGATTGGTTCATTAAATATTTAATGAAAATGAGATCTCATTAAGTTCTAGAACGCACTCCTGTGTATTTTATAATCTAAGGTTCTACGAAACGAAAAAAGCAAATACATTTCGGTTTGTTTTTTCGATGCACACTTGATGATTTTTCAATAATTTTGAATTGTTAAATTTTTGAAACGTCAAAATTTAATTCTACTTTTACAGTAGAATTAAATTGGAGGGAAATTTTAAGCAAGGCAAAAGTAAAAAAAATGTAATTTAATTATGGAACTCGGCAGCCGGTGAGAAGTTTTCATAATTTTTTTAAATATTCCTCAAGCAAGTGGCATATTACAAGTCAACTTGTAATTATCGTAATTATCAACTTCGAATTATCACCGTCTTTGGAAATTACTACTGAAAATTTTTTGCCTTAGTTTTATTTTAATTTAAACCAATGAAATTCTCTAAAATGTAATGTCATCATTCAATTTCACCAATAACATTTGAATTATACTAATAACAAATATTTATACGTCTGGCCTACAGGGATATTAAAAATTATCAGTCTAAATTTGAAATAATTAACTGATATCACAATAGGCCAACGTATAATTCATAAAAAATATATAATGAAAATAAATAAATGAAAATAAATGAAAAATGGCAAAAAATTTTCTAAACGAATTCCCCTCGTTCGTTGATAAATTCTCATAATTTTTTGGAAAATTCCTCAAGCAAGTGGTATTGAAAATAGCCCTCGGCCTACGGCCTGGTGCTTTTATCAATATTCTTGCTTTCGAAATTTTTGGCAAAAAATTATTTCGAATTATCACCGCACTTGGGAAATTACAACTGATAATTTTTGAAATTATTATAGTTGTTTATTTTACATGGCAGCCCATGTACATTTTTGAAATATTTTTTTTATCCCCCTGTAGCCACATTGTGGTGGAAATTGCAACATAAATTGCGCTAAATACTGAAACTTCTACACTCGTTATGCACACTCAATTAGTTTTTTAAATGGGTGATCAATCCCATCATTTTCCAATTTTTCAATCATATTAGTTGAATTTCGCTTACTAGGAAACCAGTATGTTCATGGTTGTTAATGTTTTGCTTAAAAAAACTATGACTTAGATGGATCTTCATAGTTCTAGTCCTGTGTGCTAACAGGCCACTCAACATACGTGGTCGATTATGCGGAACATAACAGCACGGTATCATAGTCGGTTGTGATCCCGTTCACTTGTGGTGAGTTGACTGGTGTAACTCTATTACCAATAGTAAAGGTCAAAATCTTTTCGGGTGTTTGGTTAGTATTACATTGGAAATACTTAATTGACCTTAAGAAAGCGAGATCTTGTACTGCAACGACTAGCTTAAAATCACGAAACTAATTAATACTTTAAATACTTTTAAATTTCTGATTTTTAATGATTCATATAGTTTAAAATCTTTTTGAACCGTTTCAAAAATGTTGTAGCTTGCAAATTTGCTTTGTATCAAGCTTCACAGCGTAGCCTAATACATTAATTATTTTAAATTTTAATAGTTTAGTAAACTAATGAAAGCGTTCCACGTGAAAATATGTTAATAAAATGAAAAAATGGAAATGAATTAATAATAAAATCTAATTACTTATCAAAAACCTTCATAGTATGACTTAGATTTAAAGAAACTATTCTTTTCGTTTTTTTAAATGGCCTTAGGAAAAACAACACTTACGTATTTATAGATATTAAATCTTAAAAATGTTATTCAATACTCAACAAAAATAAATTGATTATTATTAAAATTAAGATGAAAACAATAGCAGTAAGAATTAGTTATAAATTATTAATATTATTAAACATATAAATAATATAAAAACATTGTGCACATAAATGAATATATATAAGTTTGATTTAAATAACGATATTTTATTTATTAACTCAACATTTATACCCAAAGCTATCTCTGCCTTTTAAGGAATATGTTCTTGAATAAGCAAGCATTCCTTTTTCAACAAGAGGAAGATGCCTAGACAAAAAATAATTACCAATAAAAAATTCAAAAATAATTTTTTTAGTTTTTGTTTTATTGTTTTATAGGCAAACAAACATTTCGTTTAATTTTATCATATATCGTTTAATGCAAAATCAAGAAAAATAAATAAATCTGTAATAAATAGAATAATGTTTTTTATAGATAAATATACTTATAGTTGTAGGTAAATATATGCAATTGATTATTGATAAATAAACATTAAACAATCATCGATCATATTATATTATATACATTTATTTATTTATCGTGTATTTGTTGATTTTCCTGTTGTTTATCACAATTATACATAACTATAATAAATAATTCAAATAATAAGGTGGTGATCTAAAAGTTTGTAGTATAAATTATAATAGAAAAAATTAAAATGAACTTGTGTGTAATTCTTCTTGAATACTATTCGATCGTAATAATTGACGCGGCGAAGGGCCATTTGTAAAAGAGTTTGTGATTGAATTTGATTGCGTAGCTTCGTTTTGCTTCATTGTATGATATTCTTCAGAAAAGTCCTACAAACAAAAATGATACTATTAATTTAAAAGTTTCGCTTTAAAAAAATCAGGATACAAACTTTTAATCGATTTCCTAAGAACACAGCTCGTTCTCTCTTTTTGATCATATAATCGGAAGACATAAGCCATCTATGTTCATGTGCTTCTTCAGTATATGGACGTTTACTAATAAGAAAATCGTAAAATTACAAATAAAACTTCCAATATTAAAATAGAAAAGTGTTACAATACCTAGGTGCACGTTTAAATAGGAACATAATAAATCTGGTTGCTTCTTGTGTTACTTCTTTATATAAATTTTCAAAACGGTATCGTACATACGAAATATTTTGCTTAGTTTCTGAATCATCTGCTCCACGGAATGGACTAACCCCAGATAGTAATAAATATGTTAAAACTCCTACAGACCATATATCTGTTTGAGGGAACGCAGGTTCTTCGTTTAATACTTCAGGAGACATAAAATCTATCCAGCCATTTATTGGTACTGTTGCCCCTAATTTTGTAACACGTTGTGTTGCACCGAAATCTACCAACTTTATTTGAACAGAGCGTACTGATGCAATAACAATATTATCAGGTTGGATATTTAAATGTGCAATTCCTCTCCAATGAAGATATTGTAATGCATCTAATAGTTGTGTTATTAATGTTGCTACAATTTGTTCATTATATTCATGACGACTGCTCAAGTATGTTAAAACATCAGCTCCTTGAAGTTTTTCTTGAATTAAAATACCAACCGTTGGATTTGGCTTAAATGCAGCTAGTAATGCAGGAATCCTTTCGTGTCTGAGTGTACGGAAACACTCAAATTCTCGTTGAACTGCAGCTGCAGTTTCTGGTGTTATTTCTAAAATCTTTCCAACAACAACATGATTTGTTGACTTTTCAACTCCTTTTATAACAATAGAAAATTTACCATGGGCAATTTCAGAAATAAAACTATAACGATCACTAATATCGTTTGCCCAATTAATTGGTTCTCTTTCTAAACGATAGTCGATTTTTGGTTTATGTTCTTCTAAAATAACTTCTTGTCCTGACTCAGTTAATTCTTGTAAATGACGCATAGCTTTTGTAACCTGGATTTTCGGAGCGCCAGCATCAGCTGTCGTTACAAATTTAGTTGGAATACCCATTTCACTCCAACCTATACGATTTCTTGATGCAAGTCTAAATTGATAATTAATTTTCGGTGTTAATCCTCTTACAACAAAGAATTCATGATCAATATTTGTTGCTACTGTATTCCAATCATCATGACTAGCTAGCTTATATTGTAAGCTGTAACATAGGACAGATGAGTTTCCATCATCACGGGGTTGTTTCCAACGTAACAACACTTCAGTGTCACTAACAGCAGATGCATCTGGTGAATCCGGAGCATCAGGAAGTGTCGCTACTACAATTCTTGATCGAGCTACTGTTTGGCCAACGCGATTTCTTGCAACCACTTTGTAAATACCGCAATCAATATGATTAGCTGGATCGAATTTTAAAATTGATCGTCCATCTTTATCAACAATAATTTTTACACGACGACTATCAGTCATAACCATATCGTTTTTAAACCATTGAACAAGTGGCTGTGGATCACCGACAGCAAAACATGTAAGTTGTGCGTTTTCATTATCGGTAATAGCTATATTTTGAGGCTTCTCTCGGAAGAATGGAGGATGACCTATCTGTTTGTCTTGCATCATTGCCTCTGCTTCTACATACTCGTCCAATCTTGTTCCGAGCTCAGTTCGTAAACGTCTAACTAAGAAACTTTCTCCAACTCCATATTTACTAATTCGTGCTTTACGCTCATCGTCGATTTCTTCATCCATTATATCAGTAAATCGACGTCTCTCACGAATAATAGGAAGCTGAAAGTAAAACATAAAAGGAATTAAAATTTCGGAGTTTATTACTTGGATGATATAATCACGTACCGACCAATCATAATGGGATTCTTGTAAATTATGTACAAATCCAGGTGATCGCCCTGCAGCAACTTTTATATATTCCCTTAATCGAACTGGGAAATTAACATCACGTAACTGGAGAAGATATGTATCAGGACCATACTGATAGTGACTTTCCGATTTAAATCCAACATCAAACCCATCGTGCTCGCGTAGACCAAATTCTTGCCATTGTGACGGTTTAATATCCTTCTCTGGTGGTTCAGGAGTATCTTCTGGAGTGTATACTTCACCAGGCGGATAAACCATTTTAGATGGATGATCAAATGCTCCTAATAACGGTCGACGACGGAAGTAGTTGCGACAAGATGCATTAGAATACCAATCGGTGAATAGTTTATTATAGTTTTTGAGTCGATCAGTTCCTATTCTATATTCATTATCTCTTCTTCGAGAAATAATATCAAACCATGGATGTCTTAATGCCGTCTTTACATCCATTCTGCGTTCTGGTGTGTATACTAATAATTTTGTAATAAAATCACGTCCTTCAGATGATATATGATCCCAAGCAGATCCTTTAAATTCCCAAGCACCTTCTCTGATTTTTGTCAATGTTTCACGATCGTTATCACCTCTAAACGGACTGTACCCACCCAATAAAATATATGTAATAATACCAACAGACCACATATCTTGCCAATAACCAACACCCTCCCCTTTAACTACTTCTGGAGCTACATACTCGGGCATACCGTAATCAAGTGGAAGCAGTTTAGACGGCGTAATTCGACGCGATAAACCAAAATCGCATATTTTCAAAAAGTCACTTCCATAATGCGAAATTAATAAATCCTTAAGCTAAAATAATATTAAAATAGGTAGTTATAATAAGTAACATCTAAACCACAACTACTTACAGTTAATCCCATATGACCAATGCCAACACCATGCATATGATCTAAGCCTTGTAAGAGTTGATAAATATATCCAGAAATATCCCGTTCCGTGTAATAATCTCTACGTAATAAATTATCCCTGACCAATTCTCCACCACCAGCTAGTTCCATTATTAATGTCACACTTCGAGGTGTGTCAAAAGCCTCGTGCAAACGAACCAATATTTTGTGATGTAATGAATTCATGATATCCAATTCATTTAACATGAACGGCCGAATATCGTGTCGCCCATGCATAATTTTAGCAGCATAATTATTACCAGATGAACGCTCCACAGCATGGTATGTAACTCCCTGAGTACCACGTCCCAACTCATCACCAATATCGTAATAGTCACCATATGGTTTTGGTTTTGAACGAACATATGGTGTACGTCCATGTGTATTGTAAATATAATCATCTTCACATTCATTATAATGGATCATAGCCGATGAGCTAATTGCGCCAGCAACATTCTGAGCACTAATTGAATATAATCCTTCATCTTTATATATGGCGTCATTAATGTATAAGACATAAGTGTCTGGAGCAATAAACTCTGTTTTAATTCTTGCAGAATCTGTTAGTGGCTTCCAATCTTTGAACCATCGTATTTCTGGTACAGGTACACCAACAACCCTTGCTTCAATTTTCGCTTGGCGTCTTGATAGTACGTATGTTTCCTCTGGACGTTTGATAAATTTAGGGAATTCAGCAATATTCAAATGAACCTTTTGACGAGCTTCACCATGTTCATTAGTGGCTACTGCTTCATAATAGCCAGCATCTCTATCTAACATTTTATTAATGAATAATGTCGCTTGGCCATTTCTTGTGTAACTGAAATCAAATCTACCTCCAGGAAGTATTTTTTCACCATTGAAATAGTACGTCATCTTCGGTTTTGGATATCCATAAACAAACCAAAACAAATCAACATTATGTCCCTTAACACCATATAGGGTATCGTGTTCTTGCCTGAGAAACTGTGGCGCCTGAGCAAAACCATCATGTGGTGGTTTTTCTATATCAAAATCTTTCGGGAAATATGCTGATGTACTTGGACGAAAATCTTGACCAGGTCGAAGGTATGGATAGAAATGAGGTGCTTCTGGTTCTAGCTTTTGTCGATATGTTTGTACGTATGGACTAGGATCGCTTATTCCAAACTTATTTTCCACTCGCACCCTGAATTTATAATCTTTAAAAGGTTCTAAATCTCTAATTTCACATAAGGTATTTCTTAGTCCAGAGTTTGTTGTAAACCAATCACCATCAGGCAGTTCTAGTTGTTCAACTTGATATGTAACAGGATACCGTGGGCCGCTTGAAAGAGATGGTTTCCAAGAAAGAGTTAAATAACGATCGGTCATTCGTGTTATCGTTGGTCGATCTGTTAATGGAACGGGAGCACCACTACGTTTATAGGTATCATAATCGCTATATATCTCCCCTTGATGCTTGGGCTTTGATTCCAATGCTATAGTTTTTAAAAAAAATTCTTATCTCAAGTACAAAGATTAAAGGTAAAATAACTTACTATCATAGCTTAACTCACACGAACATGTTTCCTCTCCATATAGATTATAAATTCTACATGAGTAACGGCCAACATCATTTTTATTGCAATCATTTAAGGTTAGTCTAAGAAGTCCAGTTGATTCAGAATCCATATGGATTCTATCATTTGCAACCAGCTTAACGCCATCCTTAAACCATTCCACTGAGGGATCCGGCACTCCTGTGGCGCATGCTGTGAATTTTACTTTCATTGTTGGATACGCTTCGATGTTGCCAATTTTTTTCAAGAATGATGGTGGCTCAAATCGCTCTCGTTTTTCTCTGCAATTAAAATATTATTATTGAAATTAAAACGTAATACAAAACTAAAACTCTCACATTCTATCAACAACATCAAGTCTTGCTTGAGTTGTATCATCTCCTTCACGGTTACGAGCAACACATTTGTAAGCCCCTGCATCACTTGGTTGACAGTTTTTGACAATAAGTTGTGATGTATCACCATCACGTTTTATTTTAAATCGATCAGAATTTTTAATTGGTGTGTCATCTTTATACCAAGTAAGTTCAGGTGCCGGAATGCCAGTTACTTTGACTGGGAACTTAGCGTCTAAGTTTGGTAGTTGTTGTAAATCGCTCAATCTAAATAAAGAATTATCAAGTTAAGAAAATGTTTTTCAAAGAAAAAATCTGATCAAATGTTACTTATGAGTGAAAACAGGTTTTTGATAAACCTTTCTAACAGCAGCATTACTTTTTGATGTATCTTCTCCGGACAGATTTGCTATCAAACATGAATAAACTCCAGCGTCCGAAACTTCAGCAGGACTAATAACTAGCCCAACATTTTTACCGTTACAAGTCATCATAACACGTTCACTTGGAACCAAAGGTAAATCATCTTTTGTCCAAATAACTTCAGGTAATGGATTTGCTGTAAACGGCGCAGATATAATCAAATCTTTTCCTTCATCGACACTAACATTTTTGAAATCACTAAGGAATTTCGGCGAAACTTCTGGTGTAGCATCATCCATTTTTGGCGCAACACTTAAATTAGCTTGTGATCCTGTTTGACCTTTTTCATTCGTAGCGACAATTTGATAATGGCCAGCATCCTTTGGTGTTACTTTATCTATTAATAAGCATTTAACACCTTTAGGTAACTCAATAATTTTGAAATGATCACCACCCGGTCGAATTTCTTCTCCATCATGTGTCCATGTAACTGTGGGTGATGGATGTCCATCTACTTTCACTTCTAATTTGACTGGGAAACCTTCAACGGCAGTTGCATCTTGAAGTTCTGTTACGAATTCGGGTTTCTTTTCTTTCGGTTCAACTTCTACTCTTGCTGTTCCTGTTACCTCTCCCAATCTATTTGAAATTTCACATGTATAAATTCCAGCATCTTCTGGACGAACTGAATCAATTTGAAGCCCAATAACACCATTCGGTAAATTTATGAAATTTATGGCTGAGCTTGGTCGTATTTGTGTGCCGTCCTTAAACCATTTAATTTCGGGTGATGGAAAGCCATCGACTTGAGCTTCGAGATTTAACGGATCTCCAATAACAACTTTCAAATCTTTCATTGGCTTAACAAAGAACGGTATTTTAGGCTCGGCTGAAAAAAAAAACATTTATATTTTAATCGTTCGAACATTTTTTATTTATAACGCCTTAGAATTTCATTAGAGACTCAAAAAATTGAAATCAAAGTGGCGATCCCAAATTTTCTGGCGTATAGATAAAGAACAGTGGCATTAAAAACAGTATATTAAAGAAAGCCCCCCAAAGATTGTTCGCCAAACTATGGTCTCAACAAAAGAAGTATCAATTTGAATTAGACTCTTTTATTGGAGCATATTGCTCAATACCCCCTTGAAGCAGATGTATCAATTTTATAAAAATGATATAGAAATATGTCTAAATGCCGGTGTTGTTAGGCTGTTTTTCTGTCGGCAGAACATTGACCTTATCCAACAGAATTTTTATCAAAAATTTTGTCAATCCATTTAATTAATTCTGCAACAGAATTTCTCATAGGTTTCAATCATTTAGATTCTGTCAACAAAATTTCTGTTGACAGAATTCAAGCAATATCGCACCATCTGCACTCAGACGCTCACATGCGCTCATGCGTGAACATAAAAAGGTAACCAACAACATCACAATATCACGTTACCCCTGCACGAATATTACGGTGACCACACTCTTTGTCGATTGAAGTCAAGAAAGCCTTCACAGTAAACTGCCAGCAACCTGCTGGCAACTAATTTTAATATCTTGGATGCCTGGGACACCTCCTGGCATCATTACAACACAACTGGCCTTTCTATTACTAACCCGATTTCTACCCAACCTGGTTTCGATCTGCCACGTCAAACCTGGACTACACTAAACCGAATAAGAACGAATCATGGACGTTGTGCTGATTCTTTCTACAAGTGGGGAATTTCAGAGTCACCTCAATGTGAGTGCGGCGCTCCACAACAAACCATAAAACACATTGCAACTGTGTGTCCAATCCAACGATACAGTGGCGACATCGCAGACATCCATTTGGCAACTCCCGATGTAGTAGCATGTATAGACTCACTCGATGTAAACATCTAATGTTCAAATGACTGCCCAATGCTCAAATATTTTACTTTTTACTTGTTAACTAAAAGACGCGCAATCAAATTGATTGTAAGCTCATTTAATGTGTATTCATGTTTTGTTTTAGGTAGATTTCATAGAAAAATCTACCTATTTTAAGTTTTATTTTTGTTTTTTAATGTGTCATAAAAACCATACGCTAAATAAAATTTCAATACAAATTTTGAAATTTGTTATCTTTGCAGAGTAGGAAACTTAGCCAACTATGATTGTTTTTAGGGTTCCGTACTTTGAAAAAGTAGAAACGGTACCTTATTGGTGAGACTTCGATGTCCGTCCGAATTTCTACACAATCGATTTTAAAAATTATGAATATTTGTTTTTATCCATATTTTATGGGCATAAATAAGGAGATAGTAAAGCAATAGTTTTGTTTAAGGAAACGAGTTTGGTTTAAAAAAAATTGAAATATTTCAAAAATAATTTCAACGAATTATTGCTTAGTTTTTAAGTTATTGCAAAAACTTTGTTTTTCCTGTCTCCGCCTGTAACTTCGAACATTACAAAAGAAAAAAATTGACGGTTGTAGCAATTTTGCATAAAAAAAATTTTTTTTTGTTATAATGTGGTGGTGCAAAACAAATTTTTTTTGTAATTTTCGAAAGCACAGTTTTGAATTATTTTCGAATATGTGAAATTTTTTTTGTCTACGAATTGTTTTTGTATCTACGAACATTGCAAAAGAAAAAATTTAAAAAAAATTCACGGCTGTAGGAATTTTGCATAAAATAATAAAAAAAAGTCCAAGCGGCACGTATATCCGCTAGAAATAGGTTGATTTCGAGATCAGACAGTTTTGTGTGCCAGTAGAATGAGAATCTGATGTATCAGATTAGTTTAAACAACACAAACTAATTTCCAACAGATATCGAATAAATTTTAAAAAGAAAATTAGCTACATATAAGCAAAACTATATCTATTCAATTTTGCAACAAACAAATATCAAATCTACCACAGAATATGTGTGTGACAATTTATGACATAAACCTACGCTATATCATATGTCGTCCAATTACTGCAAAATATCATAATAGTTTATTTCTAAGAAAAAAATAATTTCTTCTATTCAAACCTTTTTATTTTTTTTTTCATTGACTGTTATAAGGTTTTTGGAAATTGTAGTTATGGATTGTTGCAAACTTTTTTGTTGAAGCTAACAAGTCAAAAACCTCTAACTGCAGAGGTTTATATTTATAAGAAACGGATTAAAATGTTTCCACAGATTCTAAATTTATGAAGTTTTAAAAATATTACTATCCAAACGGCCGTTATAACGGATTAAAAAAACGATTTTTTTTTCTAGTATAAAGCTTCTAGTTATTTTTAACCATGCGTCAGATTTTTCTGATTTACGAACTTGTCGAAGATATTAATAAAACACACATGTTTACGGAAGGTTTTTTGATCTGGCTCTACAAATGCGACCGTGAGAGTGCCGGTTGATTCAAACGCATTTTGTGTTTTATAAGCTTTTTTGTTGGAGCCGTTCACTCAGAAACCTCCAACTGCAGAGGTCTTTTTTATGAAGTTTTTAAAAATATTAGAATCTAAACGGCAGTTATAATGGATCTAAAAAACAGAGTTTTTTTCTAATATAAAACCTCTAGTTTCTTAACACTGTGTCGGATTTGGCTGATTTACGAACTTGTCCAAGATATTAATAAAACGCACGTTTATAAAAAAGGTTTTTTGATCTGGCCTTACAAATGCGACCATGAGAGTGCCAGTTGTTTAAAAAAAAAAAATTTTTTGCAAACTTTTTTGTTGGAGCCACTCACTCAGGAACCTCTAACTGCAGAGGTCTATTTTTAAAACAAATTGATAAAAAAGATTCCAAAAATTCTAAATTTGTTAACTTTTTTAAAATATTAGTATCAAGCCGTAAATATAACGGCCGTGATAACGGTTTTAAAAAATCATTTTTTTTTAGAAAAAAGGCTCTAGTTCCTTAACCACGTGTCGGATTTTGCTGATTCACGAACTCGTCTGAGATATTAATAGAACACACATGTACAGAAAATTTTTTTGATCTACCTCAACAAATGCGACCGTGAGAGTGCTGATC
>OY856186.1:226840163-226896750 GCA_963693315.1 Diogma glabrata
TGTCGGAAAATTATAAGAGATCATAAATTAATATAACTTTGTGAAAAAATGATACGTCCAGCAAACTACTGAAAAACCTCTCCATTTGACGTTTCAAGAAAGTATTACAAAATAAAAAATTCATATTTCATTCAAAATTCCAAAAATATTCTAAAAATTAAAATAAAGTCAGAAATTTAACTATTTTTTAAAGTTCTAAAACATTCCAAAACTTATTATAAAATCAAAGATTGAAACTTTTTTCAAAATTCTAAAAATATTGAAAAAATTATAACAAAATGAAAAATTGAAACTTTTTTCAATATTCTTAAGCTATTGAAAAAATTATAACCAAATCAAAAAACAAAGTTTTTTTAAAAATTATAATAAAATCAAAAATTTAAATTTTTTTACAATTTTAAAAGTATTGGAAAAATTCATAATATAAAATTCAAATTTTTTCAAAATTCTAAAATTTTTGCAAAATTTTTTAATTCACAAATTCAAAAATTCAAACTTTTTCAAAAATTCTAAAAATATTGGAAAAATTATAATAAAATCCAAAATTGAAATATTTTCAAAATTCTAAAAATATTTTAAAAATTATAACAAAAACAAAATTACAAACGTTTTTTAAAATTCCGAAAATATTTCAAAAATTAAAACAAAATCATAAAAACAAATTTTTTTCAAAACTCAAAAAATATTGCAACATCAAAAATTGAAATTTTTTCCAAATCAAAAATTCAAAAAACTTTTTTCAAAATTCTAAAAATATCGCAAAAATTACAACAAAATCAAAAATACAAACTTTGTTCAAAATTCCAAAAATATTCCAAAAATTATAATCAAATCAAAAATTAAAACTTTTTCAAAACTCTAAAAATACTCCGAAAATTCTTACAAAATCAAAAATACAAAGTTTTTACCAAAATTCCAAAAATATTTAAAAAATTATAACAAAATTAAAAATTTCCATGTCCAATTTCATGTTCGATTACATTTCATGTCAATCAAATAATCAATTTAATTTTTTTCCAAAAAATTGAGTAAAAAAGGAAAACCATTCTTTTGACACACTTGACAACATTTTTTTGACAAACTTATAATGTAATAAATCTAGTTTTTGGTTTCACATAGCGATCAAGACTTCCTTAAATTCAATATTCCTACTCGTAATCACTTAAAACGAACGTTTTTTAAGCAAAAAATTTGCAAATTTTCTTGTTTTGACACACTTGACGATTTTTTTGACACACTTCCGGTACAGTTTTTGAACACATCGTCCTTTTGACTTTTACCATGGAGTATACCTATTTTTAGAAATAAAAAATTTTGAAATACTTCACACATACATTTGTTTTTGCTTTTTTAGAATCAGTAGGTCCTAAAACGTCGAGAAATGCCATAAAAAAAAGTGGGGATAAGAATTTCACTTTTGCCTCGAGAATGTAATACTTAGGTCTTTCAGACCGAAGTAAAACTAAGAAATCGAAATTTCAAATATTTGTGTTATACATATATAGAAAATAATATTAAGTTCCCATTATTTTCTTAAAAATATTAAAAAATAAATTTAAATATCACTTTTAGTCCAGTCAATGAATGCTCAAAAAAAGGTCTATAGAGAGAAATGCTTGGAACACAATTTTTGAGTTCGGAGCTTTGTTTGGATTAGTTAAGAGGTGAACATATCAAAAGTCCCTGCATGGAGCCTCTATGCCGGGGAGGAGGAGGGAATTTGAAAGTATAATTTTTCGGTTTTTTGCTTATATCTCGAAAACTGTGCGTCCTACCGACATGACCACTCTATACAAAATAAAAGCTGATTAGATTTGCTAAAAGTTTTACTCAGACAAGTTTTTGATATCCTGTATTGTTTTCGAGATATCCGCTCTTGTAAGTCTGTAATTTTGGATAAAAAAATGTTGCTTCACACTTTTGCTCTTTTTGACCGGACTCTTCAACGATCCACCGAAAAACTAAATGCTGGCCATAAGGTTGTAAAGCATTAAATTATTTTCAAATGTATATATATATATATATATATATATATATATATACATTTGAAAATAATTTAATGCTTTACAACCTTATGGCCAGCATTTAGTTTTTCGGTGGATCGTTGAAGAGTCCGGTCAAAAAGAGCAAAAGTGTGAAGCAACATTTTTTTATCCAAAATTACAGACTTACAAGAGCGGATATCTCGAAAACAATACAGGTTATCAAAAACTTGTCTGAGTAAAACTTTTAGCAAATCTAATCAGCTTTTATTTTGTATAGAGTGGTCATGTCGGTAGGACGCACAGTTTTCGAGATATAAGCAAAAAACCGAAAAATTATACTTTCAAATTCCCTCCTCCTCCCCGGCATAGAGGCTCCATGCAGGGACTTTTGATATGTTCACCTCTTAGCTAGTCCAAACAAAGCTCCGAACTCAAAAATTGTGTTCCAAGCATTTCTCTCTATAGACCTTTTTTTGAGCATTCATTGACTGGACTAAAAGTGATATTTAAATTTATTTTTTAATATTTTTAAGAAAATAATGGGAACTTAATATTATTTTCTATATATGTATAACACAAATATTTGAAATTTCGATTTCTTAGTTTTACTTCGGTCTGAAAGACCTAAGTATTACATTCTCGAGGCAAAAGTGAAATTCTTATCCCCACTTTTTTTTCTCGACGTTTTAGGACCTACTGATTCTAAAAAAGCAAAAACAAATGTATGTGTGAAGTATTTCAAAATTTTTTATTTCTAAAAATAGGTATACTCCATGGTAAAAGTCAAAAGGACGATGTGTTCAAAAACTGTACCGGAAGTGTGTCAAAAAAATCGTCAAGTGTGTCAAAACAAGGAAATTTGCAAATTTTTTGCTTAAAAAACGTTCATTTTAAGTGATTACGAGTAGGAATATTGAATTTAAGGAAGTCTTGATCGCTATGTGAAACCAAAAACTAGATTTATTACATTATAAGTTTGTCAAAAAAATGTTGTCAAGTGTGTCAAAAGAATGGTTTTCCTTTTTTACTCAATTTTTTGGAAAAAAATTAAATTGATTATTTGATTGACATGAAATGTAATCGAACATGAAATTGGACATGGAAATTTTTAATTTTGTTATAATTTTTTAAATATTTTTGGAATTTTGGTAAAAACTTTGTATTTTTGATTTTGTAAGAATTTTCGGAGTATTTTTAGAGTTTTGAAAAAGTTTTAATTTTTGATTTGATTATAATTTTTGGAATATTTTTGGAATTTTGAACAAAGTTTGTATTTTTGATTTTGTTGTAATTTTTGCGATATTTTTAGAATTTTGAAAAAAGTTTTTTGAATTTTTGGTTTGGAAAAAATTTCAATTTTTGATGTTGCAATATTTTTTGAGTTTTGAAAAAAATTTGTTTTTATGATTTTGTTTTAATTTTTGAAATATTTTCGGAATTTTAAAAAAAGTTTGTAATTTTGTTTTTGTTATAATTTTTAAAATATTTTTAGAATTTTGAAAATATTTCAATTTTGGAGTTTATTATAATTTTTCCAATATTTTTAGAATTTTTGAAAAAGTTTGAATTTTTGAATTTGTGAATTAAAAAATTTTGCAAAAATTTTAGAATTTTGAAAAAATTTGAATTTTATATTATGAATTTTTCCAATACTTTTAAAATTGTAAAAAAATTTAAATTTTTGATTTTATTATAATTTTTAAAAAAACTTTGTTTTTTGATTTGGTTATAATTTTTTCAATAGCTTAAGAATATTGAAAAAAGTTTCAATTTTTCATTTTGTTATAATTTTTTCAATATTTTTAGAATTTTGAAAAAAGTTTCAATCTTTGATTTTATAATAAGTTTTGGAATGTTTTTAGAACTTTAAAAAATAGTTAAATTTCTGATTTTATTTTAATTTTTAGAATATTTTTGGAATTTTGAATGAAATATGAATTTTTTATTTTGTAATATTTTCTTGAAACGTCAAATGGAGAGGTTTTTCAGTAGTTTGCTGGACGTATCATTTTTTCACAAAGTTATATTAATTTATGATCTCTTATAATTTTCCGACAACGTATTGATGTTTCGTGTTAGTTTTAGATATCTAATCGGAGATAAAAAATACATGTACTTTAACAAAGAGTTTGCCCAAAACAAAAAACCATGTCCTCATAATAGTTTTTTGCCGAAAACTATATCAAAATCTTTAACCCAGACCGAAGTTTTGATATCTCAGAGCTGGTGAGATTTTAGCCCCTTCATATTTTTATAGGGTTCTCGACTTCGTCTCGATCTCTAAACATATATCCTCAATCTGTAAACACACTTATGGGCCAACTGGCGAAAACTTAAGAGACGTAAGAAAACTTAAGGAAAGTAAAAAATCTGAAAATCCGACCAGCAAAAACATAAGAACTTAACAAACATCAAACTGATTTTTTTTAAATTTATTTATTAGATAGTTATTTAAAATAACAAACAAAATTATTATTTATTTTCATGTTTTAATAATAATAAAAATAATCCATAATAATAATACAAAAATTGAATATAAATAAAATGGTGCTTGGACAAAGTTTTTAAATTTCTGCAAATAAACAAAATAAAAATTATTGATGAAAACTAGTTTAAATTTAATTATGTTAAAACACTAAAATATTACAAAACTATTTTGGTTTTTCACATCATTTTTATTTAAAACATTCACTTTATTGAAACTTGATTATTTTTAAGTTATGAAAAAAAAACTACTTGATTCCTTGTTTTATTTATTTTAACCAAAATTTTTTAAATTTAAATAAAAGCCACAAAATTGTTTAATTAATAGTATATTATGCTACGATCATGTAATGACGGTTATTAATCCACGAGCATTAACCGAAATACGAAACGAGCCGTAGGCGAGTTTCGTATGGTCTATGCGAGTGTATTAATAACCATTACATGAAAGTGGCATACGCTATTTTTTCTACACCCGGTAAATAACGAAGAACGAAAATTTCAATTTTCAATTTTCAAATTTCAAAGTTCAATTTTTTTTCCCATACGAAAATTTCAACAAACGTCAATGTATAGCATGTTTGATTGAAAAACTATGGGTTTCTTTCTATTGATTAAAAATCTGTATCGTAATAAAATCTGTATCGAAATGAATATCATTATAAAACGGATTTTGGTCATATAAGTGTATTTTTATAGTGGGTGTAGAAAAATATATTTAATTATATTAAAGTAATAAATAAAAAACAAAATCTTAAATTTGTTTAGAGGAACCTACTGTCAACACAATTATCACCATTTTGTAAAATATATATTTGTTGTTGTGTTTTTTGATATTTCTTAAGTCTTGTACGCAAATTTGCGCCCTATTAAGTTCTTTGTTAAAGTTAAGAGTGGCAGTTCAACTGAACGAAAAGTTCTTAAGTTTTCCATGGTCGATTAAATGAAAAGTCCATATGTCGCATCATTACGTTACGTTAAGCTTTCACTAGTTCGTCCATTAAATGCTTTTGATCGATAGTATACTACATATAGAATATTGAAAAATATTAGAAATGTCAAAACAAAAAACAACTTCATACGATTATAAGAAACTCTCAACATTAAAATCATTCAATATTTAGTTTGCGTTTTTAATTAATACATATACATAGTATTATATTTTTTTTTTTTTTTATTAATTAGTTAGACATGTTTAGCACACTAAATATGAAATATTCATTATTTAGACTCTTTGAATATCCGAAGATACCATGTCAACTATAAATATATATTATATATACTATAAATATATATATTTTTGATGAAATAATTTTCGATTAATAAGAATGCAAATTAGAAATATATCCACCATATTATGTCTGTCAAAATTATTCTGACCGTTTATATCACAAATATAACACAATACACGCATCCAATTGAAGATCAAGCTTGTTCAAATTTGCTTTGCAGGCTGATTCTGTTATACCCTCACTTTTCTCTTAGCTAAGACTAAAACCTCTTAAATGCGATTCTCGCAGTGGCGAAGCATCGGTATAGACACAATAGACAGTGTCTACCCAAACATAATATAAATATGAAACTTTATTTTCATATTGTTCGCATAATGTCGACTTAATACTATTTTGTCAAACGTTCAAAGAAAATCATTAAGTTTTAATACAATAATTAGAACAAAAACAATTCAGCTATGTTCAAACCATGTACAAACAAACAAAAATGTTTTTCTCACAGTAGACGTTTCAAATTATGACTACCGTAATAAGCAATAGCAACAACAACAAATTTTCAACTTTTGTTCCTTCTTGGATAGACAGTTTTGTTTATGTCTATTTCTGTTTATATATTTTGTTTCCAAATTTTTTGAGAAACATATTATGAGAAACATTTTTGACAAAAATTGTAATTATTAGTTAGATGTTTCTTGAACAATTTTCTGTGCGATTCCAGATTTGATTCCACGACTTCTGAATAACAGGAACAGTTGGAAAATACATTTGAATCCTTGATTTTGGATTAATTTTTGGAATATTTTTAGAATTTTGAAAAAAGTTTCTATCTTTGATTTTGTTATAATTTTTGCAATATTTTTGGCATTTTGGGAAAAGTTTGAATTTTTGATTTTGTTATATTTCTTGCATTAATTTTAGAATTTGGAAAATAGTTTTGATTTTTTTAATAATTTTTAGAAAATTTTTGGAATGTTGAAAAAGTTTAAATTTTGGATTTTATTATAATTTTTGGAATATTTTTAGAATTTTGAAAAAGTTTATTTGTACTTTTACAAAGAATTTTATGTTTAATATATTATCGCTCTCCAAAACTTAAAACAATGTTTTTGTTAATCTACAATACCTTTATCTTTTGTACAAAATATTTTTATTTCAAAATTTTTAAAGTATTTAATTTTGATTTAGATTGAACAATCTTTTTTAAATATTTTGCTTGCGGCGAATAAAGTGTATGATGCACGGACGTAAGCCATTTTAAACTTAATGTGGGTGCAAATCTCGGTTGGCGCCTCGACTCGCAAACTCCACATACGTCCAAAAACCTTAGCTTTCTGTCCTTTCATCTTAATGTACTATAATTAGTTTCTACTGGCATATTAATAAAACTTTTGAATATGTCTACCCTAGTTTCAGAAGCACGCTTCGCCACTGCGGATTCTGTATGCAGTCACAACTGTGAGATGTCAAAAAATAACTTCTTAACGTAAGACCATCAAACATGATCATCTTAAGCATCATAATTTAAAGTTTCATATTTTTTATTTGAATTCTTGTATGAAAAATTATATTAATAAAGGATAAAATATTAATTATGAATTATTTATGTAATTATTATAAAATTTATAATAAATATCTATATTTAAGTTTAGTTTGAATCAAAATTATAAAACAAAATATATATTGATATATATTGATATTGATTTTAAATAAAATGGCGATTGAAAATTTCATATTTGCAATGTCAAACTTTGACGTCTCATGTTGTTTTATGAAAATTTAGCAAATTTTATATAAACTTAAAAGAGAAACAATCATTCTTCTCTCACAAATTTATTGCAAAATAATTAATAATTAATATATGGTATGATTTTATATTAATTGTATATAAATTATTATAAAATAAAATACATTTTTGATTATTGAAAATGGCGGTTGAATATTTTCACAATTATTAATACCTTAAAAATTTTTATAAAACATAAACTTGATTTTTATAAAAAATTATTATATGTATATTGTATAATATACCATAATTCTTAATAATAATTTATAAGGTATTTTAATCTGTATTTAAATTATTTAAAAAGAAAATATGACATTTTATAATAATTTTGTTTATAAAAATAGCCGTTTGAAAGATCTCCAAAATATATTTGTAGAGTTATTATGAGGTTTTTTTATGACAACGTTCTCAGAATCGCAATTAAGATATCCTCTTAAAAAAATTGTGATAACAAAAATAATCATTTCTAAGACCTCTTAACTCAGAATCAGCCTGTTAATCTACTCTACCACGAACAATGTGTGTAGTTGCAAAGCATTTTACTTTTCGATTTTATTTAGATCGGTTATAAACGTGTTATGGTATTTTTAATAATAAAATGGACCGACCATTCAGATCTATATATAAGTCCAATATAAATATTTGAAATAATAATAAAATTGTGTAGTTATATTTGAAATGTTTTAAAATTTTTGGCGTTCAATTGGTGATCTATTCAAAAGCTGTTTTAATCAGCTATTTGGTTGCCAAGGTAATGTAGTATTACTGTGCATGCCGTCTTTAAGCTATAGAAATGTGGTAAAAAAGACATGAATTTTCTGTTCGTTGCATAGTATTAAACGCATTCATTTATCATAAAAAACAATCAACTTTTTAGAACTTTATATGCCAAAATGTTTTGAATTTCAGGTTAAGGATAGTAGTTTAATCAGTCAGTATTTAATGACATATTTCAGTCTAAAGCAAAGGTTTTAGGCGCGCAATACACTTGATCTAAGGTAAGCTATACGAACTATGTTTTTTGTATAAAACGTAATCAAATGGATGGCTATGCACTTGAGCTATGTCAGCTATGTTTATTTTCTTCAACCATGCGAAGTAACTTAGTTCGTGTTGTAATTTAAAGCCGCATGATTAATGTTATGTCCATAATAATTTCTGTCAAAATTTTTGAGATTTGTAGTAAGAAAAATTAAAATAAATATTGTTAACAAAAATGTTAGTAATGTCTATCCTACATTGTTTATCTTTCATACAAATCATAAAAAATTGAATACAATATTAATTTTTTTAAATGCCATTTTGACACAACACTAAACAGCTTTGTACATGCGTTTGTAAACTAAGTTAGTTTAAGTGTATAACGATATAAGCTATGCGAGTAAACTATAATTTAACTATACTATGTAAACTGTGATTAAACTGAACTATAGTTATAAACTAAGTTATTTCCATAGCTTAGCACAAGTGTATAGCGCGCCTAAAATTTGAGTGAGACACGAGCGCAAGTTTTAAATTTGCGAGAGAATAAAATTCATTAAACATGAATCGATTACAATAACTTATCCTCTGACAGAGGAGGATGGATTATCTAAAATAGAAAATCTTTCCACTCAATTAAAACAGTATATCTTTATTGTTTTAATTGCGAAGAAAAAATTTCTATTTTATATACATGACGATAAAAAATTAAAAAGTCGGACAAGTGCGAATAAAATTCGCTCGCCAAGGGTTCCGTGAATGTAAAAGAACACAATATCAAAAATAAATGACATAAAGTTATGTTGTAAAGTCTTTATATCGCCAGACTATGGACGCATAACAGAATAAATGTTTAATCGTAAACGTCTATAGTAAATGTCAATCACATCTACATTGATCAAAAATGTTACTTGAGTTTAAATCTTATCCATAGCTGTTTATGTTAGCTAAAGAAAGATTTAACCAGTATTTTAACGGTCTAAATTGGGAATATTTGTTCTATATATCAGCGTCTAAATATAGGGTGGTATACATACACTTAAAATAGCACTTTTTTTTCATCAATAACTAAAAAACTGTGCATCGCAGAATTCTAAAAAAATGTTGCAATGTTTCTTAAATTAAGTGTTCTTTCAAATGACTTCGCTATAATTTTCGTTCAAAATATAGCAAACTTCCTGTCTCCATGAATTTGTTTCAATTTTTTCTGTCAATCAGTGTCGAAACGTAGGGGGGGAGGTCTGGAATTTGCACATTTCTTAGAATAACTCCAAAACTGTGTACCGCAAAATTCTAAAAAAAATTGCAATATTTTGGAAATTTGGTGCTCTTTCAAATGATACCCCACTCGCTTGGGTCGAAAAAAGTTTTTTTTTACCCCCCTTACACCCGTCCCCTAAACACACAGAAATATAATTATTTGAGAGTTCGCTATAATTTTCGTTCAAAATATAGCCAACTTCCTGTCTCAGGAAGCCAACTTCCTGTCTCATTTTTTCAATTTTTTCTGTCAATCAGTGTCGAAACTTAGGGGGGGGGGTACGGTCTGGAACTTGCACATTTTTTAGAATAACTCAAAAACGGTGTACCGGAAAATTCTAAAAAAAATTGCAGTGTTTTGGAAATTTGGTGTTCTTTCAAATGACACCCCACTCGCTTGAGTCAAAAAAAGTTTTTTTTTACCCTCTTTACACCCATCCCCTAAACACACAGAAATATAATTATTTGAGAGTTCTTTCAAATGATACCCCACTCGCTTGGGTCAAAAAAAGTTTTTTTTTACCCTCTTTACACCCATCCCCTAAATAAACAGAAATATAATTATTTGAGAGTTCGCTATAATTTTCGTTCAAAATATAGCAAATTTCCTGTCCCTATGAATTTTTTCAATTTTTTCTGTCAATCAGTGTCGAAACGTAGGGGGGGGGAACGGTCTGGAATTTGCACATTTTTTAGAATAACTCAAAAACTGTGTACCACAAAATTCTAAAAAAAATTGCAAAGTGTCTGAAATTTGGTCCTCTTTGAAATGACACCCCACTCGCTTGGGTCAAAAAAGTTTTTTTTCACCCTTCCCCACCCCAATCCCTTAAAAACACAAAAATATAATTATTTGAGGGTTCGCTATATTTTTCGTTCAGAGTTTATCAAACTTCCTGTCTCTGTGAATTTTTTCAAATTTTTCTGTTAATTAGGCTCGAAATGCAAGGGGGGGGACCAACTTTTTGTGTCACTTTATTGATAATAATTCAAAAACTATGCAATACAAAATTCTGAAAAATATGGCAATATTTCTAAAATCAAGTGCTCTTTCAAATGACACCCCACATGACCTGGTTTTAAATGATGTTTTTACCCCTTAACATTCCCACCCCTTTAATAAATATAGTTATGAGTGTCTGCCACTTTTCTATATTTTTCATTAAAAACCTCCTCAATTTTCTATCATTCCAAATATATTTCAAGATTTTCGATGAAGTAGGGTCGGAGTTAATCGGGGCAATAAAACATCCCGAAAACGTCATTTTTCAAAATTATACAAAAAATGGTGAGGTGTAAAATTCCAAAATATATTTTTAAAAAATGCTGAAATGAAGCCCTTTCATATGATACCCTACTCGTCTCGCTAAAAAAATGTATGTTTTCAAAGGCTTTACATCGTACCTCCTTAAAACAAACGAACACAACTTTATTTATTTTTTAACCCGCCATCTTGTGTGGATAGGTTAGTTCTATAAGCACCTCAAATTTTAAGTTCATCGGATTAATGGTTCACGAGATAATCGAAATAATCGAAATAATGTGAAAAACACGTTGTACTCTCACCAATAGTGTTCCGTATAAACAACGGAACCCTAAAAACGGAAAGAAAATTATGGAAACAAATTCATTTTTTTGGTTTATTTTGAAATTGCATCCAATTCGACAAAATCAACTAAATTGAACTAAAATAAATAAAAAAGTAAAACTTAATTTGATTTTTGATAAAAATAGAAAAGCAGTTGTGCTTGAAATTTGAAAAATAATATTTAATACAATCAAAACAATTTGAATAATACAATCATAAAGTATCGAATAATGAGCATTTTTTAAGGAAAATTTTCATGATTCAATAGGTTAAGTTCATTATTTAATAGGTAAAGAAAACAATACAATAATGCATGCTATTATTATGGGAAAAACATACAAATAAAGATGTTATTAATAGTTGGCAGAGGAAACAAATATGTACTTTATTATAGTTGTTTACGCTCTTTGTTTTGTTTTGTTTATGCTTACATTTTTGTGATAACCTTGATAAAATTGGTGTTGAGTCTTTCGGAATAAATTTATTATAAGCATTTTCAAACGTTGATATTTTTTACTTTGGCGAAATTTGACAATGGTAGTGCTCGGTTGTGCAATATGACGTGGTTTTTTCTGCTAACTTTTGAAAATGTTTGAAAAAATATTCCCCTTCGCTAGAAAATAGTATCACAAAATTTGTTAATCAATCGTTAACCACAGGCATTTTCCCATAAAGCCTAAAAACAGCTAAAGTAGTGCCAATACATAAATCTGGCAACAAGTTAGATCCAAATAACTATAAACCAGTATCTGTACTCAATTCTCTATCCAAAATACTCGAAAAAGTGTTACATAACCAAATGAAGTCCTTTTTCATAAGTAATAATACTCTTTCGCCAAAACAGTTTGAATTTACGGCATTTTCGAACACAACTGCTGCTTGCCTTAATTTGACAAATTTTGTAAGTACATACAAGCATTAATAAAAAGTTTTTTACAGCACTTCTATTCCAAGATATCAAAAAAGCATTCGGTATCCTAAATCCACAAGTTTTACTTCGAAAATTAGAAAACCACAGTTTCTCTGATCATGCCATAAAGTTATTAAAAAGCGATATGGAAGATAGAGTACAATATGTACAAATAGATGACGAGATATCCAGTCCTCTCATTATCAAAAAAGGTGTTCCACAAGGATCAATTTTGGGACCCTTATTATTTAACTTATTTATCAATGATATTACTGCTTTAAAACTGAAAGGTAATATCCAATTATTTGCCGATGATGCTTGCATCAAATACAAAACACGAAGTTTGAATGAACTAAGCGATAACATATCTCAGGATCTTATTACAATTAAAACCTGGTTTGATAAAAATCTACTAGTACTGAATGTCTCAAAAACTAAATATCTGATCTTTGAAAATAAAAGAATTGAAAAAGAAATCTTGGATAATTTATGCTTTCATTACAATAATGAAATTGTAGAAAGAGTTAACAGATATACATATCTTGGCATAATTATAAATTCTAAATTTAAATGGAAAGATCAATTTGAAAGGATCAAATCTTCAATAGTTCCATATATTTTTATAATTAAACGAACACGGAACATATTGCCACTAACGACACTTAAAAAAATATACAACTCAAATATTCATTCACACCTAATTTATCTTAATCCAATTTGGAGCGGTGCAGCAAACTACAACATTAAAGAATTATATGTTCTGCGAAAACGGGCTGTTAAATATATGTACCACCTTCCAATTACTTATCCCACAAACAAATTATTTAACAACATCATTTCACTTCCAAATATAAGTAAATTGCAAATTCTGCTGCTGATATACAAAGTTGTTAATAAGCTTATACAAAATGATCTTATCCTACCGCAAATTGCTGAACTGCATACATATGAAACAAGAAGACGGTCACAGTACCAGATGTGCAAATTTTCTTCAAACGCTTGTAACAATAATGTAATATATCGAGGGCTTAATCTTCTCAATGATCTTCCATCATCAGTCAGAAGCTCAGAAACTCTGTCGGGGTTCAAAAAATCAATATATGATTTATATTTGAATACACAATATTAAATTCAAATAAACAACCTGCCGAATGAAATGAGTGGTGGAAATAATATAATACAATAATTCAAGACTCCAATTTCGACTGAATAAAATTTAAGTAAAATTTATGATTTAGTGCCACAACTACTTAGAATATGAAATAGTTTAGAATTTAACTGAGTTTATTTAATGTATACCGTAATTAAATTTAACTAAAACATACGAAGCACACTGATAAAACAAAAAAAACGTTAGTTCTGCCGTGCAATCTTACATAGATTTGAGGCGCACAAGAAGCAATATTGTAAATTTTGTAAATAAAAAAAAAAATTCCCTTCGTTAAAAATTAGGTCAAACCGGACCGAACAACTTGAAAAAAGTAATAGTTTAATATATCAAACTTTACAGGTCACTTTTATTTCCATTAATTTTTCAGAAAAAATAAATTTATCCCGAAAGACACAAAACTAATTTTATCGACAATAGTTGTTACAAAGATGCCTAAATAAAATAAATCAAAAAGCGTGAACCAACTAAATAAAACATTTTTATTACATCGGTCTGACCTAAAACCTACGTATAACATTCTCGAGCCAAAAGTGAAATTCTTACCCCCACTTTTTTTTACATTTCTCGACGTTTTAGGACCTACTGATTCTAAAAAAGCAAAAAAAAATGTATGTCTGCCTTCCGTCACAACCGACGAAATCTAGAAAACGGCTGAAGGGATTTCAAAAATTTTTGTTTCTAAAAATAGGTATACTACTCAATGGTAAGAGCCGAAAGGACGATGTGTGCGATAGCTGTCCTGGAAGTGTGTCAAAAAAAATGGTCAAGTGTGTCAAAACAGGGAAATTTCCATATATTTTGCTTAAAATACGTTTAAGTTATTACGAGTAGGAACATTGAATTTGGAGAATTCTTGATGGTCTGGTAACCAATTTTTTGGAAAAAAATGAAATTAATTATTGGTATGACATGAAATTTAATCGAACATGAAATTGGACATGGAAATTTTTAATTTTGTTATAATCTTTGGAATTTTGAAAAAAGTTTGTATTTTTGATTTTGTAAGAATTTTCGGAATATTTTTAGAGTTTTGAAAGGGTTTAAATTTTTGATTTTATTATAATTTTTGGAATATTTTTGGAATTTTGAAAAAAATTTGTAGTTTTGATTTTGTTATAATTTTTGCGATATTTTTAGAATTTTGGAAAAAGTTGTTTGAATTTCGAATTTTTGATTTGGAAAAGGTTTCAATTTTTTTGTTTTGGTAATAATTTTTGGAATATTTTTAGAACTTTGAAAAAGTTTGTATTTTTGATTTTGTTATAATTTTTGCAATAATTTTAGAATTCTGAAAAATGTTTCAATCTTTGATTTTGTTATAATTTTTGGAATATTTTTGGAATTTTGTAAAAACGTTTCAATTTTTGATTTTGTAAGAATTTTCGAATTATTTTTAGAGTTTTGTAAAAGTTTAAATTTTTGATTTTACATATTATAATTTTTGGAATATTTTCGAAATTCGGAAAAAAGTTTGTATTTTTGATTTTGTTATAATTTTTGCGATATTTTTAGAATTTTGGAAAAAGCGTTTTGAATTTTAAATTTTTCAAATGTATTTAGAAAATTATCTGCTCAAATTTAAAAAAAGTTTTTATAAGTTATATGCCAATTAGTTTCAAAAATTCCATATTTATTTGACAATATTTTCATTTTATTTATTCACATGATATTTCTGACCACACCAAAATTCAAGTTCGTACAATCGGTATTTATATAGTGGATGTGATACAAGTAATGTTTTCAAATAATTGTTTGCACTAAATTCACAAAAATAAAAAATAATTATTGAAAAACTACCGAATGAGCAGCGAAAATAAAACAATGACTTTGAACTAATAACATTAAACATTGAACAGCTCCTGACGAGGATTTCTTGGAATTTGTTGACTATATCTACTCCTTATTTTGTACAGTGTTTCTGTAAGAGATTTTGCACTTTTTAGTAACTCTTTTGTACTGCTTTAAAAAACCTACTCATTGTACGCCTCATTAGTCATATAAAGACCGGATGTTTATGTAAATACATATCTTTTTCCTTTAGAGATGTTTCAATTATGTTGAGCAGAAATTCAATTCATGTTTATTTAACAAAAATGGCATCATCAAATGAATATAACTTCGGTCTGAAAGACCTAAGTATTACATTCATGAGCTAAAAGTGAAATTCTTACCCCCACTTTTTTTGGCATTTCTCGACGTTTTAGGACCTACTGATTCTAAAAAAGCAAACAAAATGTATGTCTGTCTGCCGGCCAGCCGGCCGTCCGTCACAACCGACGAAATCTAGAAAACGGCTAAAGGGATTTGAAAAATATTGAATTCTAAAAATAGGTACACTCAATGGTAAGAACCAAAGAGACGATGTGTTCGATAACTGTATCGGAAGTGTGTCAAAAAAATCGTCAGGTGTGTCAAAACAAGGAAATATGCATATTTTTGCTTAAAAAACGTTCATTTTAAGTGATTACGAGTAGGAACAAAGAATGTGGAGAAATCTGGATGGTTGGGATTGGTATGTGAGATCCAAACCTAGATTACTGCATTATAAGTTTGCAAAAAAATGTTGTCAAGTGTGTCAAAAGAAAGATTTTTATTTATTTTTTTACCCAATTTTTTGAAAAAAAATAAAATTAATTATTTGTTTGATATGAATTTTTATTATTATTATTGAGAATTATGGCATTATAAGTTTGTCAAAAAAATGTTGTCAAGTGTGTCAAAAGAAAGATTTTTATTTATTTATTTCCCAATTTTTTGGAAAAAAAATAAAACTATTTATTTGTTTGACATGAAATTTTATTTTATTACTATTGTGAATTATGGAATTATAAATTTGTCAAAAAAATGTTGTCAAGTGTGTCAAAAAAAAGATTTTTTTTATTTATTTTTTTAACCAATTTTTTGGAAAACAATAAAAAACTTTTTTTGATATTAATATTAATATTATAATCAATATTATAGAATATTAGACTTTAAAAAAAATTTAAATATCTAATTTTATTCTAATTTTTGGAATATTTTTGGAATTTTGAAAAAAGTTTCAATTTTTCATTTTGTTATAATTTTTTCAATATTTTCAGAATTTTTGAAAAAAGTGTTATCTTTGATTTTGTAATAATTTTTGGAAAATGTTTAGAATTTTGAAAAAAAAGTTTTAATTTTTGATTTTATTATAATTTTTAAAATTTTGAAAGAAATATGAATTTTTGATTTTGTAATATTTTCTCGCAACGCTATATGGTGAGTTTTTTGAGTAGTTTGCTAATTGTATCATATTTTCACTACAGTATATTAATTTATGATCTCTTATAATTTTCCGGTAACGTATTAATGTTTCGTGTTAGTTTTGTAATAAATTTCAAAAAAGAGATAAAAAATACTTTTACTTTAACATAGATTACCTCGGTCTAAGAGACCTAAGTATTACATTCATGAGCTAAAAGTGAAATTCTATTTTTGAAATTTCCCACTTGCCCACTTTTTTTGAAATTTCTCGACGTTTTAGGACCTACTGATTCTAAACAAGCAAAAAAATGTATGTCTGTCTGCCGGCCGGCCGGCAGTCCTTCACAACCGACGAAATCTAGAAAACGGCTAAAGGGATTTGAAAAATTTTGAATTCTAAAAATAGGTACACTCAATGGTAAGAGCCGAAAGGACGATGTGTTCGATAACTGTACTGGAAGTGTGTCAAAAAAAATCGTCAGGTGTGTCAAAACAAAACACATAAAATATATGCATATTTTTGCTTAAAAAACGTTCATTTTAAGTGATAATGAGTAGGAACAAAGAATGTGGAGAAATCTGGATGGTTGGGATTGGTATGTGAGATCAAAAACTAGATTATTGCACTATAAGTTTGTCTAAAAAATGTCTCAAGTGTGTCAAAAGAAAGATTTTTATTTATTTTTTTACCTAATTTTTTGGAAAAAAATAAAATTAATTGTTTGTTCGAAATGAAATTTTATTATTATTATTGAGAATTATGGCAATATAAAATTGTCAAAAAAAATAATGTCAAGTGTGTCAATAAAAAGTTCTTATCGGTTCGAAACTAGATCGATCGACAATTTTGTGGATAGCAAAAAAATTTCATAAATTTCACAACATATTTTGTTAGATTCAGTCTTATTATTCATGATGGGATTACTTCCACCGGAGTGATGTAATATCACAAATAATTCATTGAATTAATTGTAGATAATGTGTCGATAGACACAAGTGAAGATGGTCATCTTCTTCTCGCCGATACAAGTTTGTTATCCAATTCTAACTTGGTTGGAATGTAACAACAATAGTGATCAACTAGAGAAACAAATTGACTAAACCTGAATCTAATAAACATATGTTTATGAAGTTTTTTTGTTTTCTTATACTTCACTAGAGCAGTGACCAATTTTATATAGCGAAAAATTTTTTTGGCAGTGTATCTAGTCGGCTATCCCTGATGAGAATGATATACTTTTTTAATGTGTAATAAAAAGTTCTTATCGGTTCGAAACTAGATCGATCGACAATTTTGTGGATAGCAAAAAAATTTCATAAATTTCACACCATATTTTGTTAGATTCAGTCTTATTATTCATGATGGGATTACTTCCATCGGAGTGATGTAATATCACAAATAATTCATTTAATGAATTGTAGATAATGTGTCGATAGACACAAGTGAAGATGGTCATCTTCTTCTCGCCGATACAAGTTTGTTATCCAATTCTAGCTTGGTTAGAGTATAACAACAATAGTGATTAACTAGAAAAACTAATTGACTAAACCTGAATCTAATAAATATATGTTTATGAAGGTTTTTTGTTTTCTTATACTTCGCTAGACCAGTGACCAATTTTGGTTTATATAGCGAAAAAATTTTTTGGTAGTGTATCTAGTCGGCTAGCCCTGATGAGAATGATATACTTTTTTAAAGTGTAATAAAAAGTTCTTATCGGTTCCAAACTAGATCGATCGACAATTTTGTGAATAGCAAAAAAATTTCATAAATTTCACACCATATTTTGTTAGATTCAGTCTTATTGTGTCAAAAAATGACTTCATTTATTTTTTTAGCCAATTTTTTGGAAAAAAATGTAGCTGTTTTTATGACGTAAATGAATTGAACATGAATTTGGACATGGAAATTTTTAAATTTATTTTTATTTACTTATTTATTTATTTGAATTTATTATAGTTTTTGAAATACTTTTGGAATTTTGAAAAAAGTTTGTATTTTTGATTTTGTAATAAACTTTGCAATATTTTTAGAATTTTGGAAAAAGTTTTAATTTTTGATTTTGTAAGAATGTTTGGAATATTTTTAGAATTTCGGAAAAAGTTTCAATTTTTGATTTTGTTATAATTTTTGCAATATTTTTAAATTTTTGATTTTATTATAATTTTTGGAATTTTGAAAAAACTTTCAATTTTCGATATTGTTATAATTGTATTTGAAAAAATTTGAATTTTTGATTTTTGAAATATTATCAGAATTTAAAAAAAATTTAAATATTTAATTTTTTTCTAATTTTTGGAATATTTTTGGTTTTTTGAAAAAAGTTTCAATTTTTCATTTTGTTATAATTTTTTCAATATTTTCAGAATTTTTGAAAAAAGTTTAATCTTTGGTTTTGTAATAATTTTTGGAATATTTTTGAAAAATAGTTTCAATTTTTGCTTTTATTATAATTTTTAGAATTTTGAAAGAAATATGAATTTTTGATTTTTTAATATTTTCTCGAAACGCTATATGGTGGGTTTTTTGAGTAGTTTGCTGATTGTATCATCTTTTCACTACAGTATATTAATTTATGATCTGTTATAATTTTCCGGCAACGTATTAATGTTTCGTGTTAGTTTTGTAATAAATTTCTAAAAAGAGATAAAAAATACTTGTGTTTTAACAAAGAGTTATGTTTGATATACATCGCTGCCCAAAACTAAAAACCATGTCTTCATAAAAGTTTTTTTGCCGAAAACTATATCAAAATCCTTAACCCAGACCGAAGTCTTGATATCTCAGAGCTGTGAGATCTTAGCCCCTCCATATTTTTACATTGAAATGTATATTGCTGCATATTTGGCTTTTTTTGGAAAAAACTGACTGTTTTTGCATATTTTGTGTATTTTTTGAAATTTCAAGTACGCGCAAATTACATCTTGTAAAGTGGAAAAAAGTTTTTGCTGGTACAATAATATTGTAACCGACAAAAGAACAAATTTTACGTAAGAAAATTTAAAATTCTACAATAAATTTAAATATGTATTTTATTTTTTTTTTTTTAATTGTGATTTTTTCCTCATTATTTTATATTTTTTCTCAGAAATTGAATGAATTGTACTAAAGAAAGAGTTGTACTGAATAATGATATTATTTAAATTGTAATAATTTTTATTTTTTATTAAATAAAATGAAATTTTTGAAAATTTAATTTTTTTTAGATTCTTTTAAATAATAAGCATTTTATTGCATTTTTAAGTGCATAATTCCGGCATTTTAAAATCTATAATTCTGCATATTTTGGCCATTTTTAGTGCACAAACATCCACTCCTTACTCATAACATAAAATTTCATTCATAATTTTCTAAAGATAAACAAAAGATAAACTAATTTTTTTTTAGTTTTCCTCGTATTAAACGATTATAATTTTTATCTATGGCAGTTGATTTATCTCGGAATGTGCTGCTCTCACGGTCGTAGTTCTTGAGCTAGACCAAATCACACCTTTTAAGACATAGGGTCTCAAAACAACTTGCCTGATTTTAACCATATTATAAAAGATTCCAAAATTGTCTGACCAAGAAATCTATCTATTTCTAGCGAATATTCTGCCGACTAATGAACATTTTTTGTTAGTTTGTTTCAGTTTTTTTAAGTTAAAAACACAAGTATCATGTTAAAAATAATAAGGCATTTGTATACAATTGTTGAAGAAAAAAAATGAAAAACATGTTTTAATTTAAACAAAGAGCTTTTCAATTTCAGTTTTTCGAAAATCAATAATTTTTGTGATTTTCAATACTACAAATCAATACTACATGTCTAACTTTCATCCATAAATTACAAAAGTGGTTGCAAGAATTACTAATGTGATTGATTCTATGATACTATACGATTAATTCTCTTACCTCTATTTTAAAATTAATTCTATTTATATTTAAAAACAAAAAAATTACAGTTAAATTCTGTTTACTTTTAAGAAACAGTTTTCTCTTTATAAAATCCAACATTCATAAGGAAAGTAACGACTTACTACTTGTAAATGAAACGATTTTATCGTTATAAATTCAAAGATAATTTAAGTATTCTCACTATTTGTTTAATTTTTTTTTAATTATTTAAAAACACCTGTCTACCCATATACATTCCGCATTTGTTTTGATTATTTTTAATTGCATGAAAAAAATATCTAATAACACCTAATAAATGAAGTAAGCCAAACGAAAATTTCAGAATTTAAAACTAGCTCAATGTAAAGGTCGTGAAGGCTATACAAAATATTGTTAATATTATGTTAAATTTCTTAAGTGTTAGAAAATTGTTATGACCTAATTTCATGGCATAAAATAACTTGACGACGTTTTATTAAATTATAACTATAATTGTGTTAGTATACACGTAAACAAAATTTCTATTATTAATTAATTTTTCCAAACATGATAATTTTTTTTACATTTTATGATAAATTTTTCTAGAAAATTATTTAAGTATATCATTAATTTTCAATTTTAAATTACAGTGTAAAAAACAAAAATCTAGAAAATTTTAACGCATTTTGAAAATAAGCTAATACATGTTGCGATGGTGTGGGAAAATGAGATTTAATGTGAAGATTTATGTAAATCATTGAGCAGACATTTATAATTTTATTTGAAAAATTATTTTAGGACATTACGAAATCATTTTGAACAAAAATTTAAATCAAAGATAAACTAATTTTTGCATTTAATATTTTTTATATTTATAGCGTGAGTTACAGAAAAACTTATTTTATATTTTTATTTTCATCAATGGATACGAAAACCAAAACACCATATTAATATATTTGATATTATTTCACTAATTCACTTAAGGATCATATTTCCAATATGACGAAATAAGAAAATATTTAACAAAAAAATTAACATTAATCACCCTTTTAATTTTTTATGCTCAACCGCCTACACGAAAAAAAAATTATTTATCCAAATTAAATCCTTTTTGAGTTATTTCAAATGAACCAATATTTTCACTTTTTAATTCATTTACTATCACCACTAAAAATTTAAAAACTTTTGTGAATTTTTACTGTGAATTATTTAAGCAAAAACTAAATAAATAAACATAAAATATACATCAAATTGATTAGTAATTTATGAAAACTTATTAATTAGATTCGTGATTAATTTATAAGATTTTTTTCGAGAGTAAAATCTTAATTTTTTTTTTTTTGCGCGGCCTTTTCACAATGAAAATTCAGCAACGACTAACAGATTTTCATATCTTGAGGGAAAATCTGTTTTCTAAATATAAAAAAAATTCTTTAAAAAAATAAAAGATGTATAATAACATAAAAATAAAAACAAGAGTAATAATAATATTATAATTAAATATTTTATTGAGATTTAAAACTTTTAAGAACCTACCTACCGCTTAATACAAAAATTTCTTTTTATTTGGCTTACTTTTATTATTGAATGGACAAATTACCAACTCCAATAAAACGTTTTTCATGTTGATAATAAAATATCTTACAGTCTATTAATTTAGAAACCAGGTTAGTTAAATCTTAAGTTTTAAGCATCCATTGCTATTGATACATGAGTTAACGAGAGATCCCACATACCACTGGCAATAACAGTGTGGGTATCACTAATCAAGGTGAAATCTTAGAGGTTCTGGCAGATGAACGCCATTAAATCAATGGTAGCACTCTTATTCTTAGTTGTGAAGTATTCCTTGATAACGCCACCATATTACTCTATATATGGGTTTTAACCAACATAATCAAGGAATACGCAACTAACTTTATAAGAGGTAACCCAATTTTACTGTCTGCGTGTAAATGTTTGTAAAAAATATGCTTTTTACACTTTTTGTTGAATTAAAACAGGAGAAGCTTGTGGATGGCTAGCACTCCTCGTCTATAAAGCATTAAGGTGCGCATTAAAAATGGAGGCCAGTCACCCTTTATAAAACATCAATACTTATTTGTCATACTTATTTGTTGTTTTTTTTAATGAGAAAGCTCTTTGGCCGTGTTATGAAATCTTTGTTTTTCATACGAGCAAGTTGTGCGATTGTCGGTTCGATTAGTTATAAACAAATGACAAAGTAGAATAAAATGCAAGGTCACACTATCTGGTAATAAATTTTGTTAAGGAAAATGTTAAAATGGTATAATATAGTTACATTAATTGACAATTAATGGAGGCCAAAACAATTTACTAAACATTTAAATGAAATTTACAGAATTAACAATTTAAGAGCCAAATGATATTTTTTCTAATAAACAATCAAATGAAAATACAGTACAACCACAACAACGACTTGTATAGTTTATCCATTATAAAAACTACTTCATTTAAGAAAATATCAATTTTGCTTAATATAAATTTGATCGAAAACTTAATCCGAAATTCGGGTAAGCTGATTTCGAAAATAAATTTATAATAACCGGAAACCTTAAATGATATTTTTACATATGATATTTACGAGTATGATAATTGTTGTTTTAAGAGGTAAACGCAATATGATGAAATCACTTTGGCAAAAAGCAAAATAATTTTTAACGAAAAGTGATAGGCGATTAAACAAACGACGTAATTTACCGTAATAAGATTTATTGTTGGATCCTACTAATCAGATTAAATTTTTTTTTATATTTTTTTTTTTAAATCAGACTTTTTGTATCAAAATACTTCGTATAAAATCTTATCACTTAATATACTATGTTTGAACATCCTCTGGTAACATATATGAACAGTCTGCTTACTGTGAGAATAAATAATCTATGTTTAGGTTTGCTAGGATATTAACTAACAGCAGCCTGAAGTGGTCTGGATGTACTAAAAATAACTTAATTGGTTAGAACAATCAACAAATTATTATTGTGCATGAAGAGATATTTCTTTCATTATGGGCTAGGTAACTTTTATATGGACAGTTAGGTAACTAACTCTGTTAGGTAACTTTTATATGGACAGTAAAAGTGCGTCAGGTTGTGCAAAACATTTTGAGGACTTATCGTACAGTAAAAAAACAATGCACCGATAAGAAGTTTGTTAAAACCAAATAATTATGCAATGAGTTCCAACCTCCCACCTGGTCATCCCTTATATACGTTAGCATACACAGAAAAAAATAATTGGTAATATGAAGAAAAAATGGATTAATTCAAGAAATTTGCACAACATTTTTCAGCTAAGCGAAATTCTTCTTAACGCAATCTTTACGCTTGCTCACTTTGAAAGTCTTTAAAAATATTATATCAATAATTTTTCATTTGATATGAGAAATTTAATATCTTGTTACACGAATATTTGGGTTCTTGATTTAATCGAAATCACTTATAAATTGTTATTATTGAGAAATTACGTTTATCCACGACTACTAAAGAATATATGGATGATTGATTCCCATAGTTTAGTTGATACTGTGATGATGAATCCAATTGAGTAGCGTCAATGCGGTGTAATTAAATTTAATGACAGGACGACCTTGCTGAAATAACATTATCGTTGATAAGCCAACAATTCCAAATTTAGGATTCAAAGAATGATATTTTAGAGAGTCTACAGCAGCTATTCGTAGATCTGGCAACTGTCTGGTAATTCCATTAAAATGTGCTGCAACCATAGCTCATGTGTTGATAAAATGGATAAAACTTCCTTCAACTAATCAACATTTGTAATGTTCCATTTCCAGCATTTCTAACGTATTCAATTTGTATTGGAATTTCACTTTTTCCTTCCATGCTAATAACATATCCTTTTTGTAACAAAGTTTATCAGTTTCATGAGTTATGATACAAATCTTGCAACAGGAAAATCACTTATTATACGCAACATATATGGACCACCATAATTAAAATATTGGTACGGAAATGATACAACACATTTTATTCAAAAAAAAATGTATTTAATTCATCATAAAACAATCAAATGAATCAAAAAACAAAAGAGAAAATACTTTGTGACATGTCAAAACCACAAGTAAAGTATAGTAGAATTTTTTTACCAGCGAATACAAAAATTGGTTGTTCTGCACATATTGTGATATGCGCATGTGCGAAATTCAGTGTCTCGAATTAAAATATTAAAAAAACTGTTGGGGTGCGTTTGAAATGGACAAAAAAAACGCATAAAATTAATAAATTACTATTGAAATTCAAACAATTATAATAGAAAACCAAAAACTAGTAAAATTATTAATGATTTTGTAGGAAATATAACAAAATTTTGATAATAAAAAATAATTATGATAAAAATAACGACGCCTATGGAAACAAATATCACAACAAAACAAATGGTACGAACTAGGAGTAGAAATTTAACTAATATAAATGTTTTGAAAACAATTTTATCCCAAAATAAATAATACATCTCTGTTTTGATTTTTGTCTCATCTTTTATCTCTTGCTGCGTCCTATCTGTCAAAAAATCGCTGGCAAAAAAATTCTACTATACATGAAAATCTAAATGGTGAACTGCAATATCTAATTAAAGGCGCATTCACCATTTCGATCGTTCGGTCGATCTCCACAAATATATACTTTCCATGTGTATGTCTTCCATTGTAATTTTATTAATTTATCTAACTTGTGTAAAGAATGTGACGCAATTGTTACATTCTACTACAGTTCTATAGTTTATTTGTTGGTATAGTATTATCAAAAGGTTAAACGAGAACAATACATATATGAAATATAAAATAATAAATTTAAGTTTCGTTTTTCTATGCTATCTATGATTTACATATTTCAATATGGTGATAAAAATTTGAAATTAATCAGCAGGCAAGCTGGAAATTAATCGAAATATTTTGCAGTCGTGGATAAAATAGCATCTGTATTCGCATAGGATGATGGCAATTCTTCACTCGAATGAAGAAGCATAAGATGATGACAATTCTTCACTCGGGAAACTTCATTCTCGTGAAGAATTGATTCTCAACTCATGCAAGAATCTATTATTCTTTATTTAAACATACATTTTCTTGGGTTGAGTAATAAATTTTATCCACGACTATAAAGAATATATGCTTTCCATGCGTATGTCTTCCATTGTAATTTGTAATTGTATTCATTCCACAACTAGTGAATTTGATTAAAATTCTTTAACAGCTCTATAGTTTATTAAATATTCCCCTAACAAATTAAACAACAAACTTGTTTTGTTTTTTGCTATCTTTGATGTTTTTATTTCAATATGGCGATACAAATTTTTGCATGAAAACTGGAAATTAAACGAAATATTTTACAGTCGTGGATAAAATAGCATCTTTTATTCGCTTAGGATGATGGAAATTCTTCACTCGGATGATTCGGAAACTTCATCCTCGTGAAGAATTGCCTTCATTCTAAGCTCATACAAGAATCTACTATCTCAATCTGCTGTACGAGTTTTCTTGTATGCATCTTTTTAACACTTAAGTGAAATTTGCTTTTTCTTAAATAAAGAAAACAGTTTATCAATTCATTCCTCAATTCAAACAAAATATATCAGGCAAAAGTTTTTGAATTTTTTGGTTCAAACGTCAAAAATAAAGTGGGTTTTTCGGAAGAGTTTTATAAAAATGCCAAAACAAAAAATGATTTTCCAAAATTTCGAAAATCCAAAACAAATCTTGATAACGCTAAAATTGGTTAAATTGTTTTTTATGATTATGTCGGTAACTGTAGATTTGTTGGGCAGCATTGTGATATCGATGTTTTAAGAAAAATTATTAAAACATCGAAAAAACACTGCCAAAGGTAGCTAATAATGAATTAGATAAAAAGTAAAAATTCAAATTGCCTGGAATTTGGTTGACACGTTAGTTGCCAACATCTGCCTTTTGTTATTAATGAAATAGTATAAAACATCTAAAAATAGTTTTCTTAATATTTTGGGTGGGTTTATCATTTTTCCGAATCACATTCGGAAATAAAACTTTTTTTTCTGAGCAATTAGAAAACAAAATAACGAAAATTCTTCAATACATCATTTTTGAATTAATGACAAAATGTGTTCAAGCTATTTAGAATTAAATTTAACCTGATGTAGAATATAGACGCCTGCTTAAATTATAAATGTATATTGGCAGAATTTAAATTTATTTGTTCACTCACTTGTTTATATGTTCACTCATTTTTACAAATTTTATGTTAAAATATAAATTAGAAATCACTTATTGCAATTTTTTTTGTATGTAGATTATGTTTGCAGTAAAAATAAATTTGCACAATATTGAGCACAAACATTTTTTTTAAAATTCCAAAAATAAATTATTGGAATCATAAAAATTTAATTTTAGCTTACATTACTTACGTAGGCATCTAAATAAAGGATTATTTTAAAGTTAAAACAATAGATTAGTGATGATACGTTGAACATAATCAAAGAGCGTCGTTTACTCAGCGTGCGATTTTGTCACCAAAAACAATAGAAATACGAAATAAAAATAAAAACACAGCGCAAAAATTGAAAAATATGGCACAGTGTGATCGCAAAAATGACATACAAAACCTTCCTAAGTTTAATGAGAGAGCAACTGCAAATGGAAACATGCCCACACTATATGTGTAAGAAATGTCGCCAACAAGTACACAAACATATTCCGCAGAAAATAATAGTTCTAATAAAATGTATGTTTATTGGACAATGGACTGAAGCAAAAACAGGTGAATTCGAAGTAGACATCATTTAAAGTTTAAACTCGTGACAGAAACAACCAGGTTTAAAATTGTAATACTTTGATCTGTTTTAGACAGAAATGTCGTTTTATTAAAATCAATCAAACAAAGAATTTTAAAATCAATCATATAAAACTTTGTATAAAACTAGACTCTAACGATCTTTCAGGATATAATAGCTGTGTTTTTTTGTAATTCTATATAGAACAGAATTAAAATTTTCAATACGATTTGACAGCTAAATCGTTCTGGGGTGCGTTTCGAAATTAACTATGGTTAACCGCGGTTAACTTTACTCTACCAAATGTCGTTCCATAATTAACCACAAAATAAAAAATTTACTGGATGACAGATGTATTATCGTTCCAAAACTATAAAAATTAGCTGTCATAGTAAATTGTGACGTCACTACTTTAACTTTGTTACTCAAGTCTAGAGTAGAGTTTGTTGAGGTTCTAATGTCAAAACGTATAAATATTTAAAACGACATGTCAACCGATTTATAAAACACAATATAATTTTTTATAATAAAAGAAAATTTTAATTGTTGTAGAAAAAAAAGTTAGAAATTATATTGTTTTATACGAATACATTTAATTATTATATACTAAGTATTTAATAATTTTTTACTGAAATGTGTTATTTTTATTATTTTTATTCGATTCTGAAGACTGAAAAATAAATTATAAAAATAAAAAACATATACTACATTTTTAGTTTTATTTATTGTAATTAGAATATTAGTTTTTATTAATTTTGAATTTTTAGCGGTCTTTTACAATTTAACTTTGATAGCTTTACTATGGTAATATTAATTTAATATTTGACGTCACTATTTTGACTATGACACTAGTGACATTATTACCTTATGGTTAACCGTGGTTAATTTCGAAACGCACCCCTGTAGGATTATTACAGAATTAATTAGTTGTCAGATCGTATTGAAAATTTTAATTCTGTTCTATATGGAACTACAAAAAAACACAGCTAATGTCTGGTAAGTTATACTATTTTTAAAATGACATTTTTATTCAAGGCTATCATTAATCAACTTATGATCTATATTTATATAACTCGAAACAATTCTCAACAAAATTGTTAACAAAATATTGCTTTCACAACAATATTTCAGTTATCTATCAAAAACTAAATAAAAACGAAATAAATTATTTTTGTTTTTCACATTGAAAAATCTGTTTTAAAATAGATATAATAAACAAGAACATAATACAATCAACAAGTTTTCATTTCTATAAAAAAGTCGATTCGTAAACAAACGAAAATTTTAATGAAAATATTCACCATATCATCAGTTATGATCTAACGCTTTTTGAAAACAAAAAACAACTCTCATATTTAAAATATGTGCATTTAGTAAAAAATGGATGGAAATTGTTTTGGAAATGTGCCATTTAAATAAAAGTTTTAAAATCAAAATGTTTATGCTTCAAAATTTTAATAAAGATGTCACTGTTGCGATTAAAAGAAAATGATCATTCGTAAAAGAATATTTCCATTAATTAATAAAAAATTGATAACAAGTAAGCTGGGTTACGGAAGGAAGAAGCTAGAAAGAGCAATCAACCGTTTTTTTTAAAGTGGTATAAGTCCACTTTTGGAAAAAATTGAGTTAATGGTATAGTAGAATTTTTTTGCCAGCGAATTTCTGACAGCTAGGACGCAGCAAGAGATAAAAGATGAGACAAAAAGTAAAACAGAGATGTATTATTTATTTTGGGATAAATTTGTTTTCAAAACAATTATATTAGTTAAATTTCTACTTCTAGTTCGTACCATTTGCTTGTTGTGATATTTGTTTCCATAGGCGTCGTTATTAGGTAGATTTCATATAAAAATCTACCTATTGCAATGGGCTTCATCTCGGAATTTCGGAAAAATTTTTGTGCCAAACGACTATATATGATAAGCGGAGACGAAAAAACAAAAAAAAGAAAGTTTATATATATATATATATATATATATATATATATATATATATATATATATATATATATATAAATATATATCTATATATATATATATATCTATATATATATATATATATATATATATATATATATATATATATATATATATATATATATATATATATATATATATATATATATATATATATATATATATATATATATATATATATATATATATATTTATATATATATATTTATATATATATATATATATATATATATATATATATATATATATATATATATATATATATATATATATATATATATATATATATATATATATATATATATATATATATATATATATATATATATATATATATATATATATATATATATATATATATATATATATATATATATATATATATATATATATATATGTATATATATATATATATATATATATATATATATATATATATACATATATATATATATATATATATATATATATATATATATATATATATATATATTATATATATATATATATATATATATATATATATATATATATATATATATATATATATATATATATATAAACGATATGAGATATAACGAAAACGACCGGCACTCTCACGGTCGCATTTGTTGAGGTAGATCAAAAAAATTTTCTGTACATGTGTGTCCTAATAATATCTTGGACAAGTTCGTGAATCAGCAAAATCCGGCACGTGGTTAAGAAACTAGAGGCTTTTTCCTGAAAAAAATTGATTTTTTAAAACCGTTATAACGGCCGTTTGGATACTAATATTTTAAAAATTTAACAAATTTAGAATCTTTAGAACCTTTTTTATCAGTTTGTTTTAAAAATAGACCTCTGCAATTAGAGGTTCCTGAGTGAGCGGCTCCAACAAAAAAGTTTGCAAAAAAAAGTTTTTTTTAAACAACCGGCACTCTCACGGTCGCAATTATAAGGCCAGATCAAAAAACCTTTACTAAAAATGTGCGTTTTATTAATATCTTGGACAAGTTCGTAAATCAGCCCAATCCAACTCATGGTTAAGAAACTAGAAGCTTTATACTAGAAAAAAACTCTGTTTTTTAGATCCGTTATAACGGCCGTTTGGATTCTAATATTTTTAAAAACTTCATAAATTTAGAATCTTTGAAATCTTTTCAATCAGTTTCTTTCAAAAAAAAGACCTCTGTAGTTGAAGGTTTCTGAGTGAGCGGCTCCAACAAAAAAGCTTGTAAAACACAAAATGCGTTTGAATCAACCGGCGCTCTCACGGTTGCATTTTTAGAGCCAGATCAAAAAACCTTTCTCAAAAATGTGTGTTTTATTAATATCTTGGACAAGTTTGTAAATCAGAAAAATCTGACACATGGTTAAGGAACTATAGGCTTTATACTAGAAAAAAAAGTGTTTTTTTTAATCCATTATAACGGCCGTTTGGATACTAATATTTTTAAAATCTTCATAAATTTAGAATCTGTGGAAATATTTTAATTCGTTTCTTATAAATATAAAGCTCTGCAGTTAGGGGTTTTTGACTTGTTGGCTTCAACAAAAAAGTTTGCAACAATCCCCATCTACAATTTCCAAAAACCTTATAACAGTCAATGTCAACCTTATAACAGTCAAAAAAATAAAAGATTTGAATAGAAGAAATTATTTTTTTTTCTTAGAAATAAACTATTTTGATATTTTGCAGTAATTGCACGACATATGATATAGAGTAGGTTTGTGTCATAAATTGTCACACACATGTTCTGTGGTAGATTTGATATTTGTTTGTTGCAAAATTGGATAGATATAATTTTGCTTGTAGGTAGCTAATTTTCTTTTTAAAATTTGTTCGATATCTGTTTGAAATTAGTTTGTTTTGTTTAAACTAATCTGATACATCAGATTCTACTGGCACACAAAACTGTCTGATCTGGAAATCTACCTATTTCTAGCGGATATACGTGCCGCTTGGACTTTTTTTATTATAATTATTTTTAATTATCAAAATTTTGTTACATTGCCTTTGTAGGCAATTAATAATATTTTTACTAGTTTTTGGTTTTCTATTTTAATTGGTTGAATTTCAATAGTAATATATTAATTTGTATGAGTTTTTTTGTCCACTTCGATGGGACCCCAATAGTTTTTTTTAATATTTTAATCGAGACACTGAATGTGCAAACAATATGCGCATGTGCAAACAATATGCGCATAACAAACAAATTTTGTGTTCGGTGGCAAAAAAATTCTACTATAGTTTTAGAAAGATAATGATGTTCTCTTTTTATATTTATAATCATACGATTTTTGATAAAATAAGCAAAACAATATTAGATATAAAATGCAACCGCACAATATTTTTTTTAAGTGGAATAAGTCCATTTCTAATGTTAATATTGAAAATAACTTTCTAATTGCAACTTTTACTAATTATTACGAGTTCTGTGTGCCCCGCCCTTTAGCAGATATTAGTTTAAAAACCACATTGTTAGCTAGATAACGGTACTGAATGATTTCGTTTATTCTTAATATTATTTGGCCAGTTTCCTGTTTGTTTGTTTTTATTGCAATATGCGGATGCCTCATCTCGGCATTTCGGAAACAAATTTTTGCAGAAGAATGACTATATATGATACGCGGAGACGGAAAATCGGGTTTCAAAAATTATGTAAATAGTATTTAACACGTCTTAGCACAGATGCAAACATTAGATTTTAGACTATTATTGATAGATAAACAACTGTCAATAAAAAATAAATTGCACAAACAACCTGTCGATAAGATACATATCCCATAAAACAATTTGGAAAAAAGTACTTGTAATGTGCATATTACAAAATCTCAATGTACAAAATTGTGCATAATACATGTCATGCACATTATGTGCACCATACCGTGCTGATGTCGTGAAACGCCTTAGCACATAATATGTGCACTCAAACATTAGCCGCATGTTTCACGAATAATAAAAAACGAAGCGAAACGAATTTTATTTAATGAAAATAATAATAAACATAGAATAAAAAAATGAAAAATGAAATCTCTGGGTTAAGGATTTTGATATAGTTTTCGGCAAAAAACTTTTATGCGGACATGGTTTTTAGTTTTGGGCAGCGATGTATATCAAACATAACTCTTTGTTAAAGTACAAGTATTTTTTATCTCTGTTTAAAAATTTATTACAAAACTAACACGAAACATCAATACGTTGCCGGAAAATTATAATCAAAATTCCAAAAATATTGCAAAAATTAAATAAAATCAAACTTTTTCAAAATTCCAAAAATTAGAATAAAATCAAATATTTAAATTTTTTCTAAATTTTAATAATATTTCAAAAATTCTTAAAAATTCAAACTTTTTCCAAAATTCTAAAAATATTGCAAAAATTATTACAAAATCAAATATTGAAAATTTTTTCCAAATTCCAAAAATTATAATAATATCAAAAATTTGAAATTTTTCAAAATTCTAAAAATATTCCAAAAATTCTTACAAAATCAAAAATTAAAACTTTTGCCGAAATTCTAAAAATATTGCAAAAATTATTACAAGATCAATAATACAAACTTTTTCAAAATTCCAAAAATATTTCAAAAACTATAACAAATTCAAAAATTTCCATGTCCAATTTCATTTTAAATTACATTTACGTCATAAAAACAGCTTCATTTTCTTTTTCCAAAAAATTGGCTAAAAAAATAAATGAAATCATTTTTTGACACACTTGACAATGGGCCATATGTATAAAACCTAGTAACTAGGTTTTTTAAGTGTTTACTAGCTTTCGTATGCATAAAAAAGTATTCTAAACTTTACTTTACTAGCTTGCTAAAAAAATAAACATCGAATTGTTTTGTTTTTGAGTGTTTGCTATGTTTGGTATGCATAAAAACCTAAGTTTGCTGGATCTATGCTGGTATATACTATAACCAAACCTAGTGTCTTATTTACCACACTAAAAATATTACTAGGTTGTTAATTTATAGTTTTTTATTTTTGAGATGTGATATGAATTCGAAAACAAGACAGATGTATTGAATTTATTGGTTTTTAGGTAGATTTCATATAAAAATCTACCTATTGCAATGGGCCTCATCTCGGAATTTCGGAAAAATTTTTGTGCCAAACGACTATATATGAGAAGCGGAGACGAAAAAACAAAAAAAAAAAAATTTATATATATATATATATATATATATATATATATATATATATATATATATATATATATATATATATATATATATAAACGATATGAGATATAACGAAAACGACCGGCACTCTCACGGTCGCATTTGTTGAGGTAGATCAAAAAAATTTTCTGTACTTGTGTCTTCTATTAATATCTTGGACAAGTTCGTGAATCAGCAAAATCCGACACGTGGTTAAGAAACTAGAGGCTTTTTTCTGAAAAAAATTGATTTTTTAAAACCGTTATAACGGCCGTTTGGATACTAATATTTCAAAAAATTTAACAAATTTAGAATCTTTGGAATCTTTTTTATCAATTTGTTTTAAAAATAGACCTCTGCAGTTAGAGGTTCCTGAGTGAGCGGCTCCAACAAAAAAGTTTGCAAAAAAAATGTTTTTTTTGAAACAACCGGCACTCTCACGGTCGCATTTATAAGGCCAGATCAAAAAACCTTTTTTAAAAATGTGTGTTTTATTAATATCTTGGACAAGTTCGTAAATCAAGCCCATCCAACACATGGTTAGAAACTAGAAGCTTTATACTAGAAAAAAAACTATGTTTTTTTGATCCGTTATAACGGCCGTTTGGATTCTAATATTTTTAAAAACTTCATAAATTTAGAATCTTTGAAACCTTTTCAATCAGTTTCTTTAAAAAAAAAGACCTCTGCAGTTGGAGGTTTCTGGGTGAGCGGCTCCAACAAAAAAAACTTGTAAAACACAAAATGCGTTTAAATCAACCGGCGCTCTCACGGTTGCATTTGAGGAGCCAGATCAAAAACCCTTTCTTAAAAATGTGTGTTTTATTAATATCTTGGACAAGTTCGTAAATCAGAAAAATCTGACACATGGTTAAGGAACTATAGGCTTTATACTAGAAAAAAAAGTGATTTTTTTAATCCGTTATAACGGCCGTTTGGATACTAATATTTTTAAAATCTTTATAAATTTAGAATCTGCGGAAACATTTTAATCCGTTTCTTATAAATATAAACCTCTGCAGTTAGAGGTTTTTGACTTGTTGGCTTCAACAAAAAAGTTTGCAACAATCCACAACTACAATTTCCAAAAACCTTATAACGGTCAATGTCAACCTTATAACAGTCAAAAAAATAAAAGATTTGAATAAAAGAAATTAATTTTTTTTTCTTAGAAATAAACAATTTTGATATTTTGCAGTAATTGCACGACCTATGATATAGAGTAGGTTTGTGTCATAAATTGTCACACACATGTTCTGTGGTAGATTTGATATTTGTTTGTTGCAAAATTGGATAGATATAATTTTGCTTGTAGGTAGCTAATTTTCTTTTTAAAATTTGTTTGATATCTGTTTGAAATTAGTTTGTTTTGTTTAAACTAATCTGATACATCAGATTCTACTGGTACACAAAACTGTCTGATCTCGAAATCTACCTATTTCTAGCGGATATACGTGCCGCTTGGACTTTTTTTTTATTCTGATTTGGAAGATGAAATATGTTTTCGTGCATGTAAAGTTTACAAATTGCGTAAACCGGGTGAAGGAACAGTAAATTTTTGACACCTTTAGAAATAGTAAACTTTTAAGACATAGCAATTTACTCTTCTTGAAATAACTGAAGCAGAATCAACCCAATCTTCAGAGTAAAGTAATTAATATTAACAACTCGGAATCAATGAGATGCAATACCTATAACGAATGGTTTCACTTACAGACTTGTTGTTCGTTCATGATGCTTCTTACTTTTGGTTCAATGTACTTTGCACGTTTTTTTTTCCAAATTTTATGTGCTTATACACTTTGGCTTTTAAATAATCGTTCAAGTGTCGGCGGAATGCAGAACGTGCAAAATGATTAGCAAATGAGACGGATCAAGGTTTAACGCGACCCATGCCAATAAGAAGTGATTTACGTAAAAATTTTAAGTCAAAATTGTCACATAAAAAATATGCAAAATGAAGACGTTTGTCATCTAAGAAAAAATTTCAAATTTGTGACAGACTTAACAGCAAGACTTATTCATAAAACCTACCGTAATTGTTTTCTGATGGAGCAATTCTCATAGTTTGGAGAAAGCAATTTTGTAATATTTTTTGCTAGTTCTGCAGAAAGTGCAAGATCACTTCCCTCCAGAGCAATGGAGCCAATATTTTACCAGTTTCCTGGTAAAAAGAATCACTTCTATTTTTGCAGGATTATTTTCTAACCCACATTTTTGGCCCATGTCAATGTTATTGAAAGGGTAGGTGGTATTGGCTCGTCTAACGTACTTTGACTAGAATTATTCAATCCAAGTCTGGCATCCAAATTTTTAAGTTTTCGCACTTGAGAAGCTCTAGATTGTTTTCAAAAGCATAGCTCTTAAACAGCAAAAGTCCTTTCCGTTTATCGTTCTCAAGACTGTCATTCTAACCTTACCAGCCTATAGAAACGTCTTTTGCTAATTTTAGAGCTTTAAATCCCCTTGTTTCTCTAACATAATCTATAGCAACAGAAATAAAAGCCGGATACCAACTTATAACAGTAAAAATACAAAAACTAACAATAGTATTTCCTTATAGCTTAATTGTAATGAAGACAAATTAATCCAGATATAAATATTAATGCTAGTACATGTTATTTGCAAGAATAACATGTAGTTCTAAAACACAGGAGCAAGTCTTGTATTCAACAGTTATTAGTGATTTCAACGATTTAGTTAACACATATTTGGTTATACCTCCGGAAACCTGTTGCACCAAGCCACGAGGCGTCAATTTATCAAAACAAATATTTCTAGCATAATTCTAAATACCCATCGCCAAGGCATACCATCGCTAGTAAGAGGAGCGCCTTCGATTATCACACATTTGTAATAAGCTCATTAAATAAGACAAAACAGAGTGTTGCTTGAGCGGTGGAACCAATGATTCATTGCAAAAATAAAAGACTGTGTAAGCCACAGTTCCAAATCAGAAACGTAATAAAACCGATCACGGCATGCCCACGACTAATAATAAGAGGTACGCCAACGAATTCAACCAGTTCATTTTACACCCCAAAAACATTGGAAAAACGTATAGGAAAATCTCAAAAACAATACACAAATTGCCATCTGATAGCTGAAAGCAATCTACGAAAGATTACGTATCAAATCTACGAAAACCTTCAAAGCACTTATGACAAATAGTCTATCGCCAATTGTTCTGAAAAGAAATTGGGCTGCATCTTCATTCTTTCATGTCTGACTAATGAAAGATCAAACATAAAAGGTTTCGAAGTTTTAGAAGAAATTATTACTTAAATACGGGTTCTGAATAAAGATTTTTTTTCTTCAATAAAACAACTTATTTCACTTCCATGTAAACAAACACAAAAATATAAAATAAAATGAATATTTTAATATTGAACTTCTTCTTATAATTATTAACATAAAATTCTCCAAATTTACTAAATAAATAGATAAACTGGAAATATATACGAAGATATATAACAAATAAGCTATTTATTTCACAACTCAAAAAAGTTTGTTATTTAAATTCCTAGTAAACGCCATAGCAACAACCTAGTGCGATGTTTTTTAATACTATCCTCCTAGTTTAGTTCATACTCAAACCAATTTTTTACTATACTAGCAATTTTGTATTAAACTAGGTAGTAAAGTTTAACTAGTGTTTACTAGTTTTTATACATATCGCCCATTATTTTTTCACAACCTTATAATGCTATAATTCTCTATAATAATAATAAAATATCATGTCATACAAACTATTAATTTTATTTTTTTCCAAAAAATTGGGTAGAAAATAAATAAAAACCTTTCTTTTGACACACTTGACAACATTTTTTGACAAACTTATAATGCCATAATTCTCAATAATAATAATAAAATTTCATTTCAAAGAAACAATTTTATTTTTTTTTCAAAAAATTGGGTAAAAAACTAAATAAAAATCTTTTGATACACTTGACAACATTTTTTTGACAAACTTATGGTGCCATAATTCTAAATAATAATAAAATAATAATAATAATAATAAAATTTTATTTCAAACAAACAATTAATTTTATTTTTTTTCCAAAAAATTGGGTAAACAAATAAATAAAAATCTTTCTTTTGACACACTTGACAACATTTTTTTGACAAACTTATAATGCCATAATTCTCAATAATAATAATAAAACTTCATTTCAAACAAACAATTAATTTTACTTTTTTTCCAAAAAATTAGGTAAAAAACACACTTGACACACTTGACAACATTTTCTTGACAAACTTATAATGCCATAATTCTCAATAATAATAATAAAACTTCATTTCAAACAAACAATTAATTATATGTTTTTTCCAAAAAATTGGGTAAAAAATAAATTAAAATCTTTCTTTTGACACACTTGACAACATTTTTTTGACAAACTTATAATGCAATAATCTAGTTTTTGATCTCACATACCAATCCCGACCATCAAGATTTCTCCAAATTTAATGTTCCTACTCGTAATCACTTAAAATGAACGTTTTTTAAGCCAAAAATATGAGAATTTGCTATTTTTGACACACATAATGATTTTTTTGACACACTTCCAGTACAGTTATCGAACACAGCGTCTTTCGGACCTGTCTCTTGTAAATACCTATTTTTAGAAAAAAAAATTTTGAAATCTCTCCAGGGGTGTGCGATAACTGTACCGGAAGTGTGTCAAAAAAATCATTAAGTGTGTCAAAAACAGCAAATTTTCATCTTTTTGGCTTAAAAAACGTTCATTTTAAGTGATTACGAGTAGGAACATTGAATTTGGAGAAATCTCGATGGTCGGGATTGGTATGTCAGATCCAAACCTAGATTATTGCATTATAAGTTTGTCAGAAAAATGTTGTCATGTGTGTCAAAAGAAAGATTTTTATTTATTTTTTTACCCAATTTTTTGAAAAAAAAATAAAATTAATTATTTGTTTGAAATGAATTTTTATTATTATTATTGAGAATTACGACATTATAAGTTTGTCAAAAAAATGTTGTCATGTGTGTCAAAAGAAAGATTTTTATTTATATTTTTACCCAATTTTTTGGAAAAAGATTAAATTAATTATTTGTTTGAAATGAAATTTTATTATTATTATTGAGAATTATGGCATTATCAGTTTGACAAAAAAAGTTGTCAAGTGTGTCAAAAGAAAGATTTTTATTTAGTTTTTTACGCAATTTTTTGGAAAAAAATAAAATTAATCATTTGTTTGAAATGAAATTCTATTATTATTATTGAGGATTATGGCATTATAAGTTTGTCAAAAAAATGTTGTCAAGTGTGTCAAAAGAAATATTTTTCTTTAGTTTTTACTCAATTTTTTGGAAAAAAAATAAAATTAATAATTTGTATGACATGAAATTTTATAAACATTATAGAGAATAATGGCGAGAGAATTCATTTTTTGGGGAAAAAATGTAACTGTTTTTATGACGTAAATTTAATTGAAAATGAAATTGGACATGGAAATTTTCGAATTTGTTATAGTTTTTGCAAAATTTTTGGAATTTTGAAAAAAGTTTGTATAATTTTTGTTATTTTGTTATAATTTTGTTATAATTTTTGCAATATTTTTAGAATTTTGGAAAAAGTTTTAATTTTTGATTTTGTAAGAATTTTTGCAATATTTTTAGAATTTTGAAAAATTTTAAATTTTTGATTTTATTATAATTTTTGGAATTTTGAAAAAAGTTTCAATTTTTGATTTTGTAATATTTTTAGAATTTTGGTAAAAGTTTGAATTTTTAAGAATTTTGGAATATTATTGGAATTTAGAAAAAGTTTAAATATTTGATGTTATTCTAATTTTTGGAATTTTGAAAAAAGTTTGATTTTATTTAATTTTACAACATTTTTGGAATTTTGAAAGAAATATGAATTTGTGATTTTGTAATATTTTCTCGAAACGCTAAATGGAGAGGTTTTTGAGTGGTTTGCTGAGTGTATCATCTTTTCACTAAATTATGTTAATTTATGATGTTATAATTTTTCGGCATCGTATTGATGTTTCGTGTTAGTTTTGTAATAAATTTCTAAACAGAGATAAAAAAATACTTGTACTTTAACAAAGAGTTATGTTTGATATACATCGCTGCCCAAAATTAAAAACCATGTCCTCATAAAAGTTTTTTGCCGAAAACTATATCAAAATCCTTAACCCAGACCGAAGTCTTGATATCTCAGAGCTGTGAGATTTCAGCCACTCCATATTTTCATTTTAATTTCATCTAAAATTATGTGTGAAAGAAATTTGCTTGTGAAGGTTAACAAGAACATTAAAAAAACAAACGGGCACTTTGTATATTTAATTTATAGTGATTCAAAAGAATTATTATATTTATTTAATATATTTTGTTTGTCATTTTTTGATGTCGGTTTACTAATATTTAAATTTATTTATTTATTATAAGTTTTGATGTTCAATGTATACACTTTTGGTACATACACAGAATTTGATCTACTCGATGAAATTTCCTATCGTCACTGGTTTTATTGGTAGTAAAATTTTCACCACAAATAAAACACCAAGCTTCAGATCATAAATATCTTTTTTTTATTTATTATAAATATTTCGGTCCTTTTTGAGACCTTCTTCAGTATCTAAAACAATATTTACATGGTTAATTAAAAAATTAATAAAATTAAAATTACAATTAACAAACAAAAAACTTATTTTCAAAAATACTTTCAAAAACACTTACAATTCTTATAATGTGTTATCCCGAACACTCTTTTGAACTTAATATTAATTTTACTATGATGAACATCAATTATTTATACTATTAAAAACAATAAAATCATAAAACAATAAAACAATAAAAAATTATTTTTTTCTATGATGAGTAGTGAGACAGAAAATATTATGTATTAAAATTGAAATTATTATTATGTAAATAAGGTTGTTGAACCATACCATTGACCCAATTATTATTAAAACAAAAATTATTTTTGTGTATTTTTTACGTTGTTACGATTTGATTTGGGTTCATATGCACTTTGTTTCTGGTTTTCTTTCCTATATTGTTCAAATTTTGTGCATATACCGGGTTCAAGCTTTCCATATCAGACCTCAGATTAATTGAAGTAGTCTTCCTCAGATGAATATTTATTACTTCCAGTGTTAGTCTCTTTTTCCAGTCAAATTCTTTTGTTAGAATTTTGGCACTATCATATGCAAATCTGTGCCCCTCATCTATTACATGTTGGAGAGCCGCCGTTCTTCCAGATCTTTTGATTCCAGCTTTTTCATCATACAGAAATTAGGATCGCACATCAAACAACATAAGTTGAACAATATAGGGAAGAAAACCAGAAACAAAGTGCATATGAACCCAAATCAAATCGTAACAACGTAAACAATACACAAAAATAATTTTTGTTTTAATAATAATTGGGTCAATGGTATGGTTCAACAACCTTATTTACATAATAATAATTTCAATTTTAATACATAATATTTTCTGTCTCACTACTCATCATAGAAAAAAATAATTTTTTATTGTTTTATGATTTTATTTTTTTAATAGTATAAATAATTGATGTTCATCATATTAAAATTAATATTAAGTTCAAAAGAGTGTTCGGGAGAACACATTATAAGAATTGTAAGTGTTTTTGAAAGTATTTTTGAAAATAAGTTTTTTGTTTGTTGATTGTAATTTTAATTTTATTAATTTTTTAATTTTTAACCATATAAATATTGTTTTAGATACTGAAGAAGGTCCCAAAAAGGACCGAAACATTTATAATAAAAAAAAAAGATATTTATGATCTGAAGCTTGGTGTTTCATTTGTGGTGAAAATTTTACTACCAATAAAACCAGTGACGATAGGTTATTTATTTATATTATTCAGAAAATTGTGGAAAATTAATATTATTTGTTATATGTAAGCTAAACATTTAAATTTCTTGAAATCTGATTTTTTTTTCATTTAAATTGTATCGTAAAAAACATTTATCCATACATTTTCATTTTATAACTTCAAAATACGACCACAATCCTCAACGGAATGTAATGAAGAAACCAAAAATATTCGTCTAGGAGAGATTCATAACGTATTAGAAAATCCTAGACATAAAAATCATACATCAAATATAAATGTATTTATGCCTGAAAGTTTAATGCACATTTTGTACACATGATTTAAAAATGTTAAATTAAAGCAAATAGATATGACGATAGCACTGGAATACTTTTAAACTTCAACTTAATTTAAAATATTAACTAGAATATTTAAAAAAAAAATTAAAAAGTAGTAAAATAAAAATGTGTGCGAAATGTGCATAGACTTGTGCATAATGCACAGAATGTTTGTCGGGTATTGTATCTCGAAACATGTGGTTAAGATAAAAAAGCAATTTTACGTTTTCATTTTTTTACATGAAATCATGTATCGAAATGGAAAAAAGTTTGTAATCTCATATTATAGATTAATATTTAGTGGTATTCACACATTTTGCATACATTTCTTCCTTTTCTATATAGTATGTAAAAAATGACTACTTCTTTGTGAGTAAAAAATGAGAAGGGAAAATTGTTATCGAAAATAGTAAGAGTCAAAAATCTAATGTTTGCATCTGTGCTAAGATGTGCTAAATGTCAAAAACGTGTAATGTCCTCGAATATAATGAATAATATAAGCAGTATTAGAAAAATTCCACGCGGTAAATGGTTCATTCAGAGCGTATTGGTTTTCATGTAAATGTTGAAGCTTTTATAGATGGAGAAAAAATTATTTAAAAATTGAATATATTTTTTTCAGTGTTATTAAGTTTTTTTTTCTAAAATTTTTAGAAACGCGTACAGACATACTCAACAAACTCGTTTTTAAAATTTGTGAATAATATTATAATGGGAAGTTTCTAAAAAATTAGGAAATTCAAGCCAACACAACATATGTCAAATCGCAAGTTGCATGAAATGTTTTTAAATTAAAATACGAGTTACGGTACGGTACGAGCATACGGTATACTCTCACGGTCGGATTTGTTGAGCAAGATCAAACATTTTACTGGAAATGTGTGTTCTATTTATATCTTGGACAAGCTCGCGAATCAGCAAAATCCGACAGATGGTTAAGAATCTAGAGGCTTTTTACTAAAAAACTAATTTTTAAAACCGTTATAATGGCCGTTTGAACACAAATATTTTAAAAAATTAATAAATTTAAAATATTTGAAAATATTTTTATCAATTTGTTCTATTGGACGAAGTAATTTTATTTTTGTTGTTACACTTGTTTATTTATATCTTTTTTTATAAATATAGCTGAAATAAATCCTCGAAAAACATTATTATTTCTTTTAAAATGCTTACATTAAAAAATCCGTTCCATTAAAGTCAATATCTATAACAAATATGAACTTAAACTGCTCTTGTTTTTATTTTTTAGAATATGTTATTATTGTGGTATAAGTCCATTTGGAGCCAAAAAATCAATTATTTTATTTTTAAATTTAAATAATAATTATTATATAATAAAATTAAATAGGCTTAAAGTGTTAAAAACATCACAAAATTATAGTAACGTTTGCCTATATTTTTAAATTAATTCAAACGCAAATCCTTAAATATTTCGAAATATGAAAAAATGGACTTATACCACTTTAAAAAAAACGGTTCAATGATCAAATGGTTGAAATTCACAACTGTATCTTTTCTTCACAGACTTCGTCCACGCATTTGATGGCACTTACAATAGCCAACTATTTAATAATCATATTCCCATATAGGAATCGCCATAGTTAACAAACGGACCAAGCTTGGTCCAACTCTAGCATAGCATATATGGGGTAAATTTAGTTGACCCAAATTTGGACCAACTGTGTTTTGCCAAACATGAGCCAAAGTACTCTGAAACATACTTGGCCCAATAATGTTTCGCCAAACCTTGTTTTCTCATAGTTGGATCATACTTGGGCCAACATGGTTCAGCCAAGCATTGTCTTCTCGACGATGAACCATATATGGTCCAATTATGTATTGCCAAATATTGTTTGCTCTTAGTTATACCATAGTTGGGCAAATGAGCTTTAATCATACATTGGCTTTTTGAATTTAACCATACTTGGCCCAATGCTATTTTGCCATTCCTTATATTCACCGAGTTGAACCATATTTGAACCAATTATTTGTTACGATCATCAAAGATCATATTATCTTACACTAACACACTATAACAGCATTGTAAAAAGTTTCAAAAGGTTTCATATTCCATTAAAATTCAGGTTATAATTATAACAAGAACAATTAATCGTTTTTTATTTTTAGTTTCTTGAGTTTTATAGCCATTTTACATCATGAAACGCAAGTCCCGATTTTCTTTAATTTTCTTTAAACTATTCCCATAAATGTCACGTGGATTAACGTGAAGCAATGCGGAGTAGATTTTGTCTTACTTTTACCACATAGTGAAAAAATATTCATTCGACGAAAATAAAAATTTTGTTATCATTTAGTACTACAATTTTAATGTGAATGTCATACACCATTGTTGTTTCTCTGTCAAAATTTTAACATTAAATTTTGAAAGCTCTTTAGTTGAAAACGTGCTTTTGAAATCTTAGAGCTTTATTGTGTTGTGTGTGCTTAAATTTAATATAAACAATAATAACAATAAAATAATAATAATAATCCTTCATAATTTGTTTGTTCCAATTTATAATTATAATTGGTCAGAAATTAATAGTCATATTTGGCCTGATATTGTAACCCATCCTTGGACCAAAATTGTAAGCCATACTTGGCATGGGTGAACTAAACTTGTTAGAACAACTCTGGCACGATGTTATTATTTCGTGGTTTACCCAACGTTGGGCCAGCAATGTCATGTACCATGTCTGGCCCGATTGTTTTTTCCTACCTGGGTTGTGAAAAAGCCATTCAGAATAAAATACTGATATAAAATATGAAGGGGCTGAAATCTTACAGTTCTGAGATACCAAGACTTCGGTTTTGGTTAAGGATTTTGATATAGCTTTCGGAATAAAACTTGCGGGACATTGTTTTTAGTTATCGGCAGCGATGTATATCAAACACAAAACTCTTTCTAAAAGGACAAGTATTTTATCTCTGTTTAGAAATTTATTACAAAACTAACACGAAACATCAATTCGTTGCCGGAAAATTATAACAAATCATATACATATTAACATAATTTAGTGAAAAGATGATACACTCAGCAAACTACTCAAAACCATATCCATTTAGCGTTTTGAGAAATATTACAAAATCAAAATTCAGATTTTTTTCAGAAATCCAAAAATAATCCAAAAATTATAATAAAATCAAAAATTTAAACTTTTTTCAAAATTCTAAAAATATTCCAGAAATTATTACATAATCAAAAATTTAAATTTATTCAAAAAAATTTAAATAATTGCTAAAATTATAAAAAAATCAAAAATACATACAAACTTTTTTCAAAATTCTAAAAATATTCCAGAAATTATTACATAATCAAAAATTTAAATTTATTCAAAAAAATTTAAATAATTGCTAAAATTATAAAAAAAACAAAAATACATACAAACTTTTTTCAAAATTCTAAAAATATTTCAAAAATTATTACAAAATCAAAAATTGAATCTTTTTTCAAACTTTTAAAAATATTTCAAAAATTCAAACTTTTCCAAAATTCTCAAAATATGGCAAAAATTATAACAAAATCAAAAAAACAAACTTTTTTCAAAATTCCAAAAATTATAATAAAATCAAAAATCTAAACTTGTTCAAAATTCTAAAAATATTCCAAAAATTCAGACCGAAGTAACTTTTTTCAAAATTCTAAAACTATTGCAAACACTATAGCAAAATCAAAAAAAAACAAACTTTTTTTCAAAATTCTAAAAATTATAACAAAATCAAAAACACAAACTTTTTTCAAAATTCCAAAAATCTTCCGAAAATTATAATAAAATCTAAAATTTCCATGTCCAATTTCATGTTCACATTTCATGTCATACAATTAATTTTTTTTTTGCTTCACAAAAATTGGGTAAACAAACAAATGACATCATTCTTTTTACACTTGACAATAACTTTTTGACAAACTTATAAGTTATAATGCAATAATCTAGTAGTTTTTGGTCTCACATACCAATCCCGACCATCAAGATTTCTGTAAATTTAAGGTTACTACTCATTATCACTTAAAATGAACGTTTTTTAAGCAAAAAATATGCAAATTTCCTTGTTTTGCCACACTTCCAGTACAGTTATCGAACACATCGTCCTTTCGGTTCTTCCCATTGAGTATACCTATTTTTAGAAAAAAAATTTTGAAATCCCTCCAGCGGTTTTCGAGATTTCGTCGGTTGTGACGGCCGGCCGACCGACAGACAGACATACATTTTTTTTTTGCTTGTTTAGAATCAGTAGGTCCTAAAATGTCGATAAATGCCAAAAAAGTAGGGGTAAGAATTTCAATTTTGGCTCGAGAATTCAATACTTTGGTTTTTTCAAAACCGAAGTAATAAGGTATCGAAAAACTAGTAACAAAATCGAAAACAGAAACAGTAAACTGACAACTGACTCCTGCATTCTATCCACGCTGATATTTCTCATAGTACTAGAGAACGTAATCTGAAAGAGCCAATAAAATATTTATAAAATAACCAACAAAGTTTTTCATAATTGGAATACTAGAGGTAGATCGCTTTCGCACAATCGCAACAAATGCGATCGGTTTAACTTAAAATCAAATTACAAGAGAACAGCTCGTTCAATATGAACGATTTTGTGTGTTAGTAGGAAGGTGATTGACTGGATTGGATCATGGATCTATCTAAAAATGCACAATATGAAAGTCATTGTGAAAAGTCATGTCAAAATATAAAGAAATAGTTTGTTTTTTGTTCTAAGGATATTAGTTTTTAAAAATGTGCATCTCAAGTCAAAAAATTCAGTTGTAAAACTAAAATTTTTGATCTGAGATGCAGGGATCTTTAAAAATTTTACTGTGTATTTTTGTCGATAGTTTTTTCAACTCGAGAAAACTTTCAGACTATATTCTCAAACTAAATACTTTAAATTTTTACTAAATACACAGCTATTTTTACAGTATAAACTCGGATATAAATGGCCCGGTTCAAAAATCGACCAATTTCATCTACTATACATAATTCTGTTTATTTATTATATTTATAAATTGTACTTATGTTGAACAACTATATTATAATACTATTTTTGCGCTCCATGAAAATGTTTGTTGCTCCATATGAGCAATTTCACGCAAGTTCAGCAAGTTTTTGGGAAATTTTGACTTGACCCCTTTTAATTTTGATTATTTTTTGCTTATAGATAGTCTTTCATAAATAAAAATACAAGCTCTCTTAGAATTTTTTTTTTCGACCTGGGGTCGACCTGGGGTCGACAGGGTGTCCCTCAATTTTTGTTATTTTGTGATGTGAGCGCATTTTGACGAGCGATTGTAGAAAAACTACTGAATCGATTTTCATAAATGATATGTCGTTGAATAGGTATTAAAACAAAAATGTACACTGTTAATTTTTTGAAATAATTTTTAACGGTGTAACATAAAAAAACGGTGTAATTGAAGAAAAGATGGCGCTACACCTTTTTTTTAAACTAAATTGAAGCTTGCTTTATATCCAACAACTTGTGAAAGTTTAGGACTAGCGTTATTTTTTGTTTTAAAGATAAAATTCGTTGTGCATATGACTGTCGGGAATCAGTTTCTTTTGCTCTGAAGGAAAATTATAAAAATGGCGCTATAAACTAAGAGATTTTTTTTTTATGTTAAATATCAAATATTTTATTTTTAAATGAACTTTTTAAAATATTATAAAAATTATATACGTTTACATACATAGAATATTTGTAGGTTTTAAATTTGAAAAATTTATAAAATATGCTAACCATGGCAACCACCAATTTCATGCAAAGAATAGGTTGCTTCGATTTAAAAAAAATTGTATTTTAATGTTTGAAAATGTTGGTATGTATTTAGTTTGTATTTAGTTTTTTAGAATAACAAAATTTTTGTGTATTTTTTACAAAAACTGTTACGTGCTACTAATGCATATGGGCTTGTCTAAACTTGTATAATAGCTATCCTCGCTTTCATTCGTGCAGTTAGCCCATACGTACTAGTGAAATTATTAAAGATTAAATTTTGTGTCGCTTTTCACGATGTCCGTTTTGTTTTCTACGTTCAGTTTTATTTAATATTTCGTTTGCAACATGAACTCGGATTAAAAAAAGTTTGAAAAATTTATAAAATAATCGATGATGTAGTTTCAATAGTCGAATAGTCATAACCGCGATGGCGTAATTGATAAGCGTGTTTTCCAGGATTCGAATCATTGATATAAAAGGTTCGAATCCAGTCCGAGACAAGTAAAATGAGAAGTAAAGTTCTCTTCTCTAAGAAAAATCCAAATATACCAAATTGAAAAAATTCAAATTATTTCCATAGTTACTGGGTTTAATTGCTCACAATAATCTCTAAAAATTTTCTATTCCATAGTTGGTTTTCGATGTTGTTACCATAACAATGGATCCAGTTTTTCTATTGAAAAAGATGGGCGAAATAATTACGGTTAATCAACATGTTGGGTTAGCACATAACATATATTTCGCAGTAGTGATGTGTTCTATAAACAATATGTACTTGAAAACGTAATCCGTCTGATGAACCAGAAACTTGTGGGGATGAAATGAGGATAAAGTGAATAGCAGCGACGATCAAAATTTAGATGGCAGAATCTTAATTGAAAAAAGCGAATAATCCATATAGCTGAAAAAGTGGTAAAAATATTCAAACAATCTATTACCAAAAATTATGTTGCCTTAAAAATATATAATAAGGAAGAATATTTGACAAGAAATTGTATTGACAACTCAACTCACTAAATAAAGTTTCGATAAGGTCCAATAAAAACGCTTCATTTACTATTTCTTAACAAATCAAAATGAAACATGTCGATTATTTTTCTCTGGTGGGAAGGAACAGCGAATTATAGTGACAATTCAACTCACTAAATAAAGTTTCAATAAGGTCCACTCAAAACGCTTCATTTACTATTTTTTAGCAAATCAAAACGATTTGTTTCGATTATTTTTTTCTGGTAGGAAGGAACAGCGAATATTTTCGAATATTTTCCGCCTACTTAATATATTAATTTAAAACAAAAATTCACATACAAAATTATGTGAAAATGCAATTTGCAAATTGTTTTCATTCATAAATGATTGCATGTTTATGTTTATTTGTCAAAAATAAATTTCAAATTTATAACATTTATGCGCCACTAAGATGAAATAATATTTTATTATGTATGAGTATGTTGTACGAAATAATGTTACTATTTCTGTTCGTTAAATTGTCTGCTAAATACAACTCGTCACCAAATTATTAGTCGATTATTTTTCAACATTACCACTCATGCCGTTTGAGGTTAAAAATTTCCCTCGTGCGCTACGCGCACTCGGGACCTCAAATGACATTCGTAATAATGATTATGAAAAATAATCGACTGTTATTTGACGACTCGTGATATTATATATGACAATTTTCGGCCTACTTAATATATATTAATTTAAAACAAGAGATAATGAGATAATTTTTTTTTCTTAATGAGATAATTTTTTTTTAATTATAATTTTGTTTAAAAGATAATTATTAGTTTCTAAATAAAATTTTTTCTACAAATTATTCAATAATACAAAATTATGTAAAAATGCAATTTGCAAATAATAAAAATGTCATTCATAAATGATTGCATGTTTGTGTTTTTTTTTGTTATGTTTATTTGTCAAAAATAAATTACAAATTTATTACATTTATGCGCCTACTAAGATGAAATAATATTAAATTTTGTTAGAAGAAAAATTGCAACAAAGGATTATGTTGTATGAAATAATGCTACTATTTCTGTTCGTTAAATTGTCTGCTAAATACAACTCGTCGCCAAATTATTAGCTGATTATTTTTCAACATTACCACTCATGCCATTTGAGGTTAAAAACCTCAAATGACATTCGTAATATTATTTAAATTATTTGACGACTCGTGATATTATATATGATCATTTTAACAATTACAAAACTAAGTGTAATACATTTATTAAAATGTAAGACCACATCTATAAATTAAAATGCTGAAAATAGTCATAATTATATATATATATATATATATATATATATATATATATATATATATATATATATATATATATATATATATATATATATATATATATATATATATATATATATATATATATATATATATATATATATATATTGTTACGTTTTTCCAACCTTCCTTCGAATTGGCCTAACTCACAATTCGATAAACGCAATTCCCAATCTCTTCCGAGTTCGATCACTGACTAGTTAGCAAACACACCAGGTTTTATTAAGTATTCAACCCTTAATTGTTTCACAACAACAGAAAAACAATACAGCAAACAATATTCCTAACTAGAATATTCTTCCAACAGCTTCAGAAACTCCAACGGTTTATTGTAGAAATTTCCAGTAACTCAACGTTCAAAATAATACACAAATTATTTCTATTCAATAACACTTATAACTTTATTTACAAAAACTTTACACAAAAACTAATTTAAAGATCACTTTTATAATTTTTAACTTCACAATCGCAGGTTTAAAATAAACTAATTTTACATTTAATTTCACTTTACTGTCGCAGGTCTAAAATAAAACTAATTTTACATTTAATTTCACTTTACTGTCGCAGGTCTAAAATAAAACTAATTTAAAACTACAAAAGGTATTTTTCTTATATACCTTCTGCAATACTTCTAGATAATTCGACATCACTTTCCAGAAACCTTGAGAAAACATTAGAATACTCGATTATTTTACGTTATGTTGATTTGATTCATAAAATCGTTTATGTTGACCCTATTTCTAAGAAGAGACAACAACAACAATATTCATTTCATTCACTTTCTGTTGTGTTTTGTTGATTTTATTTTCCTGGAAGTGACCGTAATCGTCTAGATCTTTCTGTAATCGTTTAGATTTTTCTGTACTCGTAACATTACCCTCCACTTAAGCCTGTTCGTCCCGAACAGGATCTAGCTCTCCTTTGTATAAGGCCAATCTTTCTAAATGTACGACTTTCGCTTTGCCCCGATGGCCTTTCCTAATTCTATAAACCACGTCATTCAACTTGGTTATAATGTTGTAAGGTCCTTCCCATGCAGCTTGCAGTTTTGGTGATAACCCTCGTTTTCGTTGTGGGTTGTGTAGCCATACTAATTGTCCTTCTTCAAAACCTTTATTATTAGATCGTATATCATATCGGGCTTTCATTCTATCACTGGTCAGTTGTATCTTCTGCCGAACAAGCTTGTGAATATCCTCAAGGTTCTCCCGGATTTGGTTGACGTATTCTTGCGCAGACAATGATGTTGATGGTACCGCTCCAAATTTGAGGTCACCAGGAAGTCTTAAATCACTTCCAAAAATAGTTTGAGCTGGTGTCATGGTCGTGGTGTCATGAACTGCTGATCTGTATGCCATCAAAAATAAAGGAATGTGTTGATCCCAGTTACGTTGATTCTTACTGACCACTTTAGCTAGAAATTCCTCCAAAGTAGCATTGAATCTCTCAACCATCCCATCTGACTGTGGGTGTGAAGCTGTCGTCCTCGTTTTGTTAATCCCCAGCATTTGACAAATTTCCTGGAATACAGCTGACTCGAAGTTCCGTCCCTGATCGGTGTGGATCTCCATAGGAACTCCATAGCGGCAAATCCAATTATTTATCACAGCTTCAGCGATTGTGGTTGCTTCCTGGTTGGGAATCGCACACACTTCCGGCCACTTACTGAAGTAGTCCATGATCACAAGCACATATTTATTCTGATTATCAGTTGTTGGAAATGGTCCCGCTACATCCATTGCGATCCTTTCAAATGGAGCACCTACATTGTATTGCTTCATTTTTCCATGACTTCTTCGTGCGGGTCCTTTTACCGCCGCACATTTGTCGCATTTTTGACACCATTCCACAATTGATTGCCGAGTCCCTGACCAGTAAAACCGTTGTCGTATTTTTGCAAGAGTTTTATTGATCCCAAGATGACCTCCACTCGTTCCTTCGTGATACTCCCTTAGTACTGCTTCTATTTTCCTTTTTGGTACCACTGTAAGGGATTGCTTTATCTTGCCATCTGAGCTTTCCCATACTCTCTTTAAACATCCATCCTCTAACTGGAGACTGTCCCATTGCGCCCAGTACGCCTTCAAAGTTGGAGTTTTATCAGAAATTTCTCCCCATACTGGTTTGCAGCCCTTTTCCTTGAACTCGATGATGGGTGCAAGATCCGGATCTTCTAATTGATCTTTTCTTATGGCTTCAGCAGTCCATTCATCGTCAGGTAGCACTTGTAGTAATCGTACATCGATGATGTTCTCCTTATTTTCTTGACGACTGCAATGCTTGCATTCAACTTGACAGGGTCGTCTCGATAATGCATCAGCGTTCCCATGTGCAGTACCCTTTCGATGTTCAATGTCCAAATCGTACGCCTGCAACCGTTCGATCCAACGTGCTACTTGTCCCTCTGGATTTTTGAACTGGAGTAACCACCTTAACGCACCATGGTCAGTTCTGAGATGAAATTTCTGACCATACAAGTATTTATGGAAATGTTTGACGGATTCCACAATAGCCAATAATTCCTTTCGAGTTACACAATAATTCCGCTCCGGCTTGGATAGCATTTTCGAGAAATAAGCTATCACCTTTTCCTGACCATCTATATTCTGCGACAAGACTCCTCCTATACCTTCATTACTGGCATCAGTATCCAAAATAAACTGAACATTTGGTATAGGATAGGACAGAATTGGAGCCGTACATAATCTCTTTCGGAGCTCCACAAATGCTTGTTCTTGAGGTTCATTCCATTCAAATGCCTTATCTTTTCTGGTTAACTCATGCAGACTTTTGGCAACGTTGGCGAATCCTGGCACAAACCGTCTGTAATATGTGCACAATCCAAGGAAGCTTCGTAGTTCATGTAGGTTTTTCGGTCTTGGCCAGTTCATAACTGCTGCAATCTTGTCAGAATCGGTATGAATTCCTTTTGCCGTAACCTTGTGTCCCAAATATTTTACTTCTTCCTTGAAAAGTGAGCACTTTTTGGGACTTAACTTTAAACCTGCTGCTTGCAACCTTTCCAGTACCTCCGCCAAGTTCCTCAAGTGATCATCAAAGTCTTTGCCCATGACGATGATGTCATCCAAATATACAAGGCATGTTTTCCAGTGCAAGCCTTTAAGTACCCGTTCCATTAATCTTTCGAAAGTTGCGGGAGCGTTGCATAACCCAAATGGCATGACATTAAATTGCCATAGTCCATTCCCTACACTGAACGCTGTTTTCTCCCGATCTTCATCCGCAACTTCAACCTGCCAGTAACCACTCTGCAGATCCAGTGTTGAAAACAATCTTGAACCCGATAATGTATCCAGTGTATCATCAATCCTAGGCAATGGGTAGCTATCCTTCTTCGTAACTATGTTTAGTTTCCTGTAGTCAACACAAAATCTCAAGCTCCCATCTTTCTTGCCAACTAACACCACAGGTGAGCTCCAGGGACTGTCTGAAGGCTCAATCACACCAGCTTCTTTCATATCTCTCACCATTTTATCAGCTTCCTCTCTTTTAGCTAATGGTAATCGTCTTGGTGCCTGGCGTATCGGCTTTTCTGCTCCGGTGTCAATACGATGTTTTACCATATTGGTTCTGCCATTCCCTTCAGGTGTACTACAGAATACAGACTTGTGCCGCTCCAACAATTGACGTGCTGCTTTCTTCTGTTCTTCTGAAAGCCCTTCTGTCCATTTCTGCACAAGTTGCTCCATTTCTGCCTTTTGTTGTTTTGTGTTGACCGAGCAATTGATGTTTTTCTGCTCGCACTTTATTATTTTAGCTACCTCTTCACATTGTCCTATGATTGATCCTTTTTTCATTGTTTTCTGCGTATCTGACAGATTTAAAACTCTTACTGGTATTTTGTAATCAGCATCCGATCTAACTAAAGTTTTCCCTATAACGACTTCTTTAAAATTTTGATGTTCTTTGTTGGCTTCTACAACCCACAACCTGGGTGACCCAGAACCTCCTTCCAATTTTCCCCAAATGATTGTTTCTGATTGGGGTGGCAGCTTTTCCCTGTGATCTAATATTATTCGACGAACACAATTTGAATCTTCACCATTAAATTGGAGTGGCAACTCAACATTTCCGTACGTGAGTACTCCTTTGCCAGCATCAATAACGAATCCATTTGGCCTCATGAAGTCCATTCCCAGGATTACTTCATCCACAATGTCAGCTACAACCACTTCATGTTGAAAGTGAGTATTCCCAATTTCAAAGTTGACCACTTTCTTTCCTTTAATACTTGCGCTTTCACCAGTAGCTGTCTGCATTCGGTATCTTCCTGCTGGTTTTAGTTTCCCTTTCACAACATCAGTGCGGACAATTGTATTTGTTGCTCCCGTATCTAACGTGATGACACAACTTTTTCCATCAATATTAGCCCTAACAGTTAGGCTGTCACCTCTCCTTGTTAATCTCGAAACATGGATGAAGGTTATGGGGCAATCGGTTGTGGGAGCCAGCTTACGCCCCTTTAGGCTGACTCGTTGTAGTTTAACTGATGCGCTGCTGCTCCATCGTCTTCCCTAGCTTGCTGCACACGTTCTTCTGCTGGACGTCTCTGCATAGGCGATGCTGATCTTGCTCGTTTCCTTCTAACATCTCGACATTCTCTCGAAATATGGCCCAACTTGCCACATAACCAGCATCGTATTCTGTCACTTCGAATACTTTCTCGTGCTCTGGGCTTGTAATTGTTATCATCAGCCAACTCTACCCGGCGTATTTTAATTGATGGTTTAATAATTGCTTGTGCAGTTTCATTTGTTAAGGCATAAGCAATAGTTTCTGCGAATGTTGCTTTTGGCGACAACATTACTGCTTTTCGTGTTTCTGGATCACGAATACCATCAGTAAACGCCTCGATCTTCATTTTCTCCATAAAATTCGGTGGAGTATTCGAGTGTGCCAAATGTACAAGGCGTTCTACTGCCGAAGAATAGTCCTGAATGCTTTCTCCATTCCGTTGCAAGCGACCCTTTAACTCGATCCGGTATAGCTCCTTTTTGTGGTCGCTGCCATATTTTCGTTCCAACGCATTCATCACTTCAGCATAACTTTTGCGATCGTTTTCTGGTACTGCTTGTAATGCTTCAGCTGCTTCCCCTTTAAGGGCAACTATCAATGCAGCAAGACGATTTTCAGCGTTCCAAACATTTTGATCAGCTGCGGTCTCGAACTGGAACTTGAAGATGCCGAAAGATGTGGTACCGTCATACGATGGTGGCTTTAGTTTAATATTTGCTATTTGTTGTACCACATGTGAAGTGACTTTATTCGTTTCAACATCTTGCAACCGTTTCTCGAAATCATCTACTTTTGCAAGTACCTTTTTGTTTTCATCAAGTACTTTCTGCTCTAGCTCTTTCACCTCTTGATGAACTCTGCCTACTTCCTCCCGTAACGTAGTAGATATTTCGAGAAGTTTCTCGTCCATTATTTGCTTGACGTTCAAACTGATTTCTTCTTTATTTGCAGCCAATTGTTGATTGATGTTGCAGCTAATTTCTTCCTTAGTAGCAGCCAAGCTTTGATTCGTATTGGCATTTACGGCATCCATATTAGCATTTACAACATCCAGTTTTTCATTCAAGTTCAAATTTATCTGTTGCATCATAGCCATTAACTGCGTAAAATCACAATTTGCAGGTGGCAATGAGGTTGTTGTTTCCGCAACAGAACTTTTCTCCTCATCAGCTGCCACTAGATCATTATTTGGACTAATCACTCCAAACTGGTAACTTTCCACAACTACTCCACTAGCTTCCATAGCTTCTCGAAGCCGTATCGTTAATTCAGTTTTGTTGCCGGTTGTTGCCAATCCACGTTGTTCTAGTTCTTTCTTTAACTCAAGAACCTTCAAATCACTTAATAAAACCATTATTAACAGCTTACTAATCCGCCGATGTCACCAATGTTACGTTTTTCCAAACTTCCTTCGAATTGGCCTTACTCTCAATTCGATAAACGCAATTCCCAATCTCTTCTGAGTTCGATCACTGATTAGTAAGTATAAACACCAGGTTTTATTAAGTATTCAACAACTTAATTGTTCCACAACAATAGAAAAACAATACAGCAAACAATATTCCTAACTAGAATATTCTTTCAACAGCTTCAGAAACTCCAACGGTTGATTGTAGAAATTTCCAGTTCACAACGTTGAAAATAATACACAAAATATTTCTACTCAATAAAACTTATAACTTTATTACACTTATAACTTTACACAAAGACTAATTTTAAATATCACTTTTATAATTTTAACTTCACTGTCACACGTTTTAAAATAAAACTAATTAAAAACTACAAAAGGTATTTTTCTTATATACCTTCTGCAATACTTCTAGATAATTCGACATCACTTTCCAGAAACCTTGAGAAAATATTAGAATACTCGATTATTTTACGTTATGTTGATTTGATTCATAAAATCGTTTATGTTGACCCTATTTCTAAGAAGAGACAACAACAACAATATTCATTTCATTCACTTTCTGTTGTGTTTTGTTGATTTTATTTTCCTGGAAGTGACCGTAATCGTCTAGATCTTTCTGTAATCGTTTAGATTTTTCTGTACTCGTAACAATATGTTTTTTTTCTAGTTCTGTTTCAAGATGGGACATTTTGAAACAGAATGTGAAAACATTAACTCTCAAGCCACTCTGTACGACAAGATGGGAAAGTCGCATAGAAGCTTTAAAACCCTTAATGTGTAGTTTAGGTAATATTTATGACGCTTTAGTTCAAATAGGAAGTGACAAGGATAAGGACGGAATAACAAGAAATAACGCGAATAGTTTATCTCTCAAAATTATTCAATTTGAATTTATTTGTTCATTAATTATTTGGTATAATATTCTTGATAAAATTAATATATTTAGCAAATTTATTTTGGATTTTTGAGATCAATTAAACTCAAGTAAGTAAAGAAGTAATTGGAATATTTTCAATTCAAAGGTATGGTTTGAAGTTTCTCAGAAAAAAACTACAATTCACATTTTACGTGTTTCGGATCGGA
>OY856186.1:226896950-227018248 GCA_963693315.1 Diogma glabrata
TATATATATATATATATAATAAACATTAACATATTATTTTTTTAAAAAAAAGTTCAGTTCCATAAAGATGAATTAAAATGGATTCGTAAACAAATGAAATTTTAAAACAAAATGTTCATTAATACCGTTAGTTTTGGCAGAGCGCTTATAATTTGTGCGTTCAGTATAAAACGAATGGAAATTGTTTTGGAAAGGTGCCATTAAAATAAAAAACTTTAAAATTTAAATGTTTATACTTTAAAATATTATAAAAGATGTCACTGCAGAGGATAAAAAGAAAACCATGGTTGTAATTTTATTTAGAAATGTTTACAATACCTCAAAAAAAACTCTTGTCACACGATTATTTTCAATAAATTCTTGAGCGGCTGGTTCGTCACGACAATAGTTAACATGTTTATCAAAATCACGTTCCAATCTCAAAAATGTTTTTCCAATCATATTTGGTTGATTTGCATAGTATTTGACTCCTTCGATTAAAACACTGAAACAAAAAATTAAATTCCTTTGATAAACAAGCATGAAAAGTCCTTCGTTAACTTACGTGTTGTGAAAATCTGCAATTTGTTTAAAATTTAAAAATATTAAATCCTTATTATCTCGAATAATTCTTGGTGTTTCAGTTTTATCGATCTGATTGATATATTTTTCAACAACAAATTGCATATCCCTACCAAATTCTTCTTCAGTTTCAACCAATTCCCGAATAAGAGCCCTAAATTTAAAAGATTAGAACAGATAGGATAATAAAAAAATTGAAGCAGGTTTATTATTTTTTACTGAAATTACTCTCTTCTGTAGCTACCATCCGTTTCTGTTTCAACATCTCCATAAAATGACTGCGTTGTATGTTTTAAATCTAAAATTGTTGCAGGAACCCATCCTTCTTTCGAATTTTCATTTCCATCAAAGACCCGTACAAGCCATCTGATAAATAAACACAATAAAACATTAATAATTACACAATAGTAGATTGTGATACATCGTTATCTTAAAATGTCTATTCATTTTCTAATTGCTTAATTTACACCCCTACTTTGTCATAAAACTTCCTAAAAAATTTTGTTTTTGTGTAACATTTTCGGTTTATATTATAGGTTTTATTGTGTCATTAATTTCAACAAACGACAAAAGTTAAATTTTATTTAATTGCATTGCAAAATTGTGTTGACATTAAACTAACGTGGAGTATTTATATATAGTACATATATATAAACAAAATGTATTTTTACTATAAAAAAAAGAATAAAATGTTCATCTGTCACAAAATTTTGTTTATTTTCCTAACTAGTTTAATTTTAAAAAACAAGTGTGAGGTTAATCAACTTTCGGTTGGGAAAAGTCTTTGAATATTTAAATTTTTGAAATATTTTTATCTCAATAATTAATAATTTATTTGAACTCAAAAGAATTGTCACGATATCATTCCACGTGCGTTTACTCAGAGCAGTTATGAGGAAGAGTTACACAGAGAGAAAATATGAAAATGGAAGTAGCTCTCAAGTCAAACAATAATGACATAATGGCTTTATCTATGATAAATATACATATTTGAGACGTCAAATTGACCTATTAAACATGAAGTTATAGTTAGAAATCGGCAAGCAACCGTTACTGCTGTTCATGCTGATTTGCAGCAACCCAAGCTTAACTCGTCAATCGTTTCCTGCGAAGAGCTTCTTACTGACATAATACAAAAAATTGTTTTTGCTGAACTTCAAATAAATTAAATGATTTACATGATCCAACAGTCTATGTGTAAGAAAGTGTTCATCGCTACCTTAGGCCACATGTTTTTGTAAAACCTATTTACCCTTGTGAAAGGGTGTGTTTTTCTGCCGAAGTGTGTTTGGAATTTGAGAGCGAAATATAAGGACTATACAAACCACTGAATAAGATAAAAAAATTTGTTTCTAGCAATATACATTTTTTACATGTTCTTAAACCTTAACACACCTTGTAATCCCTTTCGCACAACAAATTTAAGTTTTAACAAAATTGGACAAACTGCTGATCCGTCATATTTTTTTACTAATTTAAAAATTTTCAGTTTAAGATGTTTTGTTACTTTCAAATAAGATGAAATTGGTGACCTGAATGACAGACGCTAAACCCGACTATTATAGATCGACTTCATACTTAGCATACAAGTATTATAAGTAAAATAAAAAAACACTGGTTTTTTAGAAAAATTGTTTGATTTGAGAAAAGGGTGGTCCGAAAGACTTCTGGCAGTTCAATCTCAGGGCAATTTTAACTTACTAGAGATCGGCGCACCCGATATCAGTGGTTTTATGTACGTTGGAAAGGTAATTGACGCGCCTACTTTTTGCTCACATTGTTAAAAATATTATGAAATAAAAATTTTAAAGATGATGATCGCTGATGTCGTAGATCATTTATTGATTTTTTTTTCCAAATATGAAAGTTCCAACTTTACCCTAAAACAATATTAATTTTTAAAGATGAGAAACTTTGAGCTAAAAAAACTCAATTTTAGAATCGTAAGTTAATTCGTAAAGATTAAATTCACAATTAAAACCTGGACGACCGATCGACTTCCAGAAGTTTTCAGAAAACTTTCGGTCCACCCTGTTTTCAAACTAAACACTTTAATATTTTTCTAATTGCACAGTTATTTTTTATTTCACGTATATACTACTTATATTCTAAATATGAAGTCGATAAAAAATGTCCTGGTTCAAAAATCGACTTTTTGAGTGGGTTGACTGATTCCATGCTACAGACAAATAAATATTTTAAGATTCTATTGTGGACCTTGCAAAATATTTCATGTATTATTTGTAGAAAAAATACGTATTGTTACGATTCATGCATAAAATTGTGTCCAACCTAAATTTCCGATACACAATATTGCAAACGTTCAAACAATATTTCAACGTCACATTGTTTTCTAAGAAAAAGGATCAAAACATAAACCAAAATAGACAATAATTACATAGATGTCTGAGGCTTTCTTTGTAAAGAATAGATTTTTCTAGAATATCCGACAAATTATGCAGAATTATATGCATATAATGCCCTAAGCTCACAGAATTTAAATTAATTAAAGAAAATATTAATATAAATCGTCAAATAAAGAATATATCATCAGCAAAAAATTTCAATATGGATATCCATAACCTTTCCCAATTTCCGTATATCTCAAACAACTACGCACGAAAAAATCAAAATGTTAAAACCAATACTGTTGATAATAATTCATTACATCAAAATACAATTACTGATACAAATCAGCATTACTCAAATGTATTAAAAAAAACTATAAGTAATTATGAAAACAATGATGAACTGTTTTCTTTAGACGAAATTACATCATTAGTTACCGATATAATTAAACAATTATCTAATTGTAAAACGAAACAAGATCAGCTGGTGGTGATAACAAATTTAACAATTAAATACCTGTACAACAAAAATTCCAAATAATGGCTTTAAACGTCATTATCTGGAACGCACAAAGCATTAGAAATAAATGTGATGAAACATTTGATTATATTAAACAAAATAATGTAGATGTCCTGCTAATAAGTGAAACTCATCTAAGTCCTAACGACACACTATTTAATCCTGATTACAAAATTCATAGACTTGACCGTATTGGAAGGAAAAAAGGAGGTGTGGCAATTTTAGTTAAAAAAAGCCTGCAACACCACATTATACCTGCATTTAACCTAAACGTCATTGAAGCAATCGGAATAAATCTTACCACCACTTCAGGGAATTTGATTATAATTTCTGTATACTTTCCTGGCACTACAAAATCACAAACTCTTAAGTTATTTAAATCAGATTTACAAAAACTTACCAATCACCAAAGCTCCTTTATAATTGGTGGAGACTTAAACAGCAAACACACACTCTGGAACTGCCACAAAAGCAACGCAGCCGGTACTGCACTATATAATGAACTAGCAAATAACAATTACGTTATTCAATTTCCATCAAACCCAACTCACTTTTCCAGCAGATCTAAATTTGGGTCAACACTCGACTTTCTAATAACAAATAACACTAGCATACTTTCAGAGCTTACTACAATCAACGAGCTTAGCTCAGACCATCTGCCTGTGAAATTCAATGTTTTTTCACATGCGAGATCATCAATACATAAAATATCTTACCATGATTATAAAAAAAGGGAACTGGAACGACTTTAAACTATTCCTGAACAATTACATCGATCTCTCTAATGAATCAGCAGTTCGCAACATCAATACTAAAAAGGACATCGACACATTAATTGCTGAACTAAACTCAAAAATTATAGAAGCCAGAGATCTCTATATTCCATTCATACAACATAAATCACAAAATGATGAACTCCTGATACTTCCGCCTCATATCAAATTTATACAGCGATTACGAAATATCCGGCGACGCCAATGGCAACGGAAAAGAGACCCAATCCTAAAAGCTATTACAAATGAATTAAATGAGAGAATACGTAAAGAAGTTCAAGAAATACGCAACAATAAATGGGAAACATTTCTAAAAAACATCGAACAGAATCGGCATACAAATAAAATGTGGGCTGTTTCAAAAATCCTAAGAAATAAGCAAAAACAGTTACCTACTTTGATATCTAGTACTAGCAACCTAAGTAACGTCACTACACGTCAAAATTTATTGATCACAGATCAGGAAAAATGTGAAGCACTAGCTTCGCAATTCGCCAACATACACAATACAATCATTCCCAACAACACCCATTGTACAACAGTAGAAACAGAGGTAAACAATTACATAAACAATAACATCAACACAGATAACAAAATATTTTTGGTTAAACCAAGCCTCCTAGTCAAACTGATTAAAAATATAAAGAAATCCAAATCACCAGGCGAAGACGAAATCAACAACCATCTTATTAAACATTTACCACGTAAGGCCATTGTATTCCTAACATATGTCTTCAATGCCTGTATTCAAAAATCATATTTCCCAGATTGCTGGAAAAGTGCCAAAATAATACCCATTTCAAAAATCGGTAGAGACAAATCCAAAATTGAATCTTATCGCCCCATAAGCCTTCTTAGCTCTTTAGGGAAAATCCTGGAACGTATATTACTAACAGAAATTAATTTCTTTCTAGATAAATACCCGATACTACCCAAGCAGCAATTCGGATTTAGATACAATCATTCAACCACTCACCAGCTACATCGAATTTGCCAGCATGCAAAAGAAAAATTACGCAATAAATGCTCTACTGGTATGATACTGTTCGATACTGAAAAAGCATTCGACAAAACATGGCACAATGGTTTAATATACAAAATGATAAAACTTAACTTCCCACGGTTCATAATCATGATTATAAAGTCATTCCTAACTAATCGTAAATTTTTTGTTTCTATAAACAACAAGCGATCTATAATTCACCATGTAGCTGCTGGAGTACCTCAAGGTGCTGTCCTGTCGCCCATCTTATATAATATATTCACATCGGATATCAAACACGCTATACCCAGTTCAGTTGAGTTCGGACTCTTTGCAGATGATACAACTATATTTAAGTCTTCTTATAATGTCAAAAATATCACAAAGCAGTTGCAACTCACGTTAAATTCATTAGATCAATATTTTCAAAAATGGAACATTTCCATAAACCACTCTAAGACCCAAGCCATATTTTTCACCCGTCGTAGGGCTGCCCAACATCTGCCTAGCAACCAATCATTACGTTTTAACCAACACTATATAACATGGTCAAATTCGGTGAAATATCTTGGCCTAACTTTGGATCGTAGGCTTACGTTCAAAGAACATTTTTCAAAAATATCGGAAAAATGTCATAAACTGATCAGAGCCCTATACGGACTTCTGAACTTTAAATCAAAACTTTCATATCGTAATAAAAAACTTATTTATCTACTTATTATTCGATCTGCAATGCTTTACAGCTCCCCCGTTTGGAGCTGCGCTGCTAAAACCCACATTAAAAAATTACAGGTGATCCAAAACCGATGCCTCAAAATCATCTACCGTCTACCAAGAGATTTTTCCACCAGAAGACTATCTGCATTATCCAATATCCCATTAATAAAAGACTTCATAGTAGGAGCACAACAAAAATTCATTCACTCATGCCAATTATCTGATAACATACTAATAAACAATTTACACTAATAAGCATAAGTAGTGGTTGTCTTCTGGTGACTGCTGTATTGACTTGACAGACAGCTATTAAGTCTGTCGAGTCGATCTAGCGGTCACCGGAGGACAACTATTGGTTTCATTTAATTTTAAGGTCAATTCTAGGTTAAGTTAGGTTATACGATAGTTTTATTTAATCTTAAGAAACACAATGAAGTTTTTATATATCTTTTCTTCCAAAAATATTTCAAAACATTTTTATTCTCACTTACAGCTTATTTATAAAAAATAAGAATTATTAAAATATTAAATTAAAAATCAATTTCAAAGATGAAAAGTATCATACTGGTCACTGAATAAAATTTAATACTTGTATCCAAAATTATAACTGAAATAAAGCAAATCTACATCTATATGCATATAAGAAATTTCTTTTGTAGAATGATAATTTATAGTTTTAAATTATACTGCGTGCGATGATCTATAGTTGTTAATTAATTGTAAACGTAATGCTGTATCTTGAATGTAATACCGTGTAAACTCACGTTTTTCAAGTTACCATCATATAAGAGCCGTTGTCAGTTATTGAATATCGAGAGTCTCGAAAATAGAAGAAGCAAGTCAGTTGCAATTTTTGCAATGGATCTTATAAGTGGCATCATAGATAGCCCTCAATTACTACAACTGGTTAAAATTGGCGCTCCTGAACGACAATTATGCACTAGGTTTTCAAATATGTCCATTTCACCGATCTAATTATGGCAAATCTGATCCCTTATACACCATCTCTTTTGGTTTTAATCTTTTCTGGGACTTGTTTGATTTCAATATATCTAGGAATGTATTCAAAAACCGAATCACAAAATATCTCCAAACTCTGTAGCACAACCTCCTTAAAAGTTTTTAAAAGTTTTTATTTATATCTTTTTCTTGGTTGCTTTATATAATGTCACGTATCTTCTTGATTCTATTTGTTCTATTCTATTGTTTTTCTTTTTAATTTGTTATTTTTTATTGATAGTTTTTTATTGACTCGATTGTTATTTTCTTTGTTTTTTGTTTTCTATATGTTTTTCTATTTGTTTGAATTTGTTAATTAATTTTAGTTTTAGGTAATCATTTGTCATATAAGACTGTTGATGGTATTAAATAAATAAATAGAAGTTAAATTAGTTTTTTGTAAATAAATTTTTGAGTGCTATTTAATAGAAATATGTTGCGTATTATTTTGGACGCTGTGTTTATACTGGAAATTTCTACAATCAACCGTTGGAGTTTCTGAAACGTTTTAAAGAATATTCTTGATAGGAATACTAATCAGTGATCGAATCATGAAGGAGATTCGGGAAATATAGGTTTATCGAATTGACAGTTAGGGCAGATCGATGAAAGATTAAAACGTGATATTGGTGACATCAACGGGATTAGTTAGTTGTTTACAATGGTTTTCTTAAGTGAATTGAGGGTTCCTGATTTGAAGAAAGAACAACGAGGTTTTGCAACAACCGGCAACAAAAATGAATTGATGCTACGGCCTTAAGAAGCTATGGAATCCTGTGAAATAGTAGTAGAAAACTACCAGTTCGGATTAGTTACAACAAATACTAATTCCATAGCAGCTGATAAAGAGAGGTGGCAGATCAGAATGTTTGTTACGCTAAAAATTGTCTAGGTGCATTAATAATTCCGCTTAAGGATGAAGCACTACAGGCGGTCGCAGAAAACGATCGCAAAAGATATGCAGATGTGATGAATGAATGCATGGGAACAGTAATATGGCAGCGACCATAAAAGAGAGTTATACGGAATCGAGTTAAAGAGTCGCTTGGAACGAAATGGAGAAAGTGTACAGGACTAGTCCTCGGTCGTGGAGTGGTTTGTACATTTGGCACACTCAAATACTCCACCGTATTGTATGGAGAAAATGAAGAGTGAGGCCTCCATTGACGGTGTCCAAGATCCGGAAACCACAATAAAAGTAAAATGACACCTAAGCTGACTTTCCATGAAACAATCCCACACGCAATACAATATGCGATGTTACAGAGGATCTGTATGTCATCTATTGGATGCAGAAAAAGGAATGTGGAGGGGAACATCAGAGGAGAAGTATTGGCACACAGAGGTAGAACCAACATCAGATGCTGGGTATGTGATGAAGAGGGTCACATGGAACAGGAGTGCAGAAGCATAAGAAGCAGAGAGATCGTCATCCTCTGTGAAGAGTATGGGAGTCGAAAAAAGGAGCACGTATAGGGTTTTGGGGCAGCAGAAGGAAGCTCCTGTGTTGTGTGTGTATGAAATCGGGCCATATCTCACAGGACTGCTGCAACAAGAAGCGTGAAAGATCTTTGTCTTCTACATCCCAATTTCAAGAATGGCAGTAAGTGGTGAAAGTTAGGGTATCAAAGGACAAGTTGAACGTAAAAGATGCTTCATGACACTGGATACAGGTTCAGCTCGTACATTCGCAAAGGCTTGATTGATGACATTTTGGAATCATCAGATGGATTAAAACTGCAAACAGTCACAGAAAATGTTATAACGCGTATAAGAATCGCTGAAATAAAATTAGGAAACAACTGTTATCAACAAGAGGTGCTGGTGGCAGACATTATGGATGAAGTCTTTTTGAGAATGTACTTCTCTGATTTTGGACGTGGAACCCTAAAAGTTAATAATTTTGAAATGCCACTACTGTTGAATAACGCAGAGTTCACAGATATTGGCAACGATGAACAACAATACAGTACACAGAACAACGCAGAACCACCATCCAAAACCATGAGGGAAACAGAATCCAAACAACGGAGACATTTAATCAAACGCCAAATTTTTAAATGGCAACAAAGACGGGGGGTGCATAACGAAGTAAGAAACATAAATGAAATGGCACAAAGGGCTTCAATCTGGAACGAGTCGCTGTCGGAAACTGGGAAAATAAGAGTAGTTTAGATATGCCGAAACGTGCAACATTCAAACGGAAAATATAAGGAGAACGTAAAAAGAGATGCGAATCCAGACTCATCAATGTAGGCCAACAAAGAACAAAGTAATGACTAAGGACTTAGAAAGAAACCGGAAGTCATTTTGAACAACCTGAGAAATAGGAACAGAAAAAACCAAAAGTTTGGATTCAACAATTGAAGAAGAGCTTTAGAACCTGTTTGGGACGAAAAGTAATGTTAGAAGCTGTTCGTGACGAGGGTAATGTTACGATTCTACATAAAGTTGTGTTCAACCTAAATTTCTGATATGCAATATTTCAAACGTTCAAAAAATATTTCAATAATATTGTTTTAATAATTTTTAATTTTTAAAATTAATTGTAAACGAAACGCTGTATCGTGAATATAAATGGGTTTAAACAGAAGTTAAAATAGTTTTTTGTAAATAAAGTTTTGAGTGTTATTTAATAGAAATACTGAAAATTTCTACATGTTGGAGTTTTGGAAGCAATTGAAAGAATATTTAAGTTAGGGAGATTGCTGCTGTATTGTTTTCCTGTTGTTGTGATACAATAAAGTTTTGTGATACAATAAAGAATACTTAATAAAACCTGGTGTTTTTGCTAACTAATCAGTGATCAAATCCAGAAAGAGATTTCGGAAATACGATTATCGACTTGAGAGTAGGTAAGACTAATTCGAAGTAAGATTGAAAAACGTGACAATATATTATTTACATAAATATGGTCAATCTTAACATTTTTTGAGAAAATTGTTTAATCCAAGTAGTTTTTGGGTTGCTATTTTGTTTCCTAAATCTGTAGTAACCAACGTATTTTTTTTCAATTTTCTTTATTAATTTACATAAAACATTTTGTTTTTCATAATTCTATTTATTCTATCGGATTGCTTTGAGCCTCAAAAAGGTTAGTTCTCAAAAATGGATAGCAATTCCGAAATTGAATTTTTGAGAAAATTGTTATATTCAAGTAATTTTTTGTTTTTCTATTTTTTTTTTAATTTCTAAAAAACAGTTCAATTAAAAAACACACTTTAACTAAATCAAATCTAAAAAATAAATATAATTTAAAAACTTTGTAAAATTACATTAAAATCCCATTATAATACAATTTGTTATTTAGCGAAAATGATTTTACACTAGTGGAAAAAAACATAGCCTACATGTAAAGAGACTTTTTATATGATATCGTAGAAAAATAAATTATAAATTTAATAAATTAATAAATTTATTTTTGTTTTTAATATGAAGAAGAGCAACAAATTTGAAGCAAAAATTAAGTTTGTGAGAATTTGAGAGAAAATATTAATTTTGATTTAGATGTTCGAACGACAATTTTTATTTTCACTGCTGTATTTGGGAATGTTAAATTTTTCTATGTTACTTGCTCTGAAAGAACTGAAGAATAAATTATTTTTCTGAATGTTTTGTTCAATTATGTTAGTTTTGTTTATTAAAATAAATAAAAAAGTATGACGAAAAGTACTAGTTTTCTTTTTCTGCATATGGAATAAAACAAAATTAAATCCAAAAGAGTTTAATCAAAAAATTAAAAATTTTACTCTTACGAGGACGATAGCAAAAATATACTATACTGAATACTATTTTAAGGAGTGAAAAATGCAGAAATCTAGCAATAAATATACTTAAAGTTAATAAATATAAAGAAATGCATGCAATAAATATAAAGAAATTCGCAGAAAATTAAACTTTTGTGGACCTATAATAGTCACCGGACTACCGGTTGAGAAACACTGTTCTAGTACAATGCTAGCTATATTCAGTTTTTAAATTTGACCCAGATTAATGGGGTCTATTCAGTAAAAATCGTCTATCGTAAATACTATTTTTTATTTTTTTTATTTGCTATATTCTCCTATGTTTTATAAACGTCAAATACAAATTCATACAAAAAACGATGCATATGCATCTTGGCCCTCTTGAACTCTGTTCAAAAGCGGGCTATACGAATTGCGGGTAATCGAGCTTTGACATCAAAACTTGATTCCCTACAACATCGTCACACTGTTGCTGACCTCGTTGTTTTTTACAAATATCGTCATCAATAGTGCTCAGATGAAATCAGCGGCATCATGCCTCAAACTTATTCTTACCCCCGTTCCACTCGGCAATTGGCTACCGCAACCAGTGAAACGGTCGAGAGCCCGCGCTGTCATACTGGCAGATCGCAGAAAGACTTCTTTGTCCGAACTGCATACAAATGGAATAGTTTGCCGGAACCCTTAGTCTCAGGTGGCTTCAACCCACAGAGGTTTAAAAAAAGCGTTAATCAACACTTTAGAACGCCAGTTGTTGTAGGACCTAGGTCTTAAAAGGTATTTATGTGTTGTTGTGACACATATTCTAAACCCTATTACACAGCACTTTTTATTTAAAAAAAAAATATCAAAAAATTTCGATTTTTTTATTAATTAAAATGTGTTGTGTAGTAGTAGGTCACAACAATACATAAAAACCTTTACAAATCAAGGTTTCACAACAACATGCATTCTAAACTATTGATGGACGTTTTTTTATATTTTTTTAAGGAATGAGTAACTAAACAACAAATTCTATCACATATATGACATACACCAATATTCCATTATAAAATATGGAGAAAATAAAAATAATATAAGGTGAAAAACAAATAAATTTGAAAAATTTGCACGAACAAAACTAAAACTGGGTTGCCAATAATCCTGCTAATGGCATATTCCTTAATTAAGTGACGCATTGTCTTTCTTAATGAATAAAGCCCATATATAGAGTAATAAAAAGACTCGTTCCTTAGAGCAAGAAATAACGAGCTATCGCATCAGGGAATATTCTATAACTAAGATTGAAGGTGCTACCGTTGACTGAATACAGTGCATCTGCTAGCACCCCTAATATATCTCTATGGCTACTGGCTAGTGATATCTCACTTCTATCGTCAGTGTTATATAATATCTCACTTTAACTTGTATGTCAAAAGCCGGTACTGGAGTACGCGGGGATGGTAGATCTAAAATAAAAAATTTACAAATCAACCAAAGCTGATCCTATCATTCTCCAAAATTGTTAAGCTTTTTTAACAAATCCTTTATGTAAATTTTTTTTCATAATATATGATTATATGTAATTTTTACAGCGTAAGTATGCAATTTTTACAGGCTGTTCAATGTTCATAGACAATATTTTTAAGATGGTCTTTTATAATTTGAACATTAAACACTAACCCTAACAAATTTACTAGTGCCAAATAGAATATACACTGAAAAAAAAATTGAAGTTCATGACAACCTCATCTCGAAGTTGACAGTTGATTATTCATGCAAAGAAAAATTATTTGCAAACAATTTCACTGTGATTGGGACAACTACACGATAACATTTTCCTAACAACAGAATGAGGTTTATTTAAAATATAAAGTGTTATATTATATCCAATATAACAGTAGTTGAATAAAGATAATAATTCTATTTCCCTGAAAAAAATTTTCTTTGGCCTTATATCATGAATTTTTTATTTTAAAGTTTAAGTATTTGAGATTAATTGAACTATATTTTATTTTCACATAAATATTTCGTGTGATTGTCTCAACTTCATCGATTTATAATTGTAGAGTTGTTGAAGCAATTACGTAGTTTGATTCACCATATGTGACCGCACGGTGAGGTTGAGACAATTGCATTTCGATTGGAAATAGGACATGTTTTTTTCAGTGTAGGTTTTGCGCAATGAGAAAATTTTATATGCGTATCAAGTAAAAGTATGTTTTTATTTTATTCGTATGTACAGAGAATGATTAAGTCAATTCCAAACAAAAAAACATATGCGCATGTAAATTTCAAGATTCAGAAAATTGTTCCCTTCTTCAAAAGCAAAACAAACTACTTGAACCAAACTCATAAATCGGAAAAACGCTTCACCCATATAAAACTAATCGATTTAATTATGTCTTCAAGTGAAACGCCACCATAAAATAGAGTGAATTGCAAATTAATGCAAGTGAGGGACATGTGTTGATACCCGTTGTTCCTATATACAATTATACATATATGGTAAATAGACAAAAAATTATAATTCATATCAATTGCTTTATTAGTAGAAACAGGTATAAATTCAATAAAATTTAGAACATTCCTGAGCAGAAATTAGTTAGGGAAAGCCTGAATACAGTCAGGGCCTGATCAGGGTCAGATAGAGCAAGCCCTATTAGGGCAATCTGATGTGGGCCTGTTCCGGACCTGAATTAGAATACCCTTTTAGGGCAAACCTTATTTGGATACATCCGGCCCTGATTTGATTTTTCGTATCTGACCCCTAGTTGGGCAATCTGATCAGGGCCTGATACAAAATGCCTTACTAGGGTTTGCCCTATTTAATTTTATATGGAAAACTTGATCAGTGCCTGATCCGTTTATCCCAATCAGGGGCTGATTAAGCAAAAGCGTTACACTCATGATCAGGGCCCTATCAAACTAGGGCTAACCTGATCAGGGCCGTATTTGAGCCCTAAGAAATTTCTGCTCGGGTTTCTTCTTGTCCCATTTTATTTTAGATTATTTGTTCGTTTATACCGTCATAAGAGTTGTGAAATTTTCGTTTTTCATCTTTGTTACATTTAAAATCCGGAAAAACAGTTATGAAATGTAGTTCATAACTAAAAACTGTAAAAGAATTTTCGAATTTTAGTCCAGTCGTAAAACAAATGGTTTTTGTCCAAATTTACCGTTCTGGAAAAGGTTGTGTTTAGATCTTCCAGTATTGGTAACGGCATTACCATTAATATCGATATTGGCCTTAAAATCTCATTTCGGTATTACCGATATTTCCCTAACTATAAAATTACTCAGGTCGGTAAGAGCTTTTGATGTGTGTGTTTCAAAATAAATTTGCCGTCGAGCAATGCATGTACACATACAAAATAGATGGAACTTTCATTCTAACAACTTATTCTTTATAAAAGTTTGCTATTACTTTGAAAAAATAAAAACATAGCATTAATGTTTTTTTTAAAATAATAATTAATTTTAATTGTATTCGTTTTATTAATTGAAGTTAAATAAAACTGTTAACTGACTGACGACTGACCTATTTAAATATAATGTTTATATATGTTTATTATAAAATCGAATTCCAAGTAAATATTCTCCACTTGTTCTATTTTCTGGAATATCGGTATTACATTACCGGTAGTACCGGTAACGGGAAAAACTTAGATCGGTAATACCGGTATTTGCTAAATCGGTAATTTTAGAAGCGCTACGGGTCCTTTAGTGTCCTTATAAACGAAAACGCCGACAAACCCTCAAAAGAAATTTGTGTAAAAAGTTTCAGTTAGTATGAGAAGACACTGATTAGCTTTTGGAAAAAATTGAAGAAAGTGGAGAGGATCGGGGTCGACTAAGCAGCTGCTGAGTTTTTTCACTTTGTTTTTAAAGTTTGTTGGGACACTTTTTTTATTAATTAAATCAAAGTGCTTAGCATTGAATCCCACACTTGAATCAAAATCTTTCAATAAATATCCCCAGATGCCACGTTGGCCGTTTTCGTTTACTATACATTCGGAATGTTTAATTAACGACCCGATTTGAAAACACACATTCTGAATGATGTATAGGAAAAGTGGCCTCCGTCGGAAATCGAACCCGTCACCCTTGAGTTACAAGTCTAGCGCTTTAACAACTGAGCGAGAACGGAGACAATGCTACTTCGTTTATGAAGTAATTTGGAATTTGTATAGCTCTTTAAAGAAAGTGCATATTTGAATAACAACGAAATGATTAGTTGTTGTACGGTTATAAAATAGAATATAATATTTAAATTTATATTTATTTAAATATCTGGTTTCAAAAAAACTAGCACTATACTCCGGCGGCCCCATTCCACATAGTAGTGAGAAGCCGAACAAGTTTGTTTGAAATCAATGTTTGTTTTGTCAATTTTGATCTCATATTTTGCCCACATTCTGCTAATGTGGTTATCCAATATTTTGTTTTAAGGCAGTTACGGAAACCAAGTTTTAATTTAATAAATTATTGAAATCATCATACTTAAACAGTATAATAATAACACATTTCCTAACTACTTTTAACTTCAAAGATGTTTTGGCACGCTGTTAATCAAACGTTTTTCTTTGACAGTAAATTAGGACTACAAATCCTTTATAGAACAAAAGAAAATTACAAATGATTTTGTTATTTTTGAAATAAAGAAAAAATGTTTGTTGTAATTTATATATTCTACAATAAACCCACCCATATAATATATATATAATTAAAATTTTGTTTTGTAAATGTTGTAAAAAGTAAACTAAATAATATCTGTTTTAATTGTTTTAAATTATTTTGGTCTCCTTAAGTTAGCACTCAACGAAAAAAATGTCATGTCATGCAAAAAACATGACAACAGACATGACATCGTAGTCATTTTTATTTTTACTAAAACAAATGTAGTTTTTGTTATTGTTACAAAAATTGCAAGGTTGTTAAAATATTAACGGATTTAACGTAAGATTTTATGAAGTTTTAATAATAAATACTTACTTGTCATTCTGTTTTGGTTTTGGTAATCTAATTTGTGGGCTTATTTCTCTTTGATGACGGCTTAATTGTGTTTTTTTAGGTTTTATAGATATTCTATGTTTAGCTGCAGATGTATCTAGTAGATTTTCTCCTTTTAGATTTAAGTCAGGATCAAGTTTTTGTTTTCTAAAATAAAATGTTGAATCCTGTTAATTGAAGGCAATGTATTTTATGTTTTTAAAGTATTTTAATTGGTAGCCTTAAGGAGTTTTAATTTTCTACACAATTTTATTGTTTGAAATTGTTAAAAATTTACTGAATAAATACACATAAACAAATTTTTCGAAGAAGTGTGTATTTTTTTTTTCATGTATGACCTAAATAAATTTTTAAAAATTTCTTCGAACAAAATCAATAATATCTTCAAAACAAATAAAAATTTAACTAATCTTACTTGGATGCCCTATTTTCATCGTTCTCAAATCGTGAATTTCCAGTATCAATAACTTCAACTAAATCGCCACGGCGCAAGCTAATGCCATCATTTACATTTATTGCATAATCTTGATTCACAACAACAATATCGAATTGAGGCTGAAACATAAAAAAAGCAAAATAAAAACAAAATTTTAAATTAATAGTACAAAATGTTTATAATAAAAACGTAGTTAAACTCGTACTTTTTTGTATATTGTGTAAACAAGACTTTTTTATTCAATCAATCATATTCACGTGTTCACATTTCATGTAGTTTTTTCATTTATCTTTCTTTATACATACTTAAATTTGTTCTAAAAATAATTGTACGCAATATAACTTAAAAAATTATTTATAATTAGGCAAACGAAAAGAAGATTATTGCTCCTAAACAATAGGAGATGTTGGAATACAAACAAATGTAGGACAACCATGGACCGTTGTTCAATAATTATTTTTTTAACCAAAAGCCATAAAAAAATATGTTCTAATGGCATCAGGCAAATCATTATATGCGCATGTATTCCAAATCATAGTTGATATTGAAGCTTTCTATAATCAGCAAACTTTGTTTTTCCACTGCCTCTGAATTTCAAAATATTTCCAGTATGTATATAATAAAATGTCGATCGGTATTAACTTAAATGATTTAAAACTCAAAGTTTCTTTGAACTGTAAAAGCTCTCTAAAGATTGGAATAGGTAGGTAATAAGCAAAAACCATCAGGTTTAATTAAGTATTCAACACCGCTACTATTTCACAACAACAGAAAAACAATACAGCAACAATATTTCTATCCAGAATATTCTCCCAATAGCTTCAGAAACTCCAACGATTGGTTGTATAAATTTTCAGTATAAACACAGCCTTTAGCTAATTTTGCTTCTATTTACACGGTATTATATTCACGATTCAAGCGTTTCGTTTACAATTTAATTTTCATTTAACATAATCACATCCCACTTAAACTATTTACACTATCACAATCTGATTTAAAATAACTTTACACTATCGCAGTCCAATTTAAAAGTAATTCTAATTCTACAAAAGGAATTTCTTATATTATATAATTCTGCTTAACTTCTCGTTTATTCTAGGAAAATCCAAAATCCCTATACAAAGAACACCCCAGAATCATATTTCATGTTTTGACCCTTTTTCTTGGAAACAATGTGACGTTGATTTTATTTTTGAAATATTGTGTAACGGAAATTAAGGTTGATTGCAAACAATTTTGTTTTGTATTTCATTGCGATTATGTAGAATCGTAGCAATATATTATAAATCATTAGTTATATGGCATTAATTGTTATTTAAAAATGATTTACGTTCCACGTATCCCAGAGGAATAAAATAGTTGACGTAGAAAATAACGTAAAACATCGATTTTAAGCAACAAATAATAATATCATTAAATATTAATACAACAATAACTGAACAATAATTGTGTATACGTTATTATGCCTTACAGAATGAAATAAACAGCTGTTATTATGCTTTACAGGTGAAATAAACAGAATTGAACAGAGTAATAGACTGGTTTTAGTAGGGCTGTAAATGTTTTCAGAGAGAAAATATATGATCTGATATATATCCGAGAATAAAAATAAACACAGAATAACTGTTCTGAGATATATGAGATATATCCGAGATATAAAAAATACATAGATAATTTTTTGACGTTTAATAGTATATTCTTCAACGATGCCGAAAACAACATATTTTGAAGCGAGAGGACAGTTTAACAGCCGAGACGATAGCCGAGGTTGGTAATGGTCGCGAGATTCAAAATATGATTTTTGGCGAGCAAAAGACTGTACTTTTTCTACTACTTTTTTAAAAATTATTATTAATTATTAAACATTTTGATTTATAATTACGTGCAATTCTAGTTTTAAAACAAACAAACATCCAATTAAAATCTTTAAATGTATATTTCTGCTATTAAAATATAGATGACTCAATATGAAAAAATTATCCAATTTCTATGTCATAAAGAAAACCGTCTTTAGTTACAAGCCTGATTGTCTTTTGGTACAAAAAAATCGTCAACTTTATACATATACATATTTTAATTCTATTTACACTACAAAATTCTATATTTTTATTCTATTTGGTCTATAAAGTCCCTAAAATCATTAAATAACACATCCTTAAAGGTTTAATGTTTTTTGCATTTCGCGTCTAGTAGGCTTATAAGTAAAGACGGTTTTGTAATAAACAAAATCAAATTTAAAAATTTTATTATTATTTCTAAAATAAAAACAACAGTTTTGATTTAGTTTTTGTATGGGGATGACGTTACGTAGATTCCTGATATATTTTAAAACAACGTAAATTATTTTATGTAAACAAATTTTTTTTTTCGTTTTTCTTAACTTAATAAATAGGTGAAATAATTTTTTTTTTAAATATCTTAACACCAACTGTTTGTTACCATATTATTTAAAAAGAATATATGAACATTATTTAGTTAACTATTATTATTTTTTCATTTTTAATGTAAATTGTCCGTAAATAATTCAAAAATAAATTAACGTCGTCTTCCCAAGACAGATAAATTAACACTAACAAGTAACAAAATTATTTAATTCAATGAATTGACCAGCGTTGCCATTTGAGAAAAAATAAATGGAGTTTTTTAAAAAAAATTTGGGCTTTTTTCAGGGTTTCATAAAATTTATGTTGTTGTTTTGATTTCAGAATTTATTGTTAGACAAAAAAAAAACACGTCAACAGATCAAATTATAGATTTTTACTATCGTTTCTCAGAATTGGGGTATACTTTATATGTAGTGTATATTTATGTTGTTTATATTGATTTCAGCGAAGATATATTTTCTTCGAAGAAAAAATTTGGATTTCAAACAAAAAATTGGGACTTTTGGATTTCAAACAAAATATTTTGATTTAAAATTGATTCAAATTTGGATTTCAACCAAAAAGGAGTTTGGGCTTCTCGCGGTCAAAAAGGAGTCAAAAAACTCCAATTGGAGTCAAACGGCAACCATGCAATTGACTCTCTTAACGGGTGTTCTAGAATGGTTTATTTTAGTTAAGAAATTAGAAAATAGATGCCTTTTAACAAATTGCTTTCGTCACTAGGTACGAAAGTAATTTGTATACGTTATTTTATCACTTGTGACGAAAAAGAAATTTTCGATGCAATGAACGAAGATCGAAATTAGATTTTTTAAGTTGGGTAGTAGAAAAAATATTTTTTTCTACTTCAAGCTATGAAAATGTCATTTTAATATATAGTAAAACCTATGTGAAAGGGAAACTTTTTCTAAGTAGTGACTGAAAATGTTTTCAGTCACTGGAACTGAAAGTAAATAAGTTTCGGTGGTCGCCTACAGGTGGTGGTTATTTAAAGGATTGAATATTTGATTGAATATTTGAGATTGAATTTGATTTACTGTTTCTGTTGTTGTTTCGGTTGCTGTGTTTATTTCTGTCAATATCGCAGTATTTTGAAGGGATTGAATATTTTGAATATTTTGATTGAATCGAATCGAAACTAATCATTATATCAATTGTGTGTAATTAATTAATTAAACTAATAATGAGTGTGTTTTTTTTTCTATATCGGAGAAATCGGAGCGATAAAATAAAATTTGTATCAGATATATCGTATAATTTTTTCCTCCGATAATTAACTGTCAGATATAAAATATATTGTCTAAGTTCTTTCCGCCAAAAAAAAATTAAAAAAAATTTATTAAATAAATTAATAAATTTTATTAAAAAATTTATTTTAATTTGTTTTTAATTGAAACTTTACCTACAATTTTTTAAATTTATACTTTAAACGATGACTTCCAGTCGGTAAAAAAAATATCTGTAATATCTGTAAAAGTTTTTAGAGAAAATATATGAGCTATTTTCATTATTCATATTGTCAAATTCATCTACTAAAAACTTATAAAACGACATATCTAAATTTGACTGTGTAAAAAATAAACAAGATTGTATTTATATATAGCATTTTTACCAGTGTAAAATAATGTTATTATTGTGTTCGCCTGTTATTATTCCATCTGTAGGCGAACACAATAATAACATTATTTTACACTGGTAAAAATGCTATATATAAATATTAAATACAATCTTGTTTATTTTTTACACAGTCAAATTTAGATATGTCGTTTTGTAAGTTTTTAGTAGATGAATTTGTAAATATTATCATTTATATTTACAAGCGTAAAAAAACATCGTTTTCTACGCGTGGTAAAAACGTTTTTGCGTTCCTGAACTTATTAGAACAAACCGTTCAGTCACGCAAAAAGAGACGTTTTCACCACTTGTATAAAAATCTACTATTTCTGTATACAAATTACACTCGTACCTTGTGGCGAAAGTAATTTGTTGAAAGCCATCTATTTCCTAATTTCTTAACTAGAATAAACCATTTTTTACGGACAATTTACATTAAAAATGTAAAAATAATAATAGTTAACTATATAATATTCATATATTTTTTTAAAATAGTATGGTAACAAACAGTTGGTGTTAAGATATTTAAAAAAAAATTATTTTACCTATTTATTTATGAAAAACGAAAAACAAATATTTATTTACATAAAAAAATTTACGTTGTTTTAAAATATATCAGGAATCTACATAACGTCATTCACATACAAAAACTAAATCGAAACTGTTGTTTTTATTTTAGAAATAATAATAAAATTTTTAAATTTGATTTTGTTTATTACAAAATCGTCTTTACTTATAAGCCTATTAGACACGAAATGCAAAAAACAATAAACTTTTAAAGAAGTGTTATTTAATGATTTTAGGGATTTTATAGACCAAATAGAATAAAAATATAGAATTTCGTAGTGTAAATAGAATTAAAATATGTATATGTATAAAGTTCAAGATTTGTATTTGTTTTTGTACGAAAAGACAATCAGGCTTCCAACAACGGTTTTGTTTATGACATAGAAATTGGATAATTTATTCATATTGAATCATCTATATTTTAATAGCACAAAAATAAAATAAAGATTTTAATTGTTTGTTTGTATGTTTTGAAATTTGAATTGTATGTAATTATAAATGAAAATGTTTAATAATTAATAATAATTTTTAAGAAAGTAGTTGAAAAAGGACAGGCTTCTACTCGAAAATCATATTTTGAATCTCGCGACCATTACCAACCTCGGCTATCGTCTCGGTTGTTAAACTGTCCTCTCGCTTCAAAATATGTTGTTTTCGGCATCGTTGAAGAATATACTATTTTCGATCTCTCTGATATAAAACCAAATATGCGGATTGTTTTGTTTACTGAGTTTTATTTTCACTATAAATGAAAAATATAACCAAGACGCCGATAAAATAAAAAAATTTGAACCTGACCATTGCCGATTTTTTTTAAACTTCGGTAATCGTTAGGATAATAATAGTTATTTATTTATCAAGAACGAAAAGTGAAACTTTAAAGTACGAGCTAGTTGTTTACTAGTAAGTACCTTTAAAAACACTTTTCGTTTAAGATAAATACAAAATTTTATTTCATACTAGAAATTTATTAAAATAAAAAGAAATGAGTTTTAAATTTTGCTCAAAAAGTTGAACTTTAACGTCCTAGGACTTTATAAAATTTTATAAAGTCCTAGCACTTTAAAGTTCAACTTTTTGTACCATAAATAATCCGAAAAATGTCGTTTTAGATATCAGTATGAAATAAAAAAAATGAATTCGGGTTTTTATTCTTTTAATTTTGTCACTAATTTTGACACAGAGGCCTCGAAATTTATTAAGTAATTTAGAGACTAGGAAAGATTAAAGCTTGATTGTGCTCGACAAGGTTAACCAAATTTAATAATTTTTTTTGTTTGGAAGGTACTAAGTAAGGCTCTGTAGAAATATTACACTGATTTATATTGTTTTTAATTTTGAAACATGACGATTTCGAAAAGCTTTTCTTTTCTGTTTTTATATTTTAAAGATTTATTATTTACTAAAACATACTAAAGTACAAGGCAACCATTATAGTTTGTTGTCAAAAAAGCGCATTTGAATATATTATTAGTTTTGTACTTTGTGCCATTTACTAAAATTATAATAAAAACTACACTGAAAAATTTTTTACTTATTTAACATAAAATCTATTTTCAAAAACCTATTTTTCAAAGACGGCGAAATCCAAATCTACCTTTTTTCTTTTTTTTTTATTTTCTAAAGATTTCGTCTTTTACCTAAAACATACCAAAAATTGCAGACTGCCATTTTGTATTGTTGACCAAAAATTCCGTTTGAATAACTATGTACTAACAAAAAATATTCGAGGTCTATAGATTTTCTCGAAATTTGGTATACAGCTGGTTAATTAATTCCATAAATTACAATACAAAATTCATATAACTATCATATTGTTACGATTCTAAATAATCGCAATGAAATATAAAACAAAATTGAATTCGAAAAAACTTTTATAAATTCAAAGAAAGAACTACGAAAACGAAAATATGTACATCGAATATTGACAAAATATTGACATCGAATATTCATAGAATTTTCTCGAGGTTTTTTTGTAAAGAAAGTGACCTCGAATAATCGAAAAATTAAGACGAATTATATAAAGGGAATTCCTTTTACAGAACAAAAATTTAATTTCTATTAGACTGCGATAGTGTAAACAGTTTAAGTGGAATGTGATTATCTTAACTAAAGTAATTATAAACGAAACGCTAGATCGTAAACATAAAACCATGTAAACAGAAGAAATTTTCGATATTTCAATTGTGAATAAAGTTTTAAGTATTATTTAATAGAAATTTGGTGTATTATTTTGAAGGCTGTGGGTTGGAAATTTCTACAACGAACCGTTGGAGTTTCTGAAGCTATTGAACGAATATTTTAGGTAGGAATATTGTTGGCAGAATTGTTTTCTTGTTGTTGTGCAACAATAACACTGTTGCATATGTAATAAAACCTGGTGGTTTTGGGTACTAATCAAAGATCGAATCCAGAAAGTAAATCGAATCCAGAAATGTTTAGACAACCCATAAAAAGTAAAACAAAAAGAGAGTTTTAAGATTTAGTCCCTGGGCTCACGCCGATTTCATTTGATGAATACCATATATTTTATACTTCGTGAGGCGTCTGTCCTTGATAAGTACGAACACTTTAGTTGTGACTTTTTCTTCGATTTGGTCACTTTTTCGTTCGGCAAGCTCCGAAAAATTCCGATTGCCCGGGATCTTGTAAATTTTTTTTTTTAACTATGTGGGTTGGAAATTTGTTTTAGAACACGAAGGTAACCTTTTCCGACAAAGTTTGTTTGTCGAGTCCGACAACCCAAACATACCAAACTGTCAATTTGTCGGACTCGACAATAGTAGACACATTTTTGTCGGACAAGCTTTTCCTCGGGTTCTAAAACAAGATTCCACCACCGTTCAAAGAAAATTGTGGTAGCAAATTTATAAAATCGCTGGCAACTGGCATTTTTAAGGCTTGCCCAACGAAAAAGCGGCCGGATTGAAAAAAAAAGCAGAGCAAAAGTTTTCGGGCTCATCAACGAATATGTGGTAATCATCAAATGAAATCGGCGTGGGCACAGAGACTATTGCATCATCTTTGAAAATTAGATTTTTGAAAAATAAAAACTGAAAATTAAAATTCTTAAAAATCGATTAACCTGTTCGGGTACAATATAACTTTAAACTTTCCTTATCTCTAAATTTCAAGTCCACCTGTGTAAAACTAGAAAAAAAACTAAAAAACGCGCAGTAATTTTTTGTTTTTTACACCAACGATTGCCAAGGTTTCAAGAGAATCAGAAATGGTCGGGTTCACATCATCGGTATCTTGATTCGATTTCCCAGCTATACGAACACGTATGTTGTATAATTATAATTCTTTCGTTAATTTCAACGTTTCATTTTAATTCTTATTTTGTATAGAGAGCGAGTGTATTTCGATTTCATTTTCTATTTTGTGGTGATTGGTGAGGTCACCACAAATGGCTGTGTAACGATATCAGGTTGTATAATAATATATTTTGTGGTGAGGTATAAAGTTTTATATTTTTTTTTTTAAAATAAATTTTCATTAAATATCAATTTTCGCCATAATTGTTTAAGTTTTCAACCCCCGCTATAATGGGTAGGTTAAGTTAAACTTGATTCTACTAAAAAACAAATTAAATAAATGTAAATTTTATAGGCTTCAAAATCATTAGTTCGGCATACAAATACGACCAAGTGTGAAGCTTTTCAACAGATTTGAAAAAAAAAACGAAGCAATATGTTTGAAATGCAATGAAATTATTAAATGCAAGTCATCATCCACATCTGGGCTTCATCATCACCTGGAGAGGATCCATAACATGAAGCAAAAGAAACATGAGCCTCCAATATGTTGACAAAGAAAAGGCGAACTCTTAATTGCTTTTTCTATAGTTGTACACTTACCTCTTCTGTTTCTGTATCTCTTGAACAAGTTGTAGCAAACTTGGCTGCAAAAGAATAATTTTTTATCAACGCCATAACAAAAAATGACGCAAAAGCTCAGTTTTTTAGGATTCCATCTCCCTAAATGTCACAAAGCTGTTCTGCGTTTGGTCATGACCTACTGTAGGATCATCAAATGTGATTTGAAGAATGAAATTGCGCATTTAAAATCGAAACAATATAAGTTTAACTTGAGCATCGACGAGTGGACAAGCTACGAAAACGGACAAGTGGACAAGCTACGAAAATTCCAACGCACTCGGAGGATCGTGCAACCGGCCTTTGGCTCTTATAACACTGAAGAAATTTTCGAGTGCATCTTGATTAAGTCGATAAGTGATGATAAAATTAAAATTATACATCTCTTTGAGGTAATTGTGCAGTTGTGGCAGGAATGAATTTGAAAGCAGAATGCCCCTATGGAAGGGAAGCAACGATTTCCTTTTTGGACCCCGTATTTGAGATATAAAATCGGAGTTTTGTTTTATAATGTCATTTTGAAGTTCCAATGATAGTCCATTTGCTTTAGTCCGATATCTGGAGTCTGAAGCAGGTACTTTTGAGTTAAATACATCAAACCAATCATTAACTGATTTGATAAAATCTGCACAAAGTAATGCGCTTTCTGATTTATAAATACCGAGTGAAACTGCCCTTTTTATTGCACTCGAAGTTGTATGTGAAAAAAATTAAGTAGCCAGTTTAACTTTTTGTCTCCCGGCGCTTTTTCACATTTATATGAGCATCTGTAATTTTAAACATAATGTTGACCTCTAATGATGAAGTTATTTGTAGTAGTTCAGTTATTGGTCCGCTATCTATTTTCTTATCATTGAAAATAAATCCACTATCAAGAAAATAGTTTCTTAATAGTTTAATAAGATCCGGCACATCCGCGAATACAAATACTTTTTTGCTTTCATCTGCAGGGTTCTTAAACCAAGGTTTTTCTGAAGAAATTTTCAAATCTTTCCACAATCCTTGATTTGTTGTTCCCATATCAGAAACGATTGCAACAGTAACGTATCGCGCTTGGTGTAGTTTTAAAATAATATGCATTAAAATTTCTGTTGTCATTCTACAATTCCACAATTTACAAATAGATTTATTTTTCGGGAAATGAAAAAATCTTATCTGTTGAGAATGATTTTTCACATTTGTTGAAATACTTTTGCAGGTTTTCCAGTGCACCGCTGCACAGTGGTTTGGTATTTCAATTTGTAATGTTTAAATGTTTAAAACAAATAATAAAGTTCGCTTTAATTAATTTTAATCAATTCACTAACTTCCAAATCACACAATGTATTTTTAATTTAAAAAACAATTACTTCTGAATGACTTCGTATTGATAATAAATAACAACAATATAATTATACTCTGGATGACGTCAATCAAAAACAAAATATGGCATAGCTGTCACTCTAGTGAGAATACCTTATTTTTCTTTTTACCATGGCGTATTAATATATAAGATTTTAAAAATAAAAAAAAATGTTATTTCTATGATCACTCAATATATTTCGTCTTTTTAGGACATACTCCTGAGGATGTCCTAAAAAGACGAAATATATTGAGTGATCACAGAAATAAAATTAAATCTATTGGGGATTTTTGATATCAATTAAACTCAAGTAAGTAAAGAACTAATTGAAATTTTTTCAATTCAAAGGTATGGTTTGAAGTTTCTCATAAAAAAGTTCCACTTCACATTTTTCGTGTTTCGGATGAATTCGAACCTTCCTCGTCAGTGCCTGGCTCGAATCCTTAGGCAGACACGCTATCGATTACACCGTGGAGGCGATGACAATTTCGAAGTTGAAACTTCTTCATCACTTATTTATTTTACTTAAGTTGAATATTTCCACTGTCATTAGACTCCATATTATGGAAATGTTTTTACATTATATGGGATTTTACTTCGGTCTGAAAGACCTAAGTATTACATTCATGAGCTCAAAGTCACTCACTCAAGCTCACCCCCACTTTTTTTGGCATTTCTCGACGTTTTAGGACCTACTGATTTTAAAAAAGCAAAAAAAAAAAAAATGTGTGTCTGTCTGTCGGCCGTCCGGCCGTCACAACCGACGAAATCTAGAAAACCGCTGGACGGATTTCAAAATTTTTTTTTCTAAAAATAGGTTTACTCAATGGGAAGAGCCAAAAGGACGATGTGTTCGATAACTGTACCGGAAGTGTGTCAAAAAAATCGTCAAGTGTGTCAAAACAAGGAAATTTGCATATTTTTTGCTTAAAAAACGTTCATTTTAAGTGATTACGAGTAGGAACATTGAATTTGGAGAAATTTTGATGGTCGGGATTGGTATGTGAGACCAAAATCTAGATTATTGCAGTATAAGTTTGTCAAAACAATGTTGTCAAGTGTGTCAAAAGAAAGATTTTTATTTATTTTTTACCTAATTTTTTGAAAAAAAAAATATAATTTATTGTTTGTTTGAAATGAAGTTTTATTATTATTATCGAGAATTATGGCATTATAAGTTTGTCAAAAAATAATGTCAAGTGTGTCAAAAAATGATTTCATTTATTTTTAGCCAATTTTTTGAAAAAAAATGTAGCTGTTTTTATGACGTAAATGTAATTTAAAATGAAATTGGACATGGACATTTTTGAATTTGTTATAGTTTTTGAAATATTTTTGGAATTTTGAAAAAGTTTGTATTTTTGATTTTGTAATAATTTTTGCAATATTTTTAGAATTTTGGAAAAAGTTTGAATATTTAAGAATTTTTGAAATATTATTGGAATTTAGAAAAAATTTAAATTTTTGATTTTATTCTAATTTTTGGAATATTTTTGGAATTTTGAAAAAAGTTTGATTTTATTTAATTTTTACAATATTTTTGGAATTTTGATTATAATTTTCCGGGCAAAACGTATTGATGTTTCGTGTTAGTTTTGTAATAAATTTTTAAACAGAGATAAAAAATACTTGTACTTTAACAAAAAGTTGTGTTTGATATACATCGCTGCCCAAAACTAAAAACCATGTCCTCATAAAAGTTTTTTGCCGAAAACTATATCAAAATCCTTAACCCAGACCGAAGTCTTGATATCTCAGAGCTGTGAGATTTCAGCCCCTCCATATTTTTGCATTAAATTTCTAGACAATACTTTGTGTGAATCCATAAAATGGAAAACATTTCTATTCTAATTAACATCCTAAGTCAAATTGAATCTTTTATTTTTAAAATTTATATTAACGTGCGTATAAAACAAGTGCTAAAAAAATATGTTATGTTAACGAACTAAATGTATGTACATATATGAAAAAAGTACACAGAAAACACCAAACGAAACGGTTAAAGATTGATCACTTAACACTTAACCAACATCAACTCAAAATGAGGGTAATTTTTCTATTTTGGACAATTTTGTGTCGCAAAAGCGTACGTTATTGTCAGACGCAGCCATTGACAGTCTGTCTTTTTTGAAATTTTATTTTAATAAATAATGTTTTGAATCATTATTTTTTCCTATTTTAATGAGTAATTTGTTTTTTATTCTTGTTATTTATTATTTATTTGTTATTTATTTAAAAATGAATTGTGAATTATTTCTATTTACTTAATATTTTTTTATTTATATTATTTGCCATATTTTTTTGCATTCCTTTGCAATTACACTGATTTTAGGACGTTATATAGTTTTTAAATATCTTGAAAATTTTTTTCGGCAGCTATTTCGGGAAATTTCGAAATTGAAATTTTCTCATGAAATACCCCAAAATTATAGTTATGATGTGAGGTGTATAAGAAAATACATTTTCTCAAAGAGTCAAATCAAATAAAAGGACGCCAACTAAGGATTACCTAATAATCTACAAATGTGCGCTTTTTTTATTTCATATTTAATCAATTTCGTCTTATTATTAGCCTTCACCTATTGACATGCATGACATGACACGCATGTCAAAGTAACGATGTGTTCCTTTTGACAAAATATGCTTTGATTTTACATTTTTCAAAAAGGTGTAACACATACCTTACCTACATTAATCCCAAAAAATTGATTATGTCCTAAGTAAAATTAATACAATGTTATTTCATAGCAATAATTTATACATTGTTGATTCACATCTACGAGACTCGAACTGGCGAACTATTTGAAATCGCTCCTGAGCGACTTCAATATAATTGATTTTAATTTAATACTACTAGGTATTGTAGTATGTGTAGTGTAGTAGGAATTACAGTATGTGTCACACCAACACAAAAACACGTTTTCAGACCAAGTTCCATGCATTAAGATAAGGTATTGATGAACGTAATTTTTTTTGTTTTTATGTTTTTTTAAAGAATGGATAACTAAACAATAAATAATGGGGCTTATGATTGAAAACGCATCACGAGGCTAAGATTATTCACTTTCACCTAATGTAGGTATGATGGAAAACGCGTGGTAAAAAGTTAGTTCGAATATTTTTCGAAATTAATTGAACTGTCAGAACTGTTAAAATAATTTTTTGTTTATTAACAGTTTTATTTTTGTTCTTTTTAATGTGTCACAACAAAAACCATACGCTAATAATGTTTATTAACAAATCTAATTGTTACAAAAATATAATTATGTTAAGTGCTAAGTGTAAAAAATTTAAATGTTTGGATAAAATAACATTAACATTTTAGTAATAAATTAGGATTGTTTTTCATTCTTCTTACTAATTCCGTTTACTATGACCCACTCTCTTCCTCAATGGTTAAAGCCCAGATATATGTGAAGAAAAACGTGTTCTAGACCGAGTTGTGAAAACTTGACCATTTTTGATTTTCCTGAAACTTGACATATAAGTAGTATGGACAAAATAAAAAATTAAACTTATTTTACAATTTTTTTAAAGAGCATAGTTTGAGCATAGGGGCAGGGCACCCCAACATGCATGAAAAATGAAAATCTGCCAATCCGGTGTAACTTTGAAATTAAATTGTTCAAGAACGGCTATACCGATTTCAGCAAACTTTTTTTTGTTTGATAGATGATTAGTTAGCGGTTTGAAGAAAAAAAATTAATTAATATTTTTTGTAATTAATTTTTAAATAAAAATATTAAAAAAACTTTTTCAAAGATGGCGCTAGGATCGAAGATCAATTGGACTTTAACTAATTTTTTTTCTGAAAATAGTTCTATCCTCATTCTAAAATATAACAAATTTGCAAAGAGGCGTTAATTTTTGTTCTTGAAATATTTAATTTTAAAAAATTTTAGTCCATCAAAAATTCTAATTGTTCATTATTTTTTCGAACAATTTTTATCAATAAAAAATTTTAACCACTGAACTTTGAAAAAATGATGAAAAATTCGTGGTTTAGTTGGGCCAAAAATTTTTAAAATTAAATATCTCAAGAACACGAATTAACGCCTCTTTGTAAATTTGATACATTTTAAAGTAAGGATAGAACTACATTTAAAAAAAAAAGTTAAAATTTAATTGAATTTAACATTTTTTGTTAATGGAACTTGGAAGTTGTTTGAAAAAATGATGAAAAATTAGAATTTTAGTCGTACTAAAATCTTTAAAATTAAATATCTCAAGAACAAAAATTAACGCCTCTTTGTAAATTTGATATATTTTAGAGTAAGGATAGAACTATTTTTAGGAAAAAAACTAATTAAATTCGAATTGATCTTCGATTTTAGCGCTATCTTTAAAAAAGTTTTTTTAATATTTTTATTTAAAAATTAATTACAAAAAATATTAATTAATTTTTTTCAAATTGCTAACTTATCATCTATCAAACAAAAAAAGTTTGCTGAAATCGGTATAGCCGTTCTTCAGAAATTTAATTTCAAAGTTACATCGGATTGACAGAATTTTCATTTTTCATGCATGTTGGGGTGCCCCTATGCTCAAAAAAATTGTAAAATAAGTTGTAATTTTTATTTTGTCCATTCTACTAATATGCCAAGTTTCAGGAAAATCAAAAATGGTAAAGTTCAAATCTGGACTTTTTCACCTGCGTAGATCACGTTTTTTAGCATGTAATTATATGAAGAGGCATTTGTTCCACCAAGCAATAGCGTTTCATCATCAAGAAATATCGCATAACTAAGACTGAGAGGCTACCGCTGACTAACACTTTATCCACCAGCACCTCTAAGATATCACCTTGGCTAGCAAATCTCACTGCTATTGCCAGTGGTATGTGATATCTCACGTGAACTCGTATACAAATAGCACGCGGGGTTGTCACATCCGTAGATCAAAACTAAAAACTAAAATTACAAATAACCAAAAACTGATCCCTGCATGCGGGTACTTGATTTTGAATTAAAGTATTATGTTCTAAACACATATGTTGCATTGGTTTTTTCTGTACCCTTCACATAAAAGCTTCGCCGAGCTAACCAAAACTGGAAACTTATAACACCTACTTACTGTTTCACGTAAAGTACTTTTTTTTTCTTTATTAATTAGTTAGACATGTTAGCAAATTTCAAGTTAGCAAATTTCAGCTTGTTGCAGATTAAATGTCGGTTTTCCAAAACAAATAAATATCGTTTAAAAAGAAGCATCTAGAATATATATGGAGAGGTTTTGTAAAAAGTCTTTCTGGAACAGCTGGGCTAGAAAATAGCAGGTTGTGTTAGATAAAATGTCGTTTTTTCATAAAGGCTGTAATTACTGAAAAGAAGTATTGAAAATAAATGGAGAGGTTTTGCAAGAAGTTTATTGGACTAATAAAATTGGAAAATATTTGGTTTTAAATATTTTTAATAATTACAAAAACACTTTTTATTCACTTATTTTTTATTAACGACCGGTTTCGATTTTCAAAAAATCATCGACAGGTTTAATTTGCAATTGGTTTGTTCATATTAAATTTCGATTTTAAGGTTTCTTACTTTAAAAAAGTAAAAATGGTAACCTATTGGTGAGACGTCGGTGTCCGTCCGAATTTCTACATAATCGATTTTCTCACAAACTATAAGTGCTATCAACTTGAAATTTTCTACAGTTATAAAAGGTTGTCCACGTCTACTAAAAAATTAGGAATATTTGTTTTTGTCTATATTTTATTTACATAGATAAGCAGATAGCAAACCAAATTTTTCTTTAAGGATTCGAGTTTGGTAGAATGAAATCGTGAAACATCGAAATATTTCACAAAAAAACTATGAATATAGACTGCTTAGTTTTTGAGTTATTTCCAAAAACGTGTGTTTGTATCCTGTCCATCCAAAAATTGAAAATAATTCAAGGTTATAGAAAATATCGTAAAGGTTGAACGAAGACTAAAGCGGTCGCCTTATCAATTAAAATGTTATTTGGAGGGGATAAAGAGTGGAAATTTTGAAAAAAACTATTTCTGACCTTTACAATTGGGTGTCATATGTAAGGTTATTTTGTTTGTAATTTTCGAAAGCATGCTTTTCGACTCCCCTATCTTCGAACATTACAAAAAAAAATTTGAAAAAAAATCTCGGTTATAGGAATTTTGTCTAGAAAAAATGGAAAGTTGAGAGTAGAAATTTCGAAAAAAATTATCTTTGGCCTTGAGAAGTGGTGGGGTGCATATGAAAGGCGATTTTTTTTAGTAAAACAATTTTTTTGTAATTTTCAAAAGCCTAATTTTCGACCTATTTTCAAAAATTGTAAAAAATTTTTCCTATCCCTCTCCTTAACTTCGAACATTACAAAAGAAAAAATTTTAAAAATTTACGGCTATAAGAAATGTTGTAAAGATTGAATGAAAACTATAGCGGTCAACTCGTCATTTAAAATGTTATTTGGAGAGGGTTGAAAGTGGTAATTTTGAAAAAAATTATTTTTCACCTTGACGAGTCATGTCTTATATGTCATGTTTATGTCATATAAAAGGTGAGTTTTTTTCCAACCCAAAACAATTATGTTTGTTAGTTGCGAAGACATCGTTTTTATTTATTTCTAAAACTATGTTTTTCAGAACTATTCTTGTATAATACACACGGATCCCTCGACGAGCGAGTTATAATCGCATTTGTCTGACTTTTTTTTAACAGTTGTAGTGATAGAGAAAAGGCATTTAAACTTAATTTCTTTTTCTAAATTTCTTCTTAAAAGTTTTCTGGACTAATAGGAAAATTTGGTTTGAAAAATATCAGGTCGTGTTAGATTAAATGTCGTTTTTTCATAAAAGTTATTAAAAGTTATTATTTAAGGGAACTATTTAGACTAAATGGCAAAGTTTTCTTAGAAGTTATGTGGACTAATTGCAACAGTTTTGTTGAAAAATATCAGCTTTTGTCAGTTGTAAATGTTAAAAATAAGCATTTACCTAAATGAACGTGATTTCTGGAATGTTTTTTGGACTAATAGAAAATATTAGGTATAAAAATGTAATCCCCTTTTTTTAGAATCAGGGTGTACTAAGGTATATCCTAATCAGGGATCCGTGTGTAATAACCCGACTAGCATTTTGTTCAGGCATGCCCTATTATGATCCGGCCCGGATCCGGGTGTAATAAGGTATGACCTAATAGGGCATTTGCACCCGGCCCCTATTAGAAATTATACATGATTTCACTAACAGGGCACGCCCTATTTGTCCTGATCCGGCCCGGACTGCGAAAACCTATGTCATCCCTAGTAGTAAATACCGAATCTGAGCCGGATCAAAATAATATTTGATTTTTCAATTAAGGTGTGCCCTATTTGTCCTGATCTGAGACCTATTTCATTTGAATAAATTTCATTTGGTTAAACTTCACCAGAGTATTACCCATTTTAGATATATATAGTTTAGGAACTTTCATTTATACTTTATTTATCGCTTCTTTACGTTTTGTTATGATGACATATAGGTAAGCATAAAGTTAGAATATTTTATAAACGAATTGATTGGACATTTTTAAATTAACGTATTTACAAAAACTGTACATTTTGTCATTTACTTTCTAATACATGCCCTATTTGAACTCATCCGGTCCTGGTCCGGTTGTAGTAGGTCTGCCTGATCCGGTTTGGATAGTTTGAGGCGTTACATTACTGATCAGGACCTGTTCAGGGTGCCTGATCCGGACCCTATTAGTGGTAGGAAAAGCTGTATGCGGCCTAGATCTGAGCGCTTACATAATGCTAGTCGGGAAGGTAAATCCTGATAGGGCATTTGCATCCGGCTCCTATCAGAAATCATACCTGAATTCACTACTAAGGCGTGACGTATTTTTCCTGATTCGGGCCGGATTTTGAAGACCTATCTCAACCCTAGTAGTAAATGCCGCACCAAGACCGGATCAGAATCATAAATGATTTTTAAATTAAGGTATGCCCAATTTGTCCTGATTTGAGCCCTATTTCATTGGAATAAATTTCATTTGGTTAAAATTTACTAGAGTATTATCCAATTTCGATATACATAGTTTACGAAATTTCACATATACTTTAGTTAACGCTTCTCCTCTGCGTTTAGGTAAGTATAAAGTTAGAATATTTTTATAAACATTTTTTTCCAATGTATATAGCAGTAAATTTTGTAATTTTTCTAATGTATGTAGTAGTAAATTCCTTATTTTTAATGATCCGCTCCTAGTCCAGTTCTAGTAGGGCTGCCTGATCCGATTTGGATAGTTTGAGGCGTTACATTACTGATCAGGGCCTGTTTAGTGTGCCTGATCAGGTCCCTATCAGTAGAAGGGAAACCCGTATCAGGTGCAGATCTGAGCCCTTATATGATGCTAGGTTTTTGAAAAGTTTGTTTAGCTGATTCTCGTTTCGCTTTATTTCATTGCATGTTATTACATATATTAATTTATGATCAGTTATAATTTTCCGATAACGCATTGATATGTCGTGTTAGTTTAGTAATGCATTTCTAAACAGAAATAAAGTACTTGTACTTTTGTAAAGAGTTTTATGGTTAATACACATTCTAAAACTAACAACAATGTAGTAATAGTAGGGGAGGCGAGCGACATAAAATTGCAAGCACTTTATAAAGGCTGATTTTTTAATATTAAGTCACATATGTGGAGTAGAGAAATAGTCTTCCGTCAGTCAGCTGGATTCGTTAGCGATTGGAGTGGGTGGGGCTCCAATGTTGTAAAAAAGCCATGTATCTTGCAACTACTTTATAAAACCTGAAAATTGGTTTGAGAGCAGAATATTAATTAAAAATAAGTTTTATGATCGTCAGTCACTCAAATCCTGTAACCGAACGCGTCAGTCACGCGTTGAAGTTGTAAAAAATCGGTACATCGTGCAAGTACTTTCTAAAATCTAAAATTTAGTATACAGGTGAAGAATATTATTATAAGCACAAAAAATGTAGTCAGTCAGTTTATTTCTGTAACAGATGCCGTCAGTCGCAAATAAAAGGTTGCCGTTCTGCAATACGGCGCGCTCAATAAATACACTAGTCTACAAGTTTTGAACTTTTTTTGTCTCCCTGAATAAAACCCAACTTTTCTTATAGGTTTGGACCCCCTGAGCACGAATATTATATTCATTTATTTTGGTTAGCTCTTGTTTTTGAGATATTCACGAAAAACCAATTTTTTAGGTGATCAAAAATGTTGTTTCGGTTTTTTGTTCTCATATTTTACTAAACAAACAAATTAAATATATTAATGAAACATGTGAATGAAACATAGTAAATATGCAAACAAACATTTTGAGTTATACTTTGTAAAAATCCATTAAGGATTCTGGAAGTTGCAGTCGAAAAAAGTTGAAAAAATACGAAAAATTCACGTTTTTTTTAAATTTTTCCATTTTCAACACCATAAATTGTGAACAAATAAAGATACAATTTTTTTTAATATCTTGGAACCTATAGTACCATCAATTTTCTTTCTTTTAAGCTAAAAGATACGAATATTGGTGCAGTTAACAACAAGTTATTCAAGTTTTCCCAAAGAAAGTCAAAACTCAAAATTTGGAGAAAAAATTTAACTATAAGAATAATTTAAATTCTGCAACATATTTGATTTATATTTAAATTGTTTTGTATTAGATCTAGCTCCTCCTTCCTCGGACTTATTTTAGGAGTTGGAAAATATCAGTTAGTTGATTATGAAATGCCTTGTTTTGACAAAAGTTGTATTTTATTTGTATATGATTTTTATCGAAATTGAGATTTTTTTGTAAAGTTTTTTTACATGATCTAGCTTCTCCCACCTTGGACTTATTTTAGGAGTTAGAAAATATCAGTTAGTTGATTATGAAATGACCTTTTTTGACAAAAGTTGTATTTTATTTGTATATGATTTTTTATCGAAATTGAGATTTTTTTGTGAAGTTTTTTGACATGATCTAGCTCCTCCCACCTCGAATTTATTTTAGAAGTTGGAAAATATCAGTTGAAAATGAAGATAGGCAGTTCTTATAAATGGGATGATTCTTTTAGCAGTATGTATTATGTAACTTCCACAAATAAAACAAAATGAATTTGGGCTATTTTTACACTTCTTGTCGACGCCATTTAAATAAACTTGACTTTACACTTTACTAACAATCTATGTTGCTTAACAAGGCAGCTATCACTATTGATTTATTGATTTTTAAAAACAATACACTATTTAAAATTTATATTTGTAATATTTTTTCTTTTTTAATTAATTTTTTCACTTGAATGTTTAGAATTAAATTTATCCTCAGAGAGATTATATTATCTATTATATTACAATTATCTATTTAAAAAGAAACCTCATTAAACTAATTAAACAAAAGTTGGGAAATCCGAAAAACTATCAAAAAGGAGAAGTAATTGCTTTCTTAAATTTAACTTAAAATGATCATAAACGTAAGGAGTAACACAAGGGCGGTGATAGAAAAAAATTTACATTATCAAAAAACAAAATAAAAGGAAAAAAGAAAAGAAATAAACCTTACAGGTATTAACAGACATAAATGGGGTCTTAACCTTATAGTGCTTGAACTAACTTAAATAGTTCTGATGTTATGATGTTTTGCCTCTCCTCACAATTCATTATCTTTTGTTTATATTTTTCTATATACGTCTCATATCGATCCAATTCCCAACTTAAAAAAATGGATATTATACTTTACTACTTAAATATAATTCTTTACTAGCGCTTCCAGTCGTCCTGATTTCGGCGGGATTGTCCCGCCGTACAAGTTTTGTCCCGGCGTCCCGCTTTAGCACCAAAAAATCCCGCCCAACACCAATCTACCAAACTTTATAAAAAAAAATCTGCGTTGTATTTATATGTTGCTTGCTGTCTCATGTCTGTCGCGGTTAAATAATTTTCTGATGGTTGTGTTTCAAACTACACGATAAACTACAAAATGCAAATACAAACTACATTTTTATATGAAAATCGCTCAGCGACAATGCTATAATTCTGTGAGCAAAGTATGATTTACATATACATATACATAATTTGACATCCGATGTATTTTGTAGTATGTCGCTTTAATTTTGTTTGGCTTATTATTAATTAATTAGTTTTATCCAAATTGAAAAAAAGAATCAAAGTTAATCTTACATTTTACTAAATGACGTTTTTTTTGTAACGCCCATGGGTAAGAAATGCACATTAGAAATTTTTTTACTAATAACCAAAACCGAGCAAGAAATCAACAGTTGGAGGATTTGGAAATTGTAGAAGATGTAGTGGCAGAGAATGATGATAATGAAAATTGTCAAGAAGATATTTAGTTGGTGAAGGTGATGTTGTTGGTGTATCCGAATCCGATATTGATGAAGAAAGTGCTGCATAGTCAATAGCTAAGAAGCATAAAGTATCAAAGCGGCATGTAAAGTTTGATAAAAATAACTTTGATTGACTCTTAACTGGCCCAAAATAAAATAACATAGCTAAAAATGACATAAACATTATAAGTCTCAACTTTAAACGGCATATTAGAAATTTGAAAGCAAGTTTGTCTAACTAAAACATCATTTATTCCAGCAAATAGTACCATTGGCCAAATAAATGTCTTTGTAGCTGTGACGGGATTTGCGTATCATTCTGTAATGCATTCCCAGTCTTATGTGGCTGTTTCTTCAGGAAAATTATTTTGTTCATTATTTAAAGATTTAACCATTAGGTTGAATTCATCCATTAGCTAGCGGTACCTGCGGTAAGGAAAAATTATTTCTAAAGTTTTAGGTCCAGGTTACAACTCCTATTCTATTGGATAATATTAACAAATCTTTATATTTTTCTATAAGCATTGGCGCATAAACATAAAGGGAACGTAAAAACATTTCCCATAATTATTACGTTTTTCGATTAAATGTTGGTACAACAAGCGGTTTGTTGGCATTTTATATTTTGGACAACCTTAAATCAGTTAATATAACTGAATCGCTTAAGTGATTATTTTAACAATCTTTTTATTGATAAAGTAGCATTCTGCGCAGAATATGCTAATGTTAATTTTGGTAAAAACCAAATAGAATTAGAAAAAACTTATAGTGAATTCTTATATATAGTGAATTCTTTTCAACTGTAGTGAATTCTTTTCAACTGTACCGAACAAATTTCAGTACAGTTCCAACACCGAGTTATTTTTTTTTTGAAATTTAATCTAGAAGAATACAAAATTCGATAATTCGGTGTTGGAACTTGTTCGGTACAAACGAAAAGAATTCACTATAATAAAAATATTATTCCAATTGGTTACCGTAAAAAAAGGTATTTTATCATTTAAAAAATTTGATGTTGATGTTAAAAATAGATGTAATTGGTAATTAAATATTTTGAGTCTTTAAGAAGTTACTTTCTGACCAAAAAAAATTTTTAAATATGTACAGTTAAAATGTGTTTTTGAAATTCTTAATTGTTTTTACGCACAAACGCATTGTAAAACACATTTTACAACCTGGGTATCATGGCTGAAAGTTGAACTTAACGCCCGTAAAATAAAAGCCCGTTGTTATATGAAATATTAGTATATTTGTCTACTTTACCGCCCGTAAAATAATCGCCCGTAAAATATTCATAAAATTAGAACAAACAAATAAATTATTGTATGAAGTTTATAGAGAAAATCATGGCATTTTTAGTAATTTTCAAAATGTCTAGCGATTTTAAAAAAGTCAAAGACTGATATATTCTACAATTAAGTTGTGCAGTTTTGCGTAAAACGTTGTACATACACTCAGGCTGAAAGGAAGATTACGTCCTTGGTTCAATAAAAGCCCGGGCTTTAATATGAACCGCAGGCGTAATCTTCTACTTTCAGCCCTCGATATGTAACAGTATATTACATATCTAGAGTTGTAAATAGCATTTTACATGCTTTACAACTCGAGATTTGTTATATACTTTTTCTACGACTCTGTTTTAATGCCCAAACGCATATAATTACTTGAAAAAATGAACTACTAATTAAAAATTAAATGCAAATAGTTTACAACTTGTGGTAGGCTATGCATTATTCTGTGTCAAAATGAATTGAAATATTTAATTTTTAAAAATCAAATTTTTCTTTAAATAAAAATTTTTCTTTTTATTAAAAGCGTGCGGTAATACATATATGCAAATCCATTACCGCACGCTTTTTTTACTTACCGCACGCTATTTGAAATAATCAATTTACATGTCATGGATAGTGTGATGTAATTTATAATTTACTGTGATAGGAGTAGAAAAATAACTATTCCATGCCAAAAATTACATTACATTTAATCTAATTGTGTTTAACCCTGCTTCTATGGGATAATTACAATTATAATTATTGAAGAAGTAAAATTTAAATAACATGTCTCTTTTCCGACGACTTTCCCATTTATGTATAGGTGCTTAATATTTTTTCTACATATTGGCATTGTCCCGCCGAACAACTTTTGAAAACTGGAAGCCCTATTCTTTACTGATGTTTGAGAATGACTGAACTTTTAAAATTATTATTTATGGCACAATAAATTAAGTAAAATATTATTTTTTCCTAGTTTTGACTTGCTCTGGGAAAACTTGAATAACTTAGTGCAAACTGCACCAATATTCTTGCTTTTTAGCTTAAAAGAAAGAAAATTGATGCTACAATAGGCTTCAAGAAATTAAAAAAAAAATAGTATTTATATTTGTTCAAAATTTTTGGTGTTGAAAATGGAAAAATTAAAAAAAAAGTCCAGCGGCAGGTATATCCGCTAGAAAAAGGTAGATTTCTTGATCAGACAGATATGCATACAAGTAAAATCAATGTATCAAATTAGTTAAAATCAAAAAACTAAGTAGAAACGGAATTATCCAACAAATGTCACAAAGGACATTGAATACATTAACCGAAACTACTTTATGCAATTTTGGAACAGTTTTGTTTAATTTGGTTAAAATTAGTCATAACATATTAAATCCAAAGATCAAATCAACTACGTCACAACTACAATTATACCATCACACATAATTTATAATCAAACATTATTAAACAATTTTATTTCAAAATCATCTTTGTTGTTGTAGTTTTTTGTTCTTATTTAATCTTTTTTCAAACAGTAACTTAGTGAAAAAAATACAAATAAAAGACAATTTAATCATTTTCGTATGGTATTAAATGACTTCAGATTTGTCTGCAATAGGTGCATTATATTGCTTATAAAAATGGAACCTTTTGGGTTAGAAAGCTGAAATTTCTTGAGGCTATAGCTTTAAAGTTTTCTTTAAAGTTAAGATAAATTTAAATAACATAAACTCAAACATGATGAAATCATTGCCTTTTGCGTTTGTTTTCATTTCAGGAGCCCCGAGGTCTCAACCTTTAGACTTGAACTATTTTATTTTTAAATTTTGGAAAGATTTATGTTGTGGGTACGTGTGCAAAAGCTTTAAAATGTGAGTTTGGTCATTTTCATCTAGATTTAGGACAACAAAGTTTAGTAAATTTTTAAAACAGCTGATTTTTCAGGAACCCTAAACGCCAAGGTTGTCATCTGACAAAAATTGATAAAAAAAGTTTAAATATTCAGTATTTATCAATTTTATTTAAACATTATATTTCAAACGGAAGTTATAGCGCCCTAGATTATTCAAATTTTTAGGCTCTAGCCGTTTAAATTTGTTATACAAATGTTTACATCAATGAATTAAAAGGAGGAGTGGCCTATTGTTTTAGAAAATACACTGGCAACAAAAACTGAGTTACCAGACGTTTCAGCTTATTTGTTTTTGAATATAAATAAGCGAACAAAATATCAGATGGTCAGTTTTACTTTTGCAATTAAAAGTGTTTATAAATATTCGCAAGTATAAGGAATAATCGGTGGTACTTGAGCCTGGGTACTAATAGTGAAAGAATTTGAACTTAGTGGAATAGTGAATACAGATTTTACGATTCCGAATATTATTGATTCAAATTGTGGAAAAGCAGTGAAGTTATCGTACATAAATTGGAGACCCTGGAATTTATTGTAAGGAAAAACGGAAGTTGCTGTAACCGGTTGATAAATAAAGTGTGAGATTTTGTTAACTAAAGATCTGTCTTTTTACTGTCGTATTTGCTCAATAATCGAAAAGAACCAACGAAGAGTCGTTACAGTGGTGTCAGAAATGGGATTATTGAAACAATGGTCAAGACAGTAAATATTAGTGATCTCAGCCAGACCCAGCTGAAGGATGAGTTGAAGAAAAGGAATGCTCCAATCCATGGAACGAAGGCAGAACTTACATTCCGGCTGCGTAAAGTTTTAGAAGAAGCAGGCCAAAACACAGAGGTCATAGAAATAGAGCCGGAGGAAGCTCCGGTTCAGAATGCCCCAGCAATTGATTCGATGATGGTGTTGATGAAAGAAATGATGGCCCGACTAGAGAAACTGGCAGCAGAACAAAAAGTAGAGCAACAACAACAACTTGCTGATCTGATGGCCCGACAAGAGAAACAGGCAGCAGAACAAAAAGCAGAGCAACGTCAACAATTTGCTGATATGATGGCAAAGCAAGAAAGTCTAAGTGAAGTAATCGAGTCACGTTTATCCAGTGCAGAGGTCAAAATCAACAACATGGAAAGAGAGCTGCGGAAAGTTACCGAAGAACATGAAGAGAAATTAAGCAAACTTTCAAGTGAATTCGCCAAGAAACAGCACAAGGGAAGTCAGGTAACATGATCAATCCATCAACTACTTCAGCCCCAGCTAGAGTGAAAACACCCGCATTTGATGGATCTACATCGTATCAGATATTTAAGATGCAATTTGAGATAGCAACAACTGGGGTTGATCACCAGCAAAAAGCAAACGCGCTTATATTGGCATTGAAGGGACCTGCTGCTGAAATTTTGCAGACACTATCAGCGACAGAGCGTGATTACTGCAAGCTAATGGAGGCCTTAGAAGTAAGATATGGGGAAAGTCATATGCAAGCTCTCCATCGCATGCAGCTCAAAACACGAAAACAAGCAGTCAGCGAAACTTTGCAAGAATTAGAGGCTGACATTGTGAGACTGGTAAATCTGTCATATCCGAGCTATAACGCTGAACATCGAGACGAGCTGGCAGCTGATACATTTATCAATGCTCTTTGAGATGTACAAATGAGAAATCAGCTGTATCTAAGCGGAAGAAACTACCTGCGGAAGTCTTAGCATTGGCCCTACAAATGGAAGCTGGAAAAAGAGCGCTTGGCTCAGATAGAGTACGTAAGATCGAAGTTGCTAAAGAACCACTAAAAGCAGCGCTTGATGAAGTGATCATGCGTATCAAAAGTTTGGAAGATAAGCCTGAACGAAATCAACGAAGAAGATCTAGCAGAGTAAGATGCTGGAATTGTGGGCAGTTAGGGCACATCAGACGGGAATGCAAAACACGAGTAGCAGCAAAAGAAGGAGTAGTTCCAGTCCAGTTGATGAACCTCTCAAACAAGCAAGTGGATGTCAAAAAGGAAAGGGATTTCCGCGGTTCACACCAGAAGGGAAGGATACATTGTAACGCTGATAATCTTTCAAGAAGACCCTGTATTGAGGAGCGCAAGCCATGTAGCAGGACTGAGAGAAAAGAGGCAATGACTGTGAAGCAAATTAAGTTCCAAACTCCTGACGATTGGAAAACCAAGGGAAGGCGACCGGAGTGGAAAGAGGTAGCACCTTTGAGTACGGAGGTGAAATGCTACTGGGCGCAATGGGACTCACTATTGATGGATAACGGGATACTAAAAAGAAAATGGTAGTCCGCTGATGGAAAGAAGGTGTTAGAACAACTGGTGTTGCCATCAAGTCGAGTAGAAGAAGTACTGGGAAAGCTGCATGGAAGTATTTTTGGAGGACACCTGGGAGTCAATAAAACCCTAGCCAAAGTAAGGGAGAGGTTTTATTGGGTAAGGTATCGAACAGACGTGGAGCAATGGTGTCGGCGATGCGATACTTGTGCAGCGAGCAAAGGACTAAAGACTAGAACTCGAGGAGAGATGCAACAGTACAATGTGGGCGCCCCAATGGAGAGAATTGCTATAGACATCGCGGGGCCATTTCCGGAAACTACAAAAGGTAACAAATACATCATGGTGGTCATTGATTACTTTACAAAATGGCTGGAAGCTTATGCAATACCGAACCAGGAAGCAGTTACGGTCGCTGAAACGTTAGTCAACGAATGGGTTTTGCAGATATGGTACACCGCTCGAGTTGCATACCGACCAGGGAAGGAATTTCGAATCTCAGCTGATGGAAGAGCTGTGCAGAACACTCGACATTAGAAAAACACGAACTACACCTATGAACCCGCAGTCGGATGGCATGGTAGAGCGATTCAACCGTACCATGGAAGAACATCTGTCGAAGGTAGTGGAAGCCAACCAAAGAAATTGGGATAAGGATCTACCGTTATTCTTGATGGCCTATCGTAGCGCAGTGCACGATACGACATGTGAAACGCCAGCGAATATCATGTTCGGGAGAGAACTACATCTTCCTAGTGACATCGAGTTCGGCATCCCTGGAGGTCTGGTATCTACGAAAACAGATTATGTGGGACAACTAAGGGAGAAGATGAATAAAATCCATCAACAGGTTCGAAACCACATTAAGATTGCCAGTGACAAAATGAAAACCAGGTACGACATAAATGCAAATAGTGGCGGTTTTCAAGAAGGAGAATTGGTAATGGCTATACAACCCCAGGAGAACTAAGGGAAGATCACCCAAGCTGCAGCCAGATTGGGAAGGTCCATATAAAATAATCAAACGAATTAATGATGTTATCTACCGCATCCAAAAGGGACCCCGTACCAAGATGAAAGTGATACATCTGCAAAGGTTGGCACCGTACCAAGGTAACAGTACCAATTCGATAGCTGATATTGTTCGGGACGAACAAAACTAAATGGAGGGCAATGTAATAAACTTCGTCCAGAATGGGTTAATTTAATAACCAATACATTCGGCAAAGATGAATTAAAAAGTTAACTCCTTTTAACTAATACAGTTTGCATAAATTAATGTAAATTAAATTTGTTATACAAATGTTTGCATCAATGAATTAAAAGGAGGAGTGGCCTATTGTTCTAGAAAATACACTGGCAACAAAAACTGCGTTACCAGACGTTTCTGCTTATTTGTTTTTGAATATAAATAAGCGAACAAAATATCAGATGGTCAGTTTTACTTTTGCAATTAAAAGTGTTTATAAATATTCGCAAGTATAAGGAATAATCGGTGGTACTTGAGCCTGGGTACTAATAGTGAAAGAATTTGAACTTAGTGGAATAGTAAATACAGATTTTACGATTCCGAATATTATTGATTCAAATTGTGGAAAAGCGGTGAAGTTATCGTACATAAATTGGAGACCCTGGAATTTATTGTAAGGAAAAACGGAAGTTGCTGTAACCGGTTGATAAATAAAGTGTGAGATTTTGTTAACTAAAGATCTGTCTTTTTACTGTCGTATTTGCTCAATAATCGAAAAAAACCAACGAAGAGTCGTTACAATGTATATATTTATATATATAAATATATATATATATATATATATATATATATATATATATATATATATATATATATATATATATATATATAAATGTATATATAAATATATATATATATTATATATATATATATATATATATATATATATATATATATATATATATATATATATATATATATATACATATATATATATATATATATATATATATATATATATATATATATATATATATATATATATATATATATATATATATATATATTAGAGTGGTCCAAAAAATATTTTTTTTGAAATTCATAATGCAGACCCCCAATTTTTTTTCTTTTATATGCCAAATCTGACAAACGAGATTTTAGAAATTTTGAAATAAATTTAGAGGTCGCTCATAGAGGTCAAAGTTAAAAAAAATTTTTTTTTTTTTATATCCAAATTTATAATAAAAACAAAAAGTAAGATGAGGATTAAATTTTATTCATCATTCAGCAAATAGATCAGCAAATAATTTCAAATTGTTGCAAAATCTTAACATAAGTAAAAATATAATATACATATATGTATAAAATATAAGAATACAAGAGCTAAATTCAATGTGAAGAGAAAAACTATACAATAAATACATATTAATTTAGATATGCATAATTTTCAGCAATTAAAATTATAGATTAAACAATGTAGACGTAGCACATTTCATTAGAGTCTTCTTCGACGTATCCACTATCCATTATACGCTGCCTGTGATTTTCAATAACTTGGATGAGTCGTTGAATTTCCGATTCGTTCTTTGTTAAAAATTAGTTAAATGCAGACATGAGACCAGTACTACATCCTGCTATGTCATTCACAACTTTTAAGGACCTGATTGTTTTGGCTGCCCTTACATACATAGGTAAGCTATGCCAAGCAACTGGTTCACTTTCTGCAAAAACAGAAATATCTTGCCCCAGCAACTGTAAGGAAGCGCTAGATGATGGTTTTATTAAATCGTAAAGTTCACTGTTTTCAAGTGCAGCTACTTCTTAAGCGGCATAAAGTATCTCATGAACAGACCAGTCATTGCCATCCAAAACCATAGCATTCACTATTTGTTTCTTTTCAGCTTTGACAACTTTGGATGAGATAAGGATAGTGGGGTCATTTCGGGTCCCAAATACCTAAGATGGTTTTGTTACTTTTTCATGGCAGCTCTGGTTACAGAAACATTTACTTTTGAAAACTGTTTGATAGCTTTGACCAAATTTAAGTCATTAATCGGTGCATCAGCAGACAGAGGATATGCAATCCAAGCTGTAACATAAACATGTGAAGCAAACAGGCTGAATTCAGTTAAAACTTTTTTTCAGATACTCTCAGTTTGAATTACTCTCTAAAAAGATATATCTTGAAGCAGTATATGACTTTAGCGATCCACCGGGCTATATGGTAGGCTCCTGGTAAAGAAAAGTGATATTGCTGCTTGTTTGGTACTTCAGATCCCATAATTATTAAGCATAACTTGCTTATTTCTCTATAATCATTTCTATGTATATAGGAACTGTCTTCAGATAAGAACTTTGTCAAACATGACCCAACATTTTGCTTCATTTTCTGCAATAGCGGGTCACTACACCTGACTTCGTCTAATGGTTTGTAATTTATAGTTTGACCAATGCTAGACTAATGTTAGGACCACTAAAAAGTCTAATGTTAGGACCACTAGTAGAGCCAAACAGAAGGGTAAATACTTCACTGATGATCAATTCATGAATGTGATAATGACATGCGGAGTGAAGAAGATTTCTGCTAAGTAATTTCTCTAGCAGAACGCATGCTCCCTTATCAAACCCTGTGTAAGAGGCAATAGTGTCAAATGACATTCCTATAACATCTTCAGTGACTTACCAGAGATTGAGTAAGTCAAAAGTGGCCTTGGCTTGACATTTCCCAGTGCAAGAGGAATTTTTGACTAAGTCGTTATATTCATGACTCATGAGCGACCTCTAAATATCAATGTATTGTTACAATATTTATGTCAGTTTATTAAAACAACAAAAGAAAAAAAATTAGAGGGACTGTAATTCCGAAATCAAAAAATTTTTTTTCTTCATATAATGTTGGACCACTCTAATATATATATATATATATATATATATATATATATATATATATATATATATATATATATATATATATATATATATATATATATATATATATATATATATATATATATATATATATATATATATATATATATATATATATATATATATATATATATATATATATATATATATAATATATATATATATATATTATAATATATTATATATATATATATATATATATATATATATATATATATATATATATATATATATATATACATATATATATATATATATATATATATATATATATATATATATATATATATATATATATATATATATGTATATATATATATATATATATATATATATATATATATATATATATATATATATATATATATATACATATATATATAATATATATATATATATATATATATATATATATATATATATATATATATATATATATATATATAGATATATATATATATATATATATATATATATATATATATATATATATATATATATATATATATATATATATATATATATATATATATATATGAATATAGATATATATATATATATATATATATATATATTATATATATATATATATATATATATACATATATATATATATACAGTAAAACTCGCTTATAACGTACCATATTAAGTACGGTTGTTGAGTCCCCAAGCACTTCCACACATGTTTGTACGTATTTTTGATCGGATTTAACGTACCTCGTTTATACGGTTTTAAAGTACGTCGAACGAGTCCGTTGAAATTTTTTTCAATAGAAATAACTTCGGATATAGCGTACGCTACTTTTTTTATGAAGTTCTTCAAGTCAATTTAAGCTTGTGTTTTAGTGGTGTTTATCCTTCTTTTCTTAATTTCATTAAATTTAAATTTCATTTCATCTTAATTTCATGCGTTTTATATTTGAAATAGATATGTGTAGAAATACTAATGATATTTTAGCAGTAGTTGCTAAAAAATTTGACACGTCCGCTGAAATTGGAGAGAAATTTGGAATATGTAAAACTACAGTTTCATCAATTGTACAAAATTCAACGAAAATTAAACAGGCAATCTGTTCAAAACGGGAAAAAAATTGTTCTTCAAAACGGGGAAAAAATTAAATCTTGAAAATTTTGAAAAAGTTAAAGAGGCAGTTATAAAATGGCTAGAATTCATGAGATTAAAAAACATTTCCGTTAATGGTCCGCTACTACACAAAAAAAACTAAACGAATTTTCAATTTCTCGTAAAATACTAGACTTCAATCCTTGTAGTGATTGGATGGATCGATTTAAAAATTGACACGAAATGTTATTCAAAAATTTCGTTGGAGAAATAGCGGATGTCTGTGTTGAAATTTGCGAAGATTAGATTACAAATCAGTTACCAATTTATTACTCGGGACTAAGATACTAAAAATATTTTAATCTTGACGAAACGGGACTGTTTTACAACATGCTTTCGAATAAACGTTTGGCTTTTAAAAATGAACTATGGGCTGGTGGCAAATTGAGCAAATAACGGGTAACTAACTGTACATGTTGGAGCAAACGCTGACGGATCCGAAAGATCGCCATTGGTTATGATTTGCAAGTCAAAATCACCAAGATTTTTTTAAATATTACAACGCTGCCTTTTAAATACACGGCAAATTCAATAACTGTCCTTCATATTCAAATGTTGATAATTAACGAGCCATTAAATTAATCTTTATGTCACCCAATATAACCGCGATTTGACAGCCAAAGGACCAAGAAGTGATAAAAAATTTGAAAAACTTGTATAGAGGATTTTTACTTAAATAAACAATAAATGACTTGCAAAAACTGCCGAAATTAAGCATCAATGTTGCAGTAGATTTTTTGACTGCTGCTAAATTTATTCCTAGAGCGTGGAAAAAGGGTGACTGAAAAAAATAAAAAATTGTAAACAGGCTGGGATTAGTTTATCTATATTCACGTTATCAGTAACTGAAACAGTTGATGATTCAATGACCAATGGTCATGAGCTTGTGGCGAATCACGGATTGAATCGAATCCTGCTATTTCATCTGCAAATGTATTACTTCAAGACTTCCTCAGCTTTGATGAGCAAATTGAATCGAATGCTGGATTAAGAGAAGTTTCCATGTTGGACGAGTTGTAATTAATATCGAGGAAATGAATGCGAATGAGGATAGTCTTGAAATTGTAAAACCAATGCCTTCTAAAACAAAAGTTTCCATGCGTTTATGTGTTTGGAAACGTTTCTAAGTTATTCTAAAGAATTTAAAAAATCGAGGATCGAAGGATGTAATCGATGATGAATAAAAAAAAACTACAACATTAATGTTCAAGTGGAAAAACTGTTGCAATCATCTCTTAGACAAAATCAAATAAGAGATTATTTAAATAATCGCTCAATTGAAGTCAAACTAATTTATGATGAAACAATAATATGCACATGTAATTTTTTATACTTAGTTTTTAATTATAAAAATATGGAGGGGCTGAAATCTCACAGCTCTGAGATATCAAGACTTCGGTCTGGGTTAAGGTTTTTGATATAGTTTTCGGCAAAAAACTTTTATGAGGACATGGTTTTTAGTATTGGGCAGCGATGTATATCAAACATAACTCTTTGTTAAAGTACAAGTATTTTTTTTAATCTCTGTTTAGAAATTTATTACAAAACTAACACGAAACATCAATACGATGCCGGAAAATTATAAAAGATCATAAATTAACATAATTTAGTGAAAAGATGATACAATCAGCAAACTACTCAAAAACCTCTCCATTTAGCGTTTCGAGAAAATATTACATAATCACAAATTCATTTTTCTTTCAAAATTCCAAAAATATTGTAAAAATAAATAAAATCAAACTTTTTTCAAAATTCTAAAAATATTCCAAAAATTATTACCAAAGATTAAACTTTTTTCAAAAATTCTGAAAATATTGCAAAAATTATACAAAATCAAAAATTGAAACTTTTTTCAAAATTCCAAAAATATTCCAAAAATTAGAATAAAATCAAATATTTAAACTTTTTCTAAATTCTAATAATATTCCAAAAATTCTTAAAAATTCAAAAATTCAAACTTTTTCCAAAACTCTAAAAATATTACAAAAATTATAACAATATCAAAAATTGAAACTTTTTCCAAAATTATAAAAATTAAAATAAAATCAAAAATTTAAAATTTTTCAAAATTCTAAAAATATTCCGAAAATTCTTACAAAATCAAAAATTGAAACTTTTTCAAAATTCCAAAAATATTCAAAAACTATAACAAATTCAAAAATGTCCATGTCCAATTTCATTTTTAATTATATTTTCAGCAAACTATTCAAAAACCTTCAATTTAGCGATTCGAGAAAATATTACAAAATCACAAATTCATATTTCTTTCAAAATTCCAAAAATATTGTAAAAATTATAATAAAATCAAACTTTTTTCAACATTCTAAAAATATTCCAAAAATTATTACAAAATCAAAAATTGAAACTTTTTTCAAAATTCCAAAAATATTCCAAAAATTCTTACAAAATCAAAAATTAAAACTTTTTCCAAAATTCTAAAAATATTGCAAAAATTATTACAAAATCAAAAATACAACCTTATTTCAAAATTCCAAAAAAAATTTAAAAACTATAACATATTAAAAAATTTCCATGTCCAAATTCATTTTCAACTACATTTACGTCATAAAAACAGCTACATTTTTTCCCCAAAAAATTGGCTAAAAAAATCAATGAAATCATTTTTTGACACGCTTGACATTATTTTTTTGACAAACTTATAATGCCATAATTCTCTATAATAATAATATATTTTCATGTTATACAAATTATTAAATTAATTTTTTTCCAAAAACTTGGGTCAAAAAATAAATAAAAATCTTTCTTTTGACACACTTGACAACATTTTTTTGACAAACTTATAATACATCCATTCCTTTGAAACAAAATAGCTGCTCAAAGCAGCTTTTGAGTAGATCACCAATGGAACGCCAAAAATTTGAAAATTTTTCAAAAGAAACCACACAATTTTATTATTATCAAAATTTTTTATTTTGGGCTGATATTTAGATCTGACTGGTCCATTTTATTATTAAAAATACCAAAACAAAATTATGACTGATTTAAATAAAATCGAATAATAAACTGCTTTTCAACTACACAACTTGTTCGAGGTAGAGTAGATCAAAGCAAATTTGAGTAAGTTTGATTTTCAATGGAACGCGCCTAATACCATAGTTCTCAATAATAATAATAAAATTTCATTTCAAACAAAATTTTAATTTAATTTTTTCCAAAAAATTGGGTAAAAAAATCAATGAAATCATTTTTGACACACTTGACAACATTTTTTTGACAAACTTATAATGCCATAGTTCGCAATAATAAAATAAAATTTCATTTCGAACAAAATTTTAATTTAATTTTTTTCCAAAAAATTGGGTAAAAAAATAAATAAAAATCTTTCTTTTGACACACTTGACAACATTTTTTTGACAAACTTATAATGCAGTAATCTAGATTTTGGTCTCACATACCAATCCCTACCATCAAGATTTCTCCAAATTTAATGTTTCTACTCGTAATCACTTAAAATGATCGATTTTTAAGCAAAAAATATGCAAATTTCCATGTTTTGACACACTTGACGATTTTTTTGACACACTTCCGGTACAGTTATCGAGCACATCGTCCTTTCGGCTCTTCCCATTGAGTAAACCTATTTTTAGAAAAAAAAAATTTTGAAATCCGTCCAGCGGTTTTCTAGATTTCGTCGGTTGTGACGGCCGGACGGCCGGACGGACGGACGACCGACAGACAGACACACATTTTTTTTTTTTTGCTTTTTTAGAATCAGTGTGTCCTAAAACGTCGAGAAATGCCAAAAAAAGTGGGGGTAAGAATTTCACTTTGAGCTCATGAATGTAATACTTAGGTCTTTCAGACCGAAGTAATAACTTCTTTTGTTGGTAATACATATATGAATGTACCTCCTACCAAATATATATGCGTTATTTTATTTAGTAAATTTATTTTACAGTAAAATTTATAGCATATTTTCACATTTCAGCATTCTTTTTAAAATCACTATTGATTTAACGTACACCTCGTCTAAAGCGTACGCACAAGACGGTCCCTTGGCCGTACGTTATAAGCGAGTTTACTGTATATATATATATATATATATATATATATATATATATATATATATATATATATATATATATATATATATATATATATATATATATATATATATATATATATATATATATATATATATATATATATATATATATATATATATATATATATATATATATATATATATATATATAATTATATATATATATATATATATAATTTTTTTGTTTTTTTTTTCCGTCTCCGCTTATCATATATAGTCTTTTGGCAGCATAATTTTTCCGAAATTCCGACCGCAGGCACATTGCAATAGGTAGATTTTATATGAAATCTACCTAAAAACGTGAATTTTTCGTATTTTTTCAACTTTTTTCAACTGTAACTTCCAGAATCCTTAATGGATTTTTACAAAATATAGCTCAAAATATTTGTTAGCATAATTCCTATGCACTTGTTTCATTAATATTTTTAATTTGTTTGTTTTGTAAAATATGAGACCCAAAAACCGAAACAACATTTTTGATCACCAAAAAAATTGGATTTTCGTGAATATCTCAAAAACAAGAGCTAACCAAAAAAAAAAATGAATATGATATTCGTGTTCAGGAGGTCAAAATCTATAAGAAAAGTTGGGTTTTATTTCGGGAGATTTTTCTTGTAAACTAGTGATATTAATATATATTGAATGAAGTTTCTTTTTTCAATGGATATTCATTTTATTGCATGTACATTAAAGGTGATCTACTCGAACGACTATTAAAATATATAATATTAAACTTAAATAACAAAAGTAATAGAATCATATACAGATTTTAATAAAGCATATTCAACAAATTCCTTTTAGTCTTGAGTATGAAATAGTATTCTAATATGAGTCACTGCAGTTGTTGTAAACATCACTTGAGTCATCATTTTCTGGATCAGTTATATCTGACAATTCATCATCTGCAAATAAACTTAAGTTTAGTTAAACTTCTAGTGGCTACAATTGGCTTTTGAAAACAAGAGAAGCAAAAAATAGAATGAACACATTTCAAATATTTGCATAATCAGAGGCGACCGTGAAACGTGGTTGGCAGCAAATAGACGGGCGGTATGAGTTACAATGGTTTAAAGGACAACATTTTACCATATTCGTGAATGTTGTTGTTATTGATGAAAACGATATTTCGTGATATGCCTGTTTATCTTACGTATTTAATTATTTTGAAATCAAACATTGCGCTTATTGCACTTGCACTTAAATTAATATGCAGATGATGAATTGTCAGATATAACTGATCCAGAAAATGATGACTCCAATGATGTTTACAACAACTGCAGCGACTCATATTAGAATACTATTTCATGCTCAAGACTAAAAGGAATTTATTGAATATACTTTATTAAAATCTGTATATGATTCTATTGATTTTGTTATTTAAGTTTAATATTATATATTTTAATAGTCGTTCGAGTAGATCAGCTTCAATGTATATGCAATAAAATGAATATCCATTGAAAATAGAAACTTCATTCAATATATGTTAATATTTATTGAGCGCGCCGTATTACAGAACGGCAACCTATTATTTCTGACTGACGGCATCTGTTACAGAAATAAGCTGACTGACTACATTTTTTGTGCTTATAATAATATTCTTCACCTGTATACTAAATATCAGATTTTAGAAAGTACTTGCACGATGTACCGTTTTTTTACCGCGTTACAGGATTTGAGTGACTGACGATCATAAAACTTTTTTTTGATTAATATTCTGCTCTCAAACCGATTTTCAGGTTTTATAAAGTAGTTGCAAGATACATAGTTTTTTTACAACATTGGAGCCCCACCCACTCCAAACGCTAACGAATCCAGCTGACTGATGGAAGACTATTTCTCTACTCAACATATGTGACATAATATTAAAAAATCAGCCTTTATAAAGTGCTTGCAATTTTATGTCGCTCAGCTATCGGACTATAAAAGCCTTCTGGCAAAAATCATATAAAAACCCTTAACATAGGATTATGTCTTGATATCTCAGACTCTCAAAGTCTTGAAAGTTCAGCCCCTTCATATTATATCAATGAAATATAGATACAAAAATCAATTAAAATACAAAACTGCACATGCTGCTCTGAGCCGACATAATGTGGGAAATATTCTAAACAGTAATAAAACAATCAAATCATTCTGGTAAACTTCTTATTGGACACGAAAAAAAGGTTTAACCAATTTTTTAACTATTTATTTTATCTAATTTTAGAAGAAGATTGTTTACTTACGTAAATTAGATATTAATTAAAGATTAATTTTTTGTTGAGTTCAAATTATGGTACATATTGCAAAAGATTCGTTTATATAATATTTCTGTTTTATTTTACTAATTAACACATTTAGCGCTAAGATAGGTTGCTTGTTTAAGATTAAATATTTATATTATAAATTTAATGTTAACAATTTCCATACGTATTACTTATGTACCTGAAAAGTGAAAACTCATAATCTTGGAATGAAATTCGGGTAAATTTTTAGGAAAATTTGTTTATTAAAAAAGCCTCGTTAACAAAGATGCAATATGTTTGTTCTGTTTGTTTTAAAAATTCTAGAACGTGTTTTCCTATGCCTGTAAATATGAAAACAAACTTAATGACTCGCAACGTTATTCAGTTTTGTGCTAGTTTTAATTTATGCATAATGCAAAACTTTGTTTATGATTTAATCTATCAACAAATAATAAATACATACAAATGTTTGCAACTATAACTTCCTGTTGATGAAAATAAACAGTATTTGTCCCGTCAAAGTTATTTGATGACTTTAATTTTTAATTTTTTATTTCAAGTTTTGTTTTGTTTTTTGAGTGTATATATAATTGTGTTGGCCATACTTTTTTGGCATATAGCCATTTAAGATGAATAATATAAATGATTTATTATATAGGAGTTTCCATTTTTCATTTAAAATTTATTTGAACAGAAAAAAGTAAGCAATATCTGTTTTAAAGGTTTTTTGACTTTTCATTTCTTAGAATTAGAAAAACTAGTAACTAATGAGTTTGACATTGTCGCCCGTGCTACAGGTTATAATGCAATAGAAACGGAAAAAATATACTTAAAATTTGTTTATTTTCTTTCTGTAATATGATTTATTCATAAAAATATAATGTAACTCAGGCAGCTCATCCACATAATTCAGAAATCTTATGTTAACTATAGTAGAATTTTTTTGCCAGCGAATTTCTGACAGCTACGACGCAGCAAGAGAAAAAAGATAAAACAAAAAGTAAAACAGAGATGTATTATTTATTTTGGGATAAATTTGTTTTCAAAACAATTATATTAGTTAAATTTCTACTTCTAGTTCGTACCATTTGTTTGTTGTGATATTTGTTTCCATAGGCGTCGTTATTTTTATTATAATTATTTTTAATTATCAAAATTTTGTTATATTTCCTACAAAATCATTAATATTTCTACTAGTTTTTGGGTTTCTATTATAATTGGTTGAATTTCAATAGTAATTTATAAATTTTATGTGTTTTTTTTGTCCATTTCAATGGGACCCCAATAGTTTTTTTTAATATTTTAATCGAGACACTGAATGTGCAAACAATATGCGCATGTGCATGCGCATGTGCAAACAATATGCGCATAACAAACAAATTTTGTGTTCGCTGGCAAAAAAATTCTACTATACATTTAAATAAATCTGTATAACAACACCAAAACACATCAAAGAAACACAAAATTTTTGCAAACTTTTTTATTAAGTCTTAATAAAATTTAAAATAGACAACTCTTAGCTCTAATTACTTAACAATAACAATTTGTTGAAAAATTAAGATCAAATCATTAGATATTACCAATTGAAACACAACTGCATGAAGTAAGTAAATGAATTAATAATTTGCTTAAAGTAAATAAAATTACTATAAATAACACCATAAAAGTAAGCTAAACTACTACCATATAACTAAAATGATATGTTCCATTAAAAAATGATAATTCTATGAGTTTATTAGAAATCACACAATTTCTACATATACTAAATTTTATAATCACTATCGGTGATAAAATCACATGAATACATAGAAAAACGATTAAAAATGAGAGGTTTGTTTTTAGTTTTTAGTAATTTAAAAATATGAATAGGTTCGAAATGTCTTAAGCCATTATCATCTAAAACTGTAAATGCACATTTTCCTGTTATAACATCATGACTTAAGTAACGTGGTACAACCATCTGTAGGCCATGCTTTAATATTAAAAATGCTCCCTTCGATTTTGCACCACAATGAATTAAATAATCTTCCATCGCTACTAAATTACCAGACATCAATAAAGATACAGGAAGTGAAAGTTGGGGCTCATCTAATAAACTATTTTTTTTACTATGATTTTCAATTACCATTTCACCAGGATGGTCATCGATTAATGTCGTTTCATCCTCGTCTTCAACAATAATTCTACCTTTGCTTGGTGGCGGGCATATCAAGAGTAAACCACTTTTTCGAACTAATTCACATAATTTGGTACTCCCTTTGGTATTGTTATTACACAATAATGAATTATTATTTTTAAGTTCTTCTAGACATAATTTCAGTTCATCACTATTTTCTGCCAACTTATTCATTAAATTAACACGACAAATTAATTCTGTTGTATTTTTGTCGTCAAATAAATCATTTACGTTCTTGTTATTATTTAAAGCAGATGTTAGGGTTAAGGTTGTCTCAGATGATAAACCAAGAATTTTGGCGAAACCTATTGTTTTTTGTACAAGATTTTTCCTATACTCATTATCATCGATTAATTTTATTTTTATTTCATTTTCAATTGATTCTTTTACAACATCTGTGATCGATTTTTTTACAACATCGATTAAACTTAGCTCATCGAAAATATCTTCATTATGTTCTTTTAATTTATTTAAAATTTGATATAATATTTTTGGATTATTTATACTAATTGTATGTAAAGCGTTCGTGAATTCATCATCGTCTTCATCGAGTATTTCGCTAATTTCGGTTATAACCTCAACCTCATTATGATAATTTTGTTGTATAAAACTTTTAAATATATCAAATTTATTTTTTTTCTCTATTTTAAATAATGCATTACATTTAATTTGCTCAATTAACTCTCCCTTTGACTGTGGCGATTTTATTAACTCGACGAGGGATACTAATATATTAGAATCAGAATGTAATGTTTTCTCGAGAATTTTGCCAATTGTGTCGTAAATTGATTTTGATAACGAATTCTCATTATAATTTAAATGTTTGACAGCTAAAACGGTTTGTGTTAATAAATCGACAATATGTTTTGTGGAAATTTTATTTAGTTTTGAATTGATTTTATTTTTAGAATTTTCTTTTGAACACGTCATGTTGTGTTGATTACCTGAATTTATTTTTATATTTTCTTGTCTATTTTCATTTTTTAAATCATCAACAATACTTTTTATTTCAACGAAAATATTTGTAATATCCTCTTCATTAATATTGATGTTTTCGATATTTTTTTCAATAAAATTTTGAACGGTTTGCCTATCTTTGGTGCTTTGAAGGACAAAATCTATAGCAGATGCTTCAACTTGTTGCCCAATTGACATGCCAGCCGCAGACAGCTGTCGTAACATTTTTGAATCTATACTTAATTCGCCATTCCCGTTAATTGTAGTCCAATTATTAGTCGGTTTTAACAGTTTTAGTTCTTCAGGTGTAACAAGAAAACTTTGAATAGAAAATTGACCATCACCATCATCATTTTCCACAAGATCAGGTGCAACAAATTTTAATCCTTCTGAAGTTTCAACAACTTGGCCTGGCACAAATGTAACTTTATCATATTTTTCAATGACACAACCAGGGACGAATCTAGGTCCAGATTCAGTATCAACAACTTGGCCTGGCACGAAACGTTCTCCCTCTTCCTCGGTGTACATAATTTGACCAGGAATAAATGTTGGTCCAGATTTTGTTTCTATAATCTGACCTGGAACAAATCGTGGACCATCTTCTGTTAAAATTGTTTGACCAGGCACAAACTTAGTTTCTGAGTTTTTTTCAATAACCTGTCCGGGAACAAACTTTAACCCTTCTGATGTTTCAATTACTTGACCTGGAACGAATTGCTCTGAATTCTCTGTCCACACATGTTGTCCAGGTATGAACCCATCATCTGTCATCATGCCCGGTACAAATTTTGTCTCCATACCCTGTTTTATTAGTTTACCGGGCATAACTTTACCGTGTGGAAGGTTTTCTGATTTTACTTTATTTGGATAAAACTCAACTCCATCATCTGTTTGTATCATATTCCCAAAAACTTGTAGCGTTGTGCCACTGATATCTAAGTTATTAGAATTAATGATATATTCAACGGAGGTGGGCTCATGGAACACAACTTCACTGACAGATTTTGAAACATTGAAATTTATTATATTCGAATTTTCATCGGTAACAGTTTGGCCCGGATGAAAAATTTCACCATTTGTAGTTTTTAAAATTTGACCTTCAACGAATTTAGTTCCTTGTTTTGTTTCAATATTAATACCCGCAACAAACTCAGTCTTATCACCTACCAGTTTGGTGATTCCGGGAACAAATATATTATTAATTTCCTGTCCGGGGATAAATTTAGAACCTTCATCTGTTACTAAAGATTTACCTGGAATAAATTCATTATTTGATGTCTGCCCCGGAACAAAAATCCAACCATTACTTTCAGTTAACACGTTTTGCCCTGGAATAAAACACATACAATCATCCTTACTAATTGTCTGTCCAGGAACAAATTCACTTTTATCATCAACTTTTATATATTGCCCCGGTAAAAAATTATTGGTTTTTTCATCAACAATTCCTGTGATGAATTTTAATCCTTCGCTTGTAACAACAGTTTGTCCTTCAACAAACTTATGTCCATTAGTTGTGCGAATTGTTTGTCCTCCAATAAACTCCCCGTTAAATTCTTGCCCAGCAACAAATAATTTATTTTCACTTATATCCGAGTTTAAGAATTGACCAGGAATGAACGATTCATTATTATTTTCAGTTTGTATAGTTACACCAGGAATATATTTATTATTTATAATTCGTCCAGGTACAAACTCTTCTGAGATAAATTGTCCTGGGATGAATAATTCACGATTTTCAATTTTAAATTTCATTCCTGGTATATTTTCGTTTATGACACAACAAATTCCACTTTTAAAACTTTTTATTAAAGAACTAATTTCTTCGGACCTAGGCAACATTTCTCTTAACTCTTCTTCAGGTATTGAAATTCGATCAAACTTTGTATAATCACTAAACTCCATTTTATTGATATTCTTTAGCAGCACTATATCAGGTTTTTCAAAGAAATTTATTAATTCAGTTATACATGGTATCAACTCAAATCCGGAAGTATTTTCTAAATAAATCTTATCAATATTGCTCTCGCTTCTATTTTCAATGCGAATCGGATTAATTTTAAATACATTCGGTAATTTTTTTGTAATAGTTTCATTTGAATTAATATTTTTAATTTCAGAGCCGTAGGTATTCCAGTCCCACGATTCAATTAAAGGTTTTATCAGATCATTTGAATCACTTTGAGACGAAAGTAATAAGTTAATTCTTTTGAGATCTTTTTCTTCAATTTCAAATTTAGCACAACTGTTGCGATTATTTACTTCTTTATTTGGTTTTAGCTTTTTCGATTCAATAAATGTTTCATTTAAATCTTTTTCTTCAAAATATTTTGTCATTCCAGATAAAGATTGATGTCTTTTCTGTGGTCTTAATTTTTCTTTACTTTGTTGGAACAAAACTTCTTCAGTTGGTCCTTCTCCATCATAAAGAGTTTCATTGCATTCTTCATAATCTTGTAAACCAAGTGAAAAGCTCTTCCCTTTTTTTATTTTGAATAATACAGTATCTGAATCTTTGACAAGCATCACATCACGGACATCGCCATCACGAACAGCAGCTTCTAGTTTAGCAGGAAACACTAAATTACATTTTCGTTCCTCAACTTTATAAACATAATGTCCTTCGCTTGGTGTTGTTTTTGTATTTAATAATTCGATTAAAATTTTCATATCATCATTTTGATCGTCAAAGATTGGAAAAATATAGCGGTAGTCCGTTAAAACTAAATGTTTACGATGCCCGTAGTCAATATCTTGCATGTAATGATGAGGTTCAAGTTCATCAGAAATATTTGTAATTTTACATCTATTTCTATTTGTTGCAGTTGTCAATAAAACAGGAATATAATGATGAGATGGTAATCCGTAAGATTTTGATGTAATCTGACAAAAACGTTTCGCATCAGATGGTGATATAGGCGGCAGTAATGGAAAATAATTTGGTTTTGGTAGTGCTTTTGAGCGACCCGTGATACGACAGTAGGACATTTTCTTTTATAAATTTTTTTCACATAATCTTTATAAAAAATAAACTACACTAATTATCACAATCTTTTTTTTTTACAAAAATTCGAATACCGATAGTAATTTTTTTCCCAAATTATTATTATTTACTTTTTATATTCAAAATTCAAAATATTACTTTAACAAATTTACCGCACTAAACTGATTTTTTTATTTTTAACGACCGTTTTACGGCAACCTTTCGCACAGAACTGAATAGTAAAATTTTCAAACTTAGTTTTTCTCGAAATATATTATAAAGAAAATATATTTTTTTTTTACTTTTCTACTAAATAAGAATTAAACAATTAAATTGTGAGAAAATATTACAAAGGAGGGCATTACGCAAAACGAAAAAAAAAATTAGTTTAGTGTTCTTCGGTTAGATTTAAAAAGAAAACAACAACAAAACTATTTTTAAATTAAAGGAAAACCAAGATTTTCCGCTAAAATGAAAATTAGTTTGTGTTAACGTATTACATTGAAAACTTTTCAAACCAAGATTTAATTAATGTGTTTTTGTATTGTGCATTAAAGAAATAAAAAATGATTTGTCATTAATCATTGTCTACAGATGTGATTTTATTCCTTAATTAACGGTTTAATAATAAAAAATACAGAACTGTAAAAGTGACTATGGGAAGCCTTGATAAATCGAATTACGTGCTTTTATAAACTTGTTTCAGTTTTGCATTTTGCCTAACAGTTGATTTTCACCTTGGTCTTTCAATCGTTTAAAACGAATACTATAGATGAAAAACGTGATCTACACAGGTGAAAAATTCAAAAAAGGCGAAACTTGGCCATTTTTGATTTTTTTTTTCTAAAACTTGGCATATAAGTAGTATGGACAAAATAAAAAATACTCCTTATTTGAGAATTTTTTTAAAGTGCATAGTTTGAGCATTGGGGCACCCTAGCATGAATAAAAAAATGAACATTTTGTCGATCCGAAGAAGCTTTGAAATTAAATTGCTCAAGCTTGGCTATGCCGATTTCAACAAACTTCTTTTTCGTTTGATAGGTGATTGATTCGTGATTGATTCGTGGGTGAGTTTTCTGCATAGGATCTTGATGAAACTTTGGCAAATGATACAGGTTCACTTGAAAATAGAAGATCTGGATTCGTTTTAAATTTGGACAAAATGGCGGGGGGTCTCCCGAACACCTCTAAGTTTAAATCTTGAATAACTTTTGATCCCGAGCTATGATCTTATTGAAACTTAGTATATAAGGTTTTAATACTGTTTCCAATATTTCTGCATACCAACTTCCGGTTTGTCACTTCCGGTTAAAAAGTTTTTTTTTCAGGTGTTTATCCCTACTGTAGCCTACAATTACCTATCGATTTTCATGAAACGTTGCGAAAAGCTTTTAAATAACATGAGAAAGATTTTATCAGCTTTTGGAGCACTTTGGATAAAGGGTTGGGGGGTCCACCATACAACAGGTGGTTTTTTCCACAAAGTTTTTATGTTTGTTGGGAGCATAAAACATTCATTCGTGAACGAATTTTGATGACACTTTGGAAAAAGACGCAAACATGTATGACAAAGAACTGATTAGTTTTTGAGCGATAGTGAACAAAGTGGTGGGGGGTCCCTGGAGCACCTGTTTTTTTGAAAGCTCTATAACTTCTGTACCTGATAAGCGAGTTGGATGAAACTTGGTACATGAGTATGTAGTACGGTTTAAAATAGTTCTGCATCCCAACTTCCGGTTTTTCACTTCCGGGAAAAAAAAATTTTTTGTACTTTTTTGTAGTTTTTTCAGTGTCTTTATGCACACTACAGCCTACAATAATGAAGTGATTATGATAAAACTTATGGAATAGGGTTCCAGTTAGTGTGAAAAGATAATTATCATGTTTTGGGACACATTGATCAAAGTGGTGGGGGGTCTACCATACAAATGCTGACTTTTCACACTTTGTTTTTTAAGTTTGTTGGGAGCATAGAGACTTCATTCATTAATTTATTTTAATGACACTTTGGAAAAAAATGGAGACTTAACTAACAAAGAACTGATTAGTTTTTGGATAATATTGGAATAAGTGGTGGGGGTCCTCCCGAACACCTGTTTAATGTGTCACACTTTTTTCAATGTTTGTTGGGAGCACACAGCATTCGTTCGTGAATGAATTTTGATGACACTTTGGAAAAAGATGCAAACATGTATGGCAAAGAACTGATTAGTTTTTGAGCGATAGTGAACAAAGTGGTGGGGGGTCCCTGGAGCACCTGTTTTTTTGAAAGCTCTATAACTTCTGTACCTGATAAGCGAATTGGATCAAACTTGGTACATGAGTATGTAGTACGGTTTAAAATAGTTCTGCATCCCAACTTCCGGTTTTTCACTTCCGGTAAAAAAAATTTTTTTTGTACTTTTTTGAAGTTTTTTCAGTGTCTTTATGCACACTACAGCCTACAATAATGAAGTGATTATGATGAAACTTATGGAATAGGGTTCCAATTAGTGTAAGAAGATAATTATCATCTTTTGGGACACATTGATCAAAGTGGCGGGGGGTCTACCATACAACTGCTGACTTTTCACACTTTGTTTTTAAAGTTTGTTGGGAGCATACAAACTTCATTCATTAATCAATTCTAATGACACTTTGGAAAAAGATGGAAACTTAAATGACAAGGAACTGATTAGTTTTTGGACAATATTGGGATAAGTGTTACGGGGTCTCCCGAACACCTGTTTAATGTGTCAGCATTTTTTCAATGTTTGTTGGGAGCACACAGCATTCGTTCGTGAACCAATTTTGATGACACTTTGGAAAAAAATGCAAACATGTATGGCAAAGAACTGATTAGTTTTTGAGCGATAGTGAACAAAGTGATGGGGGGTGTCCCATACACCTGTTTTTTTTTAAAGCTCAATAACATCTGTACCTGATAATCGAATTAGATAAAACTTTGTACATAAGCATTTAGTATGATTTACAAAAATTCTGCATCCCAACTTCCGGTTTTTTACTTCCGGTAAAAAAAAATTTTTTTAATTGTTGGCAGTTTTTTTCAGTATCTTTATGCACACTACAGCCTAAAATAATAAAGTTATTATGATAAAACTTATGGAAAGGTTTCAATTAGTGTAAGAAGATAATTATCATCTTTTGGGACACCTTGATCAAAGTGGCGGGGGATCTACCATACAACTGCTGACTTTTCACACTTGGTTTTTAAAGTTTGTTGGGAGCATACAGATTTCATTCATTAATCAATTTTAATGGCACTTTGAAAAAAGATAAAGACTTTATTGACAAAGAATTGACTAGTTTTTGGACAATATTGGGATAAGTGGGGGGGTCCTTCCGAGCACCTGTTTATTGTTTCAATGTTTGTTGGAAGCATACAACATTCGTTCGTTAAGTAATTTTGATAACACTTTGCAAATATGTATGGCAAGGAACTGATTAGTTTTTTTAGCGATAGTGAACAAAGTGGTAGGGGGTCCTAGAAGCCCCTGTTATTTTGGAAGCTCAATAACTTCTGTACCTGATAATCGAGTTGGATGAAATTTGGTACATACACATTTAGTACGGTTTACAACAGTTCTGCATCCTAACTTCCGCTTTGTCACTTCCGATAAAATTTTTTTTACTTTTTCTCGTACAACAGAATTTATGTTTGTTGGGATACTACTGCCTGCTTTAATATTTTTATTATTAGAACTACGAAGTCCATAATATTGGTTAGCTTTTAATTAAAGTATTTTATGGATATTAGCTCATTATATATTTTTTTCTTGTAAAAATGGTTATATCCTTAATCTAAAATATTTCAAATTTACAAAGATTCTATTTTTCGTTTTCTTGAGATATTTAATTTTAAAGATTTTTAATTCCGACTAAAATTCTAATTTTCATCATTTTTTCGAACCTCAGTGGTTAAAATTTTTTGGTAATAATAATTTTTCGAAACAATGATGAAAACTAGAATTTTAGTCGGACTAAAAAACTTTAAAATTAAATATTTTATGAAAACGAAAAGCACCCTCTTTGTAAATTAATATTTTATGTTTTACTGATTTATTATAAGTCGTTTAGACCTTAGTTACCGAAATAATAATGACATTCTTAATTCCCAAGGGAATTATAAGAGGGAGTTATGGATTCATAATAGACCTAGTTTTCATTATAAATTTTTGTTTTGTTTATTTATAAACAACATTATTTACATAAAGCCATAGCAACGAATAACAATACCCCAGCAATACAATTTGAAATGAAAAACAACTAACTTGATCAATTAAAACGAAAAATCATGCTATCAAAATACTTGATAAAAATAAATGTTTTAGTTTAATAAATGTTTTAGGTAGTAAAACATAAAATTATTTATGTATCACGTGAATTATTAGATGTCAATTACCTTGTGAAACTTACTAACCCTCGGGTCGGAGGCCCTCGGGTAGTAAACGTTTCCCTCGGTAATTAACATCCTTATAATTCCCTTGATACCGAAATAACTATTAGAGTACGGATAACACTATGTTTAAAACAAAAAAAGTTACAATTCAAGTTATAATTTTAAAAATAATTGAAAAAGCTTTTTAATTAGTTTTTTTTCTAAAGGTTCACTAATCACCTACCAAACAAAAAAAAAGTTGGTTGAAATCGGTATAACCGTTCTTGAGAAATTTAATTTCAAAGCTACTTCGGATTGGCAAAATTTTCATTTTTCACGCATGTTGAGGTGCACCCCCCCCCCCCCCCAACTATGTATTTTCAAAAAATTCTAAAATAAGCAGTATTTTTTATCTGTCCATACTACTTATATGCCAAGTTTCAGGAAAATCAAAAACGGGCAAATTTCACAAATCAGTCAAGAAAACGTTTTTCTTCTATAACTTAGATTGATCACGCACTAGATTTGGTCTACAACCTACTGAACAATATAAGTTTAATCGTGTTTTGGCGTTTTTAGTGTAGTTTCAATTGTGAAGCCAGAGAAATACAACTACAAAATTCTCGAGACAAGAAAATCTGAAAAACAAATTCAACTTCATTTACAAGTTAATTGTGGGCTATTTTTTTGGAAAATGTACATTTCTTTCTCGATTTTATTAAATGATTACATTTTAACGACATATTAAATGATTACTCGATGACACAGTATGAATTCAACGAAATTGTTATACCTACTCTGGATAACGTGTCTCATTCAAGCTCATCAACAGATTTATAATTTTCTTAAATTATTATTATTCATTTTTTCCTGAGAATTTTGCTTAGTTAACATTCACTTCGTGAAACCAACTCAATAAACATCAGACAGTAAAATAAAAATAAAAATCTGTTATTCTTCATAAGCCGAATTAGCCGAATTGCCGTTTTATAATTATCTCATTTTCCACCAAAAAAACAAATGGACATTCTAAATTTATTGGTATTATTTTATTTCTTTTTCGAAAGGTAATTTAATTTGTTTAAATCATTTTGTAATGAAATATGTAAATATTATATTTTTGGAAACATGCCCATTCTGAAACGATTTTTTTACAATATGTTTCAATATGTAGGTTTTTGTTGGTTTTTAATTTTTTCTTTTTGATCTACAAGAATGACAACCTCACGTACTCCAGTCTCTGCTATTGACATATGAGTTAACGTGAGATATTAGATACCACTATCAATAGCAGTGAGATATCACTCGCCAGACTGATATCAAAACAGTCAACTGTAGCGTCAATCTTAGTTATGGAATATTCCTTGATGATAGCACGTTATCACTTGCTCGATGATACAAGCCTTCATATAGCTCTATAAGAGTATTTTAATCATTGAGGAAGACAGTGCGTTTTATTATCAAGAAATATGGCACTAGCTGAGTTATTGGCAACCCAACTTTAGTTTTGTTCTTGCAATTTTTTTCTAAAAATTTGCTTTTTACCTTTTATTAGTTTATTTTTATTCTCTATTTTATCATGAAATATGGCCTTTATGTCATATTTTATATGTGATAAGATTTAAATTGTGTATGGTTTCTTTTAAAAAAAATTAAAAAACACACTTTTTGGGAAACGAACTAAAAAGTCAAAAATAAATTTTGCATTGACACAACGTTATGTTACAAAGAAACGAACGATATGTTCGCACAAACTTTATGTCTTTTATAATTATATTTTCTTTCAAATTGTAAGAAGAAAAAGATATTTAATTAGTATTTGATACATTTTAGTACAGATACAATTTTCCGTTCCAATTTTTTACATAAAATAGAAGTTATTGCTATTAAACGATTTAAGTATGTTTATGAAGTATTAATTACTATCTATCAAGCATAATATACAACATTATGAAGGTCACAAAAGCGAAATCAAAATTGTTGAAAATTTCCATAAAAAGTTTTATGTGCTACCATAGAGAAACATATATAGAGAGAAATAACCTCTATTCACACAAATTGTATATAGAATACTGATAATACAAATAAAAGTACAACCAGAGATGAAGGGTTAAGCAATATACAAATTTTACAAATTATACATTGCATTCTTTCTGTCTTATATGAAACAATAAACAAAGAAAATCAAAATAAAAAAATGAGAATTTATATTTGAAAGAGAAATATTTCTTTTGCTTTATTTTCTATTTTACTTTTACTTAAATACGAAAAAATACGATAATTATAAAATAGAAAATAAAAAAAAAGTACTCGTATGTATGAGTGTTTACAATATATAATTTAAGAATTGTATTGAGATGATAGTTTTTTATATTTAACAAATGTAATTTCATTCATTGATAATTTAAGTACTCGTATGTATGAGTGTTTAAATATATAATTTAAGGATTGTGTTGGGATGATAATTTTTTGTTTTTGTATATTGAAGAAGCAAATGATTGAATTTGTTATTTGGGTTACGAATTGTTTGTTTTGTTGTCAAGATTTTTTATTTATTTTTTCATCTTTTTTTAAATGGATTTGAACTATATTAAGTTTTTATTGTCCTAGGTCGATGACTTTAGATTTTAGAATATATCAATTTAGTTTGGTCAGAGTTTGATTTAAATTGATTCATTTGGTCGTGTTTGATATAATTACTTCGGTCTGAAAGACCTGAGATTACATTCATGAGCTCAAAGTGAAATTCTTACCCATGCTTTTTTGGCATTTCTCGACGTTTTAGGACCTACTGATTCTAAAAAAGCAACAAACAAAAATGTATGTCTGTCTGTCGGCCGGCCGTCCGCCGTCCGTCCGTCACAACCTACGAAATCTAGAAAACCGCTGAACGGATTTGAAATTTTTTTTTTCTAAAAATAGGATTACTCAATAGAAAGAGCCGAAAGGACGATGTGTTCGATAGCTGTACCGGAAGCGTGTCAAAAAAATCGTCAAGTGTGTCAAAACAAGGAAATTTGCATATTTTTTGCTTAAAAAACGTTCATTTTAAGTGATTACGAGTAGGAACATTGAATTTGGAGAAATCTTGATGGTCGGGATTGGTATGGGAGACCAAAATCTAGATTTTTGCATTATAAGTTTGTCAAAAAAATGTCAAGTGTGTCAAAAGAAAGATTTTTATTTATTTTTTTACTCAATTTTTTGGAAAAAAATAAAATTAATAATATGTATGTAAGAAAATATATTATTATTATAGAGAATTATGGCATTATAAGATTGTCAAAAAAATAATGTCAAGCGTGTCAAAAATGATTTCATTGATTTTTTTAGCCAATTTTTTGGAAAAAAAAATTTATCTGTTTTTATGAATTGGTTTTATTGAATTGGTTATAGTTTTTGAAATAGTTTTGGAATTTTGATAAAAGTTTGTATTTTTGATTTTGTAATAATTTTTGCTATATTTTTAGAATTTTGGAAAAACTTTGAATTCTTAAGAATTTTTGGAATTTTATTAGAATTTAGAAAAAGTTTAAATATGTGATTTTATTCTAATTTTTGGAATGTTTTTGGTATTTTTCAATTTTTGATTTTGTTATAATTTTTATAATATTTTTAGAATTTTGGAAAAAGTTTGGATTTTTAAGAATTTTTGGAATATTAATGGAATTTAAAAAAGTTTAAGTATTTGATTTTATTCTAATTTTTGGAATATTTTTGGAATTTTGAAAAAGTTTGATTTTATTTAAGTTTTACAATATTTTTGGAATTTGAAAGAAATATGAATTTGTGATTTTGTAATATTTTCTCGAAACGCTAAATGGAGATGATTTTGAGTAGTTTGCTGAGTGTATCATCTTTTCACTAAATTATGTTAATTTTTGATCTGTTATAATTTTCCGGCAACGTATTGATGTTTCGTGTTAGTTTTGAAATAAATTTCTAAACAGAGATAAAAAGTACTTATACTTTAACAAATCAAAATAAAAAAAGAGAAACATTTATATGCATTTGAAATTTCTTTTGCTTTATATTCTATTTTACTAATGAGACAACAAAAAATACAATGATAAAATACAATTAATAATTAAAAAAAAAACTCGCATGGATTAGTGTTTCCTTTGACATGTTTATATAAAGGTTTTTAGAATTCATTGATAATTTTGGTTTGTTTTTGTAAGTTAAAAATGGTCAAAATAATTTTTCAGTTTTTGAAGAATTTGGGTTACGCGTTGTTGTTGTTGGCTACATAGATTGATATTTGATTTATTTTTCATCTTTCAAATGCACTTTAACCATATGTTTAGGTTGTTGACTTTAGCCAATTTTTTTGGTCAGAAATTGATTTAATTTGATTTGGTTGTGTAGGATAAAAATATTTTTAAATTTCAAAATCTATGTATTAAAATTTGTATCAATTTAATGTTTTAAATTTGAATACATGAGTTCTAAAAGAATAGATTATGAAATTTAAAAATATTATTTTCCAATAATTTGTCTTATTATAACTTTAAACAAATTGGGTTTAAAGTAGTTATGCGGTTATGTGTTCTAAAAACTTTTTTACTTTATATGGCTCAAAAATACATTTACCTTAAAATTAATGTTTAATCATATCAAAGCGATACAGTAGATCGTTGTTTGTGATATAATTATAACACCTGCAGCCAAATTCTGTGACTGTGAAGTGGTGAAGTGTTAAAAATTTCTTTATTTCGATTTTATCACCAAATTTTTATCATTTTAACATTTTTTGCGATTCTATATGCAATTTATGTGCGATGTAAGTGTTAAAAAATCTTATAGTAAGTAGGCGACTCACTAAATATCAAACGTCAATGCATAAAATTTTCATTGATTGTTTTATTTAATAGAATTATTATAAAAAATCCTTTATTTATTATTTTCAAAATAAATTATTTTTTGTGAACAAAATATAATGGTTGAGCGAAATTAATTTTTAATTGGATTAAATAAAAGATTTGTTCAATTAATTCATGCCGTCAGTTATGCAAAGACATATTTATGAGAAATGCTGAAATAAACGAGATGTCAAGTATATTGCTATTTTTTGCAGATAAGACTTATTTTGACTCTAGTGGGGTCATAATTAAAGTTCTAATCTAACAACAGGAATTTGTTCCTCTATTGCTCAAGAAATATAGATTTTGAAAGAATTCTATAATATCTCATTAGAAGTATGTTATATTACCGTTCTGGATAAAAAGTAATATTTGGCAAATTTTCATCACGACTACGATAGCAGACGTCGATCTTTTTAACAATATTCTGAACACACTTCTGCATAAGTGTTCAGATAGAGACCGATGACGTCTTCAATGGTATTGTGCTCTTGCATTATTTGTAATTGCCAGTTTCATTTTCAAAAAACATTAAGTTCAAGAAAACAATACATAAACCTAACACAAACATGAGCGTTTTGATACATGAAATGTAAATCTAGTTGACTGTATATACGTATATACATAAAGATATATTAATTCCGAACTACGGTCTAAAACACATAAATACCAATCATTTTGAATAACACAATTTAAACATCAATTTAACTATATTTAAATATTTTCGAAGTTAAATTTGAAAAAAAAATTTTGATGTTATTTTGAAATCTTAAATAAACAAATCACATTGGTGTAATTGTGTTTTTTGACATAATGGCGTTAGCAACAAAAGAATTCATTTTATTTTATCACTAACCAAAAGTCAGTGTTAACTTTTCAGTTTTAACATTTCACTAATTTAGATTTTTTTACGGTGAAGTGATAAAAAATTTATCACTACACCGCTTCACAGTTACAGAATTTGGCTGCTGATGTTCTAAATAATATGATATAAGTTTATCCTTTGAGCTACTTGTTTTAGGTAGATTTCATATAAAATCTACCTATTGCAATGGGAATTCTTGGAGTTCCGGATAAAATTTTAACAAAATGAATTTATTAGGCGTCGAGGAGAAACATATTTTTAATGCCGGGTGAAAAACAGGTGAAATCAGCAAGGTCTGGAAATGAGGTTTTAATTTTGTATAATTAGAATTCGTTGACATCAATCAAAAGTTTTCTGCGTTTTTAGTTTTTTTTTTAACCCTGTCTAAGATACAGGGTGTTGAAAAATCAAGAAATTGCTCGACCCTGGTGTATTGAAATGGCTCTACAGTCAAAACTACTGGACTGATTTTAATGTTATATAACTCAAAATGTATGTATTAAACAGAGCAAAATAATAATTCACATTATATGACCTTGAACACTTTCTTTTAGAAACATAACGGTAAAAAATTCCAATTCGATTTGTTTTTTTTTTATTAATTTTATTGCAACACGCCTTAAAATGTTTCATCATAAAAAAAGTGGAGTTAAAAAATGAACAGTGTTTTTTGGATTTACATATATGTTTTTATAATAAATTTTTAATTTTAACTCAAAATAAATATTTTACACATTTTTTATCATTTATTTAATTTTACATTACTAAATTCCGTAGAGTTAGAATAACGTCTAGCTAAGATTGATCCATCATTTTTAGGAATGCATGAGTGATATCCTCGTGTTCCAGGAATTGTTTTTAAATTGGCGTATCTATCAGCTAGTCGATTTCATTTCGCAAACAAAGGAATCCCTCTGCATTCTGTCACTATATGACAGTTGTGAATGAGGGATCTCAACAGTTTGACTGTTTGCAGGCATAATGGATTTGATTTCATCCGAATTCTACTGATGAAGATATTTATAAAAAACAGTTCATAACCAAACTTCTCTTCTATCCGTCTGTAATGGAAGACGATAAAAATGATCAATAATTCATTATCTATATTATCTATATCTCTATATTATGTTTTTATTATAAAATATATTATGAACTTATTATATTATATTATATTATTTAATATAATCAAGCAACCATTGACTTCGGATGCAAAACATTTTTGATAAAAATAATATTTTCATAAAATTGTTATTTTAAATTTAAATAATGTTGTAAGGATAGACTGCCTAAAAGGTACACAATCAAAAATAGTCATAATCATATCGGAAGCCAAACTATCACTACAGAGGGAAAAACAAGTTTGAAATGATACACAAAAATCAAAATCAAATTTCAAACCAAAATACAAGAAAAATCGGACCGATAACAATAATCTATCAATTGAATATTGAAGGATCTAGCAAATCGAAATGCGAACATTTATCGAATCAACTAAAAGATTACAAAATAGATATTGCAGTCATTCAAGAAACACACATGTCACCAGACGAAATTTTAGTTACCAGAGGTGAAATTCCTGGATATGAAATTATCGGAGCAACATTTCATAAATCGTATGGAACTGCAACGTATGTAAAATGTGGTCTGAAAATGTGAAACTAGTGGAAACCTCTTCAACAGACGATGTTTCTATCATAACAATTGAGGTTGGCGGAACAATTATTATGAATATATACATATACCAAACACAGCCTGGCCGACTAATGTTCTCCCTTCATATGATAAACCGAGCATCTATATTGGTGACTTTAGCAGCCATCACACACTATGGAAATATCAGAATGATGACATCAACGGTATAACACTTGTAAATTGGTCTGAACAGCAAAACTTGCATCTCATATTCGACGCGAAAGACCTTGGTATTTTTCAATCCGGCCGATGGCGCCGAGATTACAACCCAGACCTATGCTTTGTTTCATCTAATTCTAAAGGTCAACCAATACATGCTTTAAGACAAATATTATTGGGTTTCCCACATTCTCAGCATCGACCAGTAATAGTAGAGGCTGGAATACAAATCCCGATGATACATTCAATACCGAAACCTAGATGGAATTTTTTAAAGGCTTCATGGCATTTTTCAAAAGATGCTTCTGTACAATTTATTCCCCAAGTTGCAAAGAACTACGAACGTTTCCTTGGCGCTACTCTAACAGCTGCAAAAAAATTCATACCGCGAGGCTATCGTATGGAATATATTCCAAGATGATTCCAAGATGAATATATTCCAAGATGATGAACAATTAGAATTTTAATCGGACTAAAACTTTTTAAAATTAAATATCTGAAGAATACGAATTAACGCATCTTTGTAAATTTGATATATTTTAAAAGAAGGTTAGAACTATATTTAAAAAATAAAAAAAGTTAAAATTTAATTGATTTTAAAATTTTTTGTTAATGGAAGTTGTTTGAAAAAATGAAGAAAAATTCGAATTTCAGCCGTACTAAAAATCTTTAAAATTAAATATCTCAAGAACAAAAATTTCAGCCTCCTTGTAAATTTGATATATTTTAGAATAAGGATAGAACTATTTTCAGAAAAAAAATTAATTAAATTCCAATTGTTCTTTGACCCTAGCGCCATCTTTAAAAAAGTTTTTTTAATATTTTTATTTAAAAATTAATTATAAAAACAATAAATTAATTTTTGTTTCTTGTCTTTAATTTGGCCTCAAGCTTCAAGCAATTTTATTTGTGTGTAAGTGATCTGTCCAATGTGTGACCCAAATATTTCGGATTATAGTTATGTGTAACTTGTGTTCCGTTAAAATTGACCCCACTCTTGGTTGAGTTGATGGTAAATCGATCACGTAAATGTTGAAAAATAATGGAGCCAATACTGATCCTTGTGGGAGACCATTACTCAATTTCCTGAAAGAACTCTTCTCATTATTTCGATAGACTTGGAACAGGCGATTAGTGAGCATATTGTTGATTACTTGAGCAATTTTAAGGCATGGAATAATATTGAGCAGCTTATATATTAAGTCTTTTCGCCAAACGGTGTCATAAGCCGCTGTTAGGTCTATGAAAACAACAGACATTTTTATTTTTTTTTGGAACCCAAGTTCGATATAGTTGGTTAGTGGCAATACTTGATCTGTGCAATTGCGTCTACGTTTGGTAATATTGCAGTTTCCATTATGTAAAAGCGAGCAAGCCATTTTCTGATATTTTCTCCGCAATTTTTAAGGAATTCTGGATAGACATTATCGAAGCCAGCTGCTTTGCCCGATTTCATGTCCGATTATGAAGCTGCAATCTCTTTGATGGTGAAAGGGCGACAATATTCGGAAGATCTTGGTGTGTTTCGTTTCAAGTTTTTAAGATTTAAAAGATCGGTTTTTGAAAGTTCTTTATGTGGTTCAACTCTTGACATGTTTACTATCCTATTCGCTATTAAAATTGGATTTATGTTTGTTTTATCAGCAAATTTCTTTTTCCCAGCACCCAATTTTCATATTTGTCTCCATGCTTTTCTACTAGAATGTGTAAAATCCATATTTTCCATAGCAGACTTTCTTGTCGATTAGCATCTAAGGATCTTAATAGATCATCAGCTATTTCTGGGTCTCCACTTTCTTCGAATTCATTGAAAAGTCTTTCACTTTCCTCTTTCTATCTTGGAATATATTCCATACGATAGCCTCGCGGTATGAATTTTTTTGCAGCTGTTAGAGTAGCGCCAAGGAAACGTTCGTAGTTCTTTGCAACTTGTGGAATAAATCGTACAGAAGCATCTAAGTCTTTTGAAAAATGCCATGAAGCCTTTAAAAAATTCCATCTAGGTTTCGGTATTGAATGTATCATCGGGATTTGTATTCCAGCCTCTACTATTACTGGTCGATGCTGAGAATGTGGGAAACCCAATAATATTTGTCTTAAAGCATGTATTGGTTGACCTTTAGAATTAGATGAAACAAAGCATAGGTCTAGGTTGTAATCTCGGCGCCATCGGCCGGATTGAAAAATACCAAGGTCTTTCGCGTCGAATATGAGATGCAAGTTTTGCTGTTCAGACCAATTTACAAGTGTTATACCGTTGATGTCATCATTCTGATATTTCCATAGTGTGTGATGGCTGCTAAAGTCACCAATATAGATGCTCGGTTTATCATATGAAGGGAGAACATTAGTCGGCCAGGCTGTGTTTGGTATATGTATATATTCATAATAATTGTTCCGCCAACCTCAATTGTTATGATAGAAACATCGTCTGTTGAAGAGGTTTCCACTAGCTTCACATTTTCAGACCACATTTTACATACGTTGCAGTTCCATACGATTTATGAAATGTTGCTCCGATAATTTCATATCCAGGAATTTCACCTCTGGTAACTAAAATTTCGTCTGGTGACATGTGTGTTTCTTGAATGACTGCAATATCTATTTTGTAATCTTTTAGTTGATTCGATAAATGTTCGCATTTCGATTTGCTAGATCCTTCAATATTCAATTGATAGATTCTTGTTATCGGTCCGATTTTTCTTGTATTTTGGTTTGAAATTTGATTTTGATTTTTGTGTATCATTTCAAACTTGTTTTTCCCTCTGTAGTGATAGTTTGGCTTCCGATATGATTATGACTATTTTTGATTGTGTACCTTTTAGGCAGTCTATCCTTACAACATTATTTAAATTTAAAATAACAATTTTATGAAAATATTATTTTTATCAAAAATGTTTTGCATCCGAAGTCAATGGTTGCTTGATTATATTAAATAATATAATATAATATAATACGTTCATAATATATTTTATAATAAAAACATAATATAGAGATATAGATAATATAGATAATAAATTATTGATAATTTTTATCGTCTTCCATTACAGACGGATAGAAGAGAAGTTTGGTTATGAACTGTTTTTTATAAATATCTTCATCAGTAGAGTTCGGATGAAATCAAATCCATTATGCCTGCAAACAGTCAAACTGTTGAGATCCCTCATTCACAACTGTCATATAGTGACAGAATGCAGAGGGATTCCTTTGTTTGCGAAATGAAATCGACTAGCTGATAGATACGCCAATTTAAAAACAATTCCTGGAACACGAGGATATCACTCATGCATTCCTAAAAATGATGGATCAATCTTAGCTAGACGTTATTCTAACTCTACGGAATTTAGTAATGTAAAATTAAATAAATGATAAAAAATGTGTAAAATATTTATTTTGAGTTAAAATTAAAAATTTATTATAAAAACATATATGTAAATCCAAAAAACACTGTTCATTTTTTAACTCCACTTTTTTTATGATGAAACATTTTAAGGCGTGTTGCAATAAAATTAATAAAAAAAAAACAAATCGAATTGGAATTTTTTACCGTTATGTTTCTAAAAGAAAGTGTTCAAGGTCATATAATGTGAATTATTATTTTGCTCTGTTTAATACATACATTTTGAGTTATATAACATTAAAATCAGTCCAGTAGTTTTGACTGTAGAGCCATTTCAATACACCAGGGTCGAGCAATTTCTTGATTTTTCAACACCCTGTATCTTAGACAGGGTTAAAAAAAAAACTAAAAACGCAGAAAACTTTTGATTGATGTCAACGAATTCTAATTATACAAAATTAAAACCTCATTTCCAGACCTTGCTGATTTCACGTGTTTTTCACCCGGCATTAAAAATATGTTTCTCCTCGACGCCTAATAAATTCATTTTGTTAAAATTTTATCCGGAACTCCAAGAATTCCCATTGCAATAGGTAGATTTTATATGAAATCTACCTAAAACAAGCAGCTCAAAGGATAAACTTATATCATATTATTTAGAACATCAGCAGCCAAATTCTGTAACTGTGAAGCGGTGTAGTGATAAATTTTTTATCACTTCACCGTAAAAAAATCTAAATTAGTGAAATGTTAAAACTGAAAAGTTAACACTGACTTTTGGTTAGTGATAAAATAAAATGAATTCTTTTGTTGCTAACGCCATTATGTCAAAAAACACAATTACACCAATGTGATTTGTTTATTTAAGATTTCAAAATAACATCAAAATTTTTTTTTCAAATTTAACTTCGAAAATATTTAAATATAGTTAAATTGATGTTTTAATTGTGTTATTCAAAATGATTGGTATTTATGTGTTTTAGACCGTAGTTCGGAATTAATATATCTTTATGTATATACGTATATACAGTCAACTAGATTTACATTTCATGTATCAAAACGCTCATGTTTGTGTTAGGTTTATGTATTGTTTTCTTGAACTTAATGTTTTTTGAAAATGAAACTGGCAATTACAAATAATGCAAGAGCACAATACCATTGAAGACGTCATCGGTCTCTATCTGAACACTTATGCAGAAGTGTGTTCAGAATATTGTTAAAAAGATCGACGTCTGCTATCGTAGTCGTGATGAAAATTTGCCAAATATTACTTTTTATCCAGAACGGTAATATAACATACTTCTAATGAGATATTATAGAATTCTTTCAAAATCTATATTTCTTGAGCAATAGAGGAACAAATTCCTGTTGTTAGATTAGAACTTTAATTATGACCCCACTAGAGTCAAAATAAGTCTTATCTGCAAAAAATAGCAATATACTTGACATCTCGTTTATTTCAGCATTTCTCATAAATATGTCTTTGCATAACTGACGGCATGAATTAATTGAACAAATCTTTTATTTAATCCAATTAAAAATTAATTTCGCTCAACCATTATATTTTGTTCACAAAAAATAATTTATTTTGAAAATAATAAATAAAGGATTTTTTATAATAATTCTATTAAATAAAACAATCAATGAAAATTTTATGCATTGACGTTTGATATTTAGTGAGTCGCCTACTTACTATAAGATTTTTTAACACTTACATCGCACATAAATTGCATATAGAATCGCAAAAAATGTTAAAATGATAAAAATTTGGTGATAAAATCGAAATAAAGAAATTTTTAACACTTCACCACTTCACAGTCACAGAATTTGGCTGCAGGTGTTATAATTATATCACAAACAACGATCTACTGTATCGCTTTGATATGATTAAACATTAATTTTAAGGTAAATGTATTTTTGAGCCATATAAAGTAAAAAAGTTTTTAGAACACATAACCGCATAACTACTTTAAACCCAATTTGTTTAAAGTTATCATAAGACAAATTATTGGAAAATAATATTTTTAAATTTCATAATCTATTCTTTTAGAACTCATGTATTCAAATTTAAAACATTAAATTGATACAAATTTTAATACATAGATTTTGAAATTTAAAAATATTTTTATCCTACACAACCAAATCAAATTAAAATCAATTTCTGACCAAAAAAAATTGGCTAAAGTCAACAACCTAAACATATGGTTAAAGTGCATTTGAAAGATGAAAAATAAATCAAATATCAATCTATGTAGCCAACAACAACAACGCGTAACCCAAATTCTTCAAAAACTGAAAAATTATTTTGACCATTTTTAACTTACAAAAACAAACCAAAATTATCAATGAATTCTAAAAACCTTTATATAAACATGTCAAAGGAAACACTAATCCATGCGAGTTTTTTTTTTAATTATTAATTGTATTTTATCATTGTATTTTTTGTTGTCTCATTAGTAAAATAGAATATAAAGCAAAAGAAATTTCATATGCATATAAATGTTTCTCTTTTTTTATTTTGATTTGTTAAAGTATAAGTACTTTTTATCTCTGTTTAGAAATTTATTTCAAAACTAACACGAAACATCAATACGTTGCCGGAAAATTATAACAGATCAAAAATTAACATAATTTAGTGAAAAGATGATACACTCAGCAAACTACTCAAAATCATCTCCATTTAGCGTTTCGAGAAAATATTACAAAATCACAAATTCATATTTCTTTCAAATTCCAAAAATATTGTAAAACTTAAATAAAATCAAACTTTTTCAAAATTCCAAAAATATTCCAAAAATTAGAATAAAATCAAATACTTAAACTTTTTTAAATTCCATTAATATTCCAAAAATTCTTAAAAATCCAAACTTTTTCCAAAATTCTAAAAATATTATAAAAATTATAACAAAATCAAAAATTGAAAAATACCATAAACATTCCAAAAATTAGAATAAAATCACATATTTAAACTTTTTCTAAATTCTAATAAAATTCCAAAAATTCTTAAGAATTCAAAGTTTTTCCAAAATTCTAAAAATATAGCAAAAATTATTACAAAATCAAAAATACAAACTTTTATCAAAATTCCAAAACTATTTCAAAAACTATAACCAATTCAATAAAACCAATTCATAAAAACAGATAAATTTTTTTTTCCAAAAAATTGGCTAAAAAAATCAATGAAATCATTTTTGACACGCTTGACATTATTTTTTTGACAATCTTATAATGCCATAATTCTCTATAATAATAATATATTTTCTTGCATACATATTATTAATTTTATTTTTTTCCAAAAAATTGAGTAAAAAAATAAATAAAAATCTTTCTTTTGACACACTTGACAACATTTTTTTGACAAACTTATAATGCAAAAATCTAGATTTTGGTCTCCCATACCAATCCCGACCATCAAGATTTCTCCAAATTCAATGTTCCTACTCGTAATCACTTAAAATGAACGTTTTTTAAGCAAAAAATATGCAAATTTCCTTGTTTTGACACACTTGACGATTTTTTTGACACGCTTCCGGTACAGCTATCGAACACATCGTCCTTTCGGCTCTTTCTATTGAGTAATCCTATTTTTAGAAAAAAAATTTTCAAATCCGTTCAGCGGTTTTCTAGATTTCGTAGGTTGTGACGGACGGACGGCGGACGGCTGGCCGACAGACAGACATACATTTTTGTTTGTTGCTTTTTTAGAATCAGTAGGTCCTAAAACGTCGAGAAATGCCAAAAAGCATGGGTAAGAATTTCACTTTGAGCTCATGAATGTAATCTCAGGTCTTTCAGACCGAAGTAATTATATCAAACACGACCAAATGAATCAATTTAAATCAAACTCTGACCAAACTAAATTGATATATTCTAAAATCTAAGGTCATCGACCTAGGACAATAAAAACTTAATATAGTTCAAATCCATTTAAAAAAAGATGAAAAAATAAATAAAAAATCTTGACAACAAAACAAACAATTCGTAACCCAAATAACAAATTCAATCATTTGCTTCTTCAATATACAAAAACAAAAAATTATCATCCCAACACAATCCTTAAATTATATATTTAAACACTCATACATACGAGTACTTAAATTAGCAATGAATGAAATTATATTTGTTAAATATAAAAAACTATCATCTCAATACAATTCTTAAATTATATATTTAAACACTCATACATACGAGTACTTTTTTTATTTTCTATTTTATAATTATCGTATTTTTTCGTATTTAAGTAAAAGTAAAATAGAAAATAAAGCAAAAGAAATATTTCTCTTTCAAATATAAATTCTCATTTTTTTATTTTGATTTGCTTTGTTTATTGTTTCATATAAGACAGAAAGAATGCAATACAAAATTTGTAAAATTTGTATATTGCCTAACCCTTCATCTCTGGTTGTACTTTTATTTGTATTATCAGTATTCTATATACAATTTGTGTGAATAGAGGTTATTTCTCTCTATATATGTTTCTCTATGGTGCTACTGAAGAATAATATTTTTTATATTATGCTTAATACAGATAGTCAATGATACTTTATAATCAAATTAAAATCGTTTAATTGTATTCTATATAATCCTATGTGAAATGTTTGTGATATTTTTCTTATCTGTAGCGCTTTTGCGATGTAAACCGGAACAAGAAATCTCTTTATAGATGGTGTTTTCGGTAATTCATTCGGAATAGAATATTGTTCTAATTTTGACAGAAATCATTGAAAATTCTTCGCAATTAGAACAATCTATTTCAAATATTCTATTCCGAATGAATTACCGAAAACACCAAAAAATACACAACATATAATTTCTTTTGACTTACTACTAGCGCGTTCTATTTACTGATAGATGAATATAAGAATAGCATGGATACATGACGGAAAAGTTTGGACAAAAAAAATTAAATGCTTTAATTTTTGTTTTCATTATTTATAATTTAAGGCTATTTTTTCCTTTTGAAAATGACAGAAACGTGTAATATGTCCTCGATTATAATGATAAACCCAGTATGAGCAAAATTCCAAAGCGGAAAAAGAGTCATTCAGATTGTATGGATTTTAATGTAATTTTTTCAGTTTTATTAAATTTTTTGCTCTAAAACTTTTTGAAACGCGTACAAAATAGGTTCAACAACATTGTTATATAAACTAGAGACAAATGGGAAGTCGCTGAAAAATTGATGACAAAATTCAAGCCACACAGCTATCAAAACACAAGTTAAATAAAAGTTTGTAATAATAATAAAATATAAAAGTTACGTCCATTAAAACCTTAAAACGCATGTTGTTGTGGGACCTAGTTCTTGCATTGATATTTGTTTCACTAGGACAAAAAATTATGGATTTTAGGGCGAGCAAAAAAGCGGAGTACCGTAATTTTGCCAGTTTCGAGATCCATTTTTAGTCCGAGTAAAACATTAAATTTCTTCTCCGACCGTTATTTAATCTATTATTTAATAAAATTTGAAAATTATCAACATTTAAATTATATTTAATTTACATCTCAAACTAAATCCAAGCAACCATTTCAATTTTTTGTCAAATAATAATAAATTGTTTATTCGCCTACATATTAAAGTGGTACTTTATTACTGTGATTTGCAGCCAGTGTCTATTTTTAACCATATATTTTGTTGTCATAGTTACGTCCAAAAAAGTAAACAACATTTGTATTTATTTAAATTTATAACTGCTAGAATAAATCCTTGTGGAAGTTGAACAGTAGCTATATTATTGAATATATGTTGAGTTTCAATAGTTCATCGGAAGTTGGATGCTTAAATGTTGGATGACTCCATTTTAGTTGTTATCTTGTTATTTCAAAAGGAATGTTGCCAATATTTGATTTATCTTCGATTAAAATCACTCCAAATAATATTATCTTAATAACTATTTAATTATTATTTGATAGACAAAATATTTTTGTATGCTATTTTACTATTTTAGTTATTTTTTGTCCATAAAAATTATCAGATATGTTTAATGCAAAATCACCATCTCACCAATACAAATAAACTGATTTAAATGTTCAACGAATATTGAATTTCTAAATAATTGTCCAAAGAAATCAAATAAATACTTTTATAACATTTTTATATTTTATTTGTAGAGAACCATTTCAGTTTGATATTATTAATTATAATAAATTTCTGCCGATTTAAAATTAAGAATTTTTAAAATAAATTTGGTTTTAGATAAACTTTTGTTCAAATTCTTAGATAAAACTAAAATTTCATTTTAGTTTCAATTCACTAGATTTTGTGATTCAAATTAATTAAATAGCACCTCAGAACATCCACATTTAATTCACTTTGTTACTTTATTTTTATTAACAATAAATTACAATTTTAAAAATACATAAAATTCAAAAGATATTTTGTGCAAACCGCCGTTTACAAATTTTTATATAAATCTCTTGATTATTTTGTTTTTCAACGCATTCATTGATATTTTTTAAAAAATAAAATATAAGTAAGGAAGGTGCGATTGGAAAATAAAAAGATTGTTAAAATACTTATCAGTGTTCGCCACAAATTTTATAAAAAAATAGAAATTTTTATCAAAGCGACCTTTAAATTCAAAATTTCATAATCCAATTAAAATTATTGTTATTATTTGTTGTCATAGTTATACAATTATTTTGAAAAAATAACAAATATTTTGTCAAAGGTTGCTTGTTCAATATATTTTTATTTCAAAATTTATGCAACTTTATAACTTTGATTTAGTTCATTTAGTTTATAGCGAATTTTTTATTCGTACATGACGCAGGGACGAAAACTATTTTGGACTTAATGTGGGTGCAAATCTCGGCGAGCGTAGCGACTCGATTTGCAAACTTCATATACGTCCAAAATCTTTAGCTTTACGTCCTTGCATCATAATCTCCTATTTCATTCAAACTTAGATTTTTGTTTTGCGTAGAAATATGGATTTGTTTATTTTTTGTCCTAGGACAAAAAATTATAGTTTTTGGGACTGCTACCATGAAAACTAGATGCAATACAGAAATGACATATCTTTTGTAAAATATGCTCAAACAAAAAGTGCCATTTTTTGTCCGGTTGGAGAAAGAGGTTTTTATATTTTTTTGTGAATTTTATTGTAATTCCTACTAGACAACACATTTTATTTTAAAAAAAACTTTATAGTTGCCGTAGCCTATTTCTTGAAAATGCCGATTCAATTGAAAATTTTATGTTTGTAACTGAAATATACTTTTCGTGTTTCTTTATTTTCTACCACTGGAACAAAATCGTGCCAAACAAATGATTCGAAAACAAATAATCCTACATAGTGCTTGGTCGAGAAATTGTTATAAAAAAATGATGATTGTTACTATGTCTTGACGTAGCAATTAATTGACCACAATTATCATACACTGCAATTAATTGATGCGTGAAGACGTAAAATATGACAATAATTGAAGACTACAATAATTCTGTTTTCAACTAAAATTATTGTAGTCAATTATCTTATTTCTCGTAATTGACGTTCGGAATACTATAGTGGCACCAAACAAAAAACATCTTTTATATATTTTCTGTGTTGCTAATTTAATAAATTCATAATCGTAACCCTTCAAAATTAAAGTAAATTCAAAATATAATATGTACATATTATTAAACATTTTTTTGTGTTTCATTATTATATAGTGCCATTGCTATGTCGCTAAATTGTAAGCAACATTAGAAAATATTTAAATTGAAATAATATATTTTAAATTTTTCCTTTTTTACACACTTGCCAAATACTAAGCATAAAAATTTAGCGAAAAACAAAAATATGAATTGTTAACGAGCTTTGACATCCAAAGCTCGATGGATGAAAATGTTTTTTTTTTACTTTTTGTTCATGTAAAAACATTTTGTTGAAATAATATTAATAAAAGTGACGTATGAAACGAAAAATACTATAAATTGTTTAACTGTTGTTTACCGTCAACATGGAAAAAAATAAATAAAAAAAAACAAACTTAAAAATGTTGGTCAGTTAGTTTTAGCATTGACCACTAAGTGTCAGATCGAAACAATTGTTCAATAATTTTTAACATCAAGACTGAAACTCGAATTAATTAACGTTGACAATATATTGTAATAACCAATTAATTGCTACGTCAAGACATAGTATTAAAGATAGATATCCAACTGTCAATGTCAAAATTGTTTTGGGTCTCTTTCGGGATAAATTTATCTTTTGTGATAAAATTAATTGCAATAAAAGTGACGTATAAAATTTGGCGTATAGATCAAAAACATTTTATTTATTTTATTTTAGTTGTTTGGTCCTGTTTGACATAATGCTCAACGAAATGAAGTTAGCAGAAAAAAAGTTGATGTAAAATATCATGTTTTTATAATTTTGAACGAATGAACACATGTATTAATTAAATTTGTTTTGATGGGCAGAGTCCATCCATCCTCCTGTTACACCGCAGTCCTTCTAGTGGTCTAAAACCAATCAAGGAAGGTGACTACAAAATCAAAAAACGGCTCCGAATAAGACTGCATCAAGTAATGCAAATGCGACTAAAAGTGGACGACACATGCCCGATTAGGGCATGTGTTGGACGGTCTCAAACGTCAAAACACTGCTAAATGAAAAATTCGAGCATATGGAGAAAGATTGATTGCAAACATTGGCTAAGAACGAAACATTGATCAATGAACGCTTTCGCACATTAATTTTGGTAAAGTAACCAGCATATAATCGATAGCAAAACTATTGTAATATGTTCAGCAAATAACAAGTTTATTGGATCGGGCTTAGTGACAAAAGCAATAACCACTGTCATGTTGGTAATAAACAAGCTCGAGTTTCGATAATAAATTTGAAACACAAAATATGCAAGTGGGTCATATAATCTCATGCTTCACTTGCTAGAAAGTTGCACAAAAAATATCTTTAATTTAGAAGCTCTTCATAATCAAAACCAGAGTTTAGTTTCTATGAAATGCTGCATGAGACATTCTGTATATAGAGAATCCTGACAAAATCAGAACAGACATACCAACACATAAACGTATTGATTCCCAACTTTGGGTTGATCTCTCCTCATGCGATTTAACCGTGGAGATGCTAAGTTATAGATCCACTACAAATAAAGGGCGGCTATTCGTTCTGACTGTATATCTTCTGTTGGATTCTATCAGTCCCGTTCCAACGTTGGAGTTGAGGTGTGTGGTCAACTACGCCTGTGCAAGGATAGCAATACCAATACCATTAATAGAGATCAGACTCTTTTATAATGCTTTGGTACTGCAAATTTGGAAATACTAAATTCATGGTAAAGCACACTTTTAACTTTCGATGGCAGAAACCAGAGATATTTTTTAGATGACATTAGAACTGGAGAATATCTATACAAATATTTATGAGCAATCCTAAGATTGATGTCGATTTTAGGTGTGACGATCTTACTGAAAATTTGCTGTAAAGTAAAGCGTTCTGGGCTTTAGACTAGGCTATAGAACAGCTTGACGGACTGTTAGTCCGGGCTGTTGAATAGCTCGACAGTCTATTAGTCCGGATTTTTTAAATCACCTTACACTGAAAGAAAAAAATCGGTCACTACAACCATTTGTGCCAACCGAATGCTCTTTGTAACAGTAACCTTTAAATAAAAACATCTGAATTAGGTATCATCATGAGTCATGACTGCAAAAATTTGGATGACACAAAAAAAACAATTTTTTTCTTTCAGTGCATATGGAAGCAACTTGACCACACAAAGTGGTCTGGAGAAATTGCTCAGGAGACCCCTACATAAAACAAAAAAACCAAACAGAAACGCTTGAAATATGGACAAATAAGCTGCATGAATCGTGGGTCTGAATTAAACTTTCAGCTCATTTGAACCAGCGTTTAGACTTCATACATTACAAAGCTTTTAGCTATGTACCAAAAGCTTGAAAAACGTAAAGGTCTTGAAAACTATATCAACGAAGTTGCCATCTACTTCAGATATGGGAAGGAGTGCAGACGTTGACGTATCCTTCAGAAATTGGAATCTATGGACTGCGGTTTACGCAAAGTATTTGCAATTTTTTTTTTTTAATAAAATGTGTTGTGTAGTAAGAATTACAATATGTGTCACAACAACACATAAAAACCTTTTAAGACCAAGGTCCCACAACAACATACGTTCAAAGGTGTTGATGGACGTAATTCTTTCTTTCCTTGTATTTTTATATTTTTTGTTAAAGAATGGATAACCAAACAAAAAATCCCATCACTGACAAAATATGACATAGGCCAATATTTTATGATAGAAGAGAAAATAAAAGTAAATTAAAAAGTAAATAGCAAATTGTTACAAAAATCTGCTGAAACAAAACAAAAATGTAGTTGCCAATAATCCAGCCGGTTGCATATTCTTTGATCCAGTGACGCACTCTCTTTTTTAAAGATTAAAGCCCACACATAATTATATGAAGGCTCATTTCTTCAAGGAAGTAATAGCGTCTCATCATCAAGGATTATTTAACAGCTAAGATTGAGGGTGCTACCGTTGACTGAATACAGTTCATCCGCCACCACCCCTAAGATGTCACCTTGGCTAGTGATATCTCACTGATATTGCCAGTGGTGTGTGATATCTCACGTCAACTCGTATGTCAATAGCAGGGACTGGAGTACGCGGGGTTGTCACACCCGTAGATCAAAAATAAAAAAAAAATAAAAAAATTATAAAAACTGATCCCTCCATGCGATGAGAGTGCAATATCTTAGTAAGATATTGACGCTACTGAGGTGAACAATCTGAATCTTGAGAACGAAAACACTGGCAAGTTTTATCTTCAAGAAAACGAAACTACACCTGGGTGTAGTCCAATAGTGTTTAACTGTTTAATGGTTTAGAAGTCATATGCTGATTGCTGTTACATGGCTCATGAAAGACAGTAGTGAGGCGATGAGGAACACATTATGAGAAAGCAAATAACATCGATCAATAGAAATTTGATTCAGCCAAAGAAACGAATATTCAAAATACCACAAACAAGTTTGCCTAACATTTGGATGGCTCTCGAAATTTTTCTCAAGCGGTTAAGTCAATCTAAAACAATTTCAGTCGATCTTTCATTTTATTCCCAGTTCTGAATGGTACATCCACGTTTTCAAAGTTTTTCAGAAAACTCAAACATTATTGAACCCCACCATTCAACTACACTCATTCTCTCCGTTGAAACAAGAGTAAAAAGAAGTGGTTTATCGGAGTAATATTTTTTGGAGTAATGTAGTTCTATCAACATCAACAAATCCATTTTTCCTTATATAGTATTCTACCCATTCTTTTCTAAAACATAAGGTAGGCAGTTAGCCGCAATTCGTCCAATATTGTCTATTTATTTTACAAAAGAGGAAACAGCTTGTGTTCAACCTTTATCTCAAAAAGGCAGTAAGATCGACCGTAATAATTACAGGCCTATTGCAATTCTGTCGGTTTTAGCTAAGATATTAAAAAAATATATTAATCTAATTGCATATTTGGAGGTGTCACAAATTATAGATGATAAGCCCTAAGCAGCATGGTTTTCGTAAAAGTCATGCAGGAGACTTATTAGCATAAATGACCTAGATTTTTCTTATGTATAAGTCTTTTATTCGTGCATGTATGGAATACTGCTGTCAATGTTTGGGGCGGCGCTCGTCAGTCAACAATAAAATGTCTAGACTCTATACAGAGGAAGGTGATCCGGTTCATTTATAACACCAAACTAAATAAAAATTACCTTCTATCGTGTGTGCAGTACGATCGACGAACAAGAACTTCAGAGTTCAGAGCTATTCCACCCGTTTACTGTTCAAATACCTCGTTGTAGAACGATTATTTAAATAGAGTGGCAAGATTGTGGAAGTCTCCGTTTTCCCGATAAATTCGCCCGTCAAATATTTTAAAAAAATTTCTATAGACTTTTCAAACAATTAGAATATTTATCCCCATATCCTCAGTCCTTTTATTTTCCCATTTTCTTCTTTTCTAGTGGTATGACATGGCATCTTCAGCTATTCAAAGGATCTCGATTATGAATATTTAATATTTAGTGTGCTAAACCTGCTTAACTAATTAATAAAAAAAGATTTTTACTGATTAAGATTTAAGACTTTTAGACAGCAGACCACTCATGTCTTTTGAAGGACTTTTGGCTATGATTACATGTCTGTTTCAGGAAAACAAATTCTAATTTTTCTATAGCAATAAACATTTCAATAAAAAGTTGCATAAACGCGTATCAAAATCACTTAAATCCCTTCAAAAATCTATGAAAAATGTAAGTATCCTCTTAGAGCAATAAATTTAGACAGCAGTATTTGAGTTGATCACGAAGTTTTGCGAATGAATTATGATTTTTCCTACTTGAGAAAAGCGTTAAGGCAAGCAATTTAAAGACATATTAACACTCATAGATCTGCACAAGTAAACTTCAACCAAAAAAAAATATAAAAGAATTGTTGAATTATAACACATAACATAAGTATACATTTGCATACCTCGAGAAAATTTTATTTACTCGTTATTCAAAAAATTACTTTTTGGACTCAATGCAAAAACAGGTTATATATTGTCAAAAACACGCAAAAACAGGTTATATATTGTCAAAAAATCGGAACAATCTAAAATGAATCCTCTTAAACTAGATGCTCACAGCAAATTTTCAATTTTTATACCAAACGCCTAAATGCACAAATGTACTAGTTTAATTAAACTAATTGAATTATACTATTATTAAAACTGTTAGCATCCAATCAAATAAAATAAATGTTGTTTTTAACAATAAATAGAATTTTTGAGCCAGAAACATCACTTTTGTTGCCAAATTTTATATCAAAAATTATTCTAATTAAAATCACATTTGCATAATAAGATTACAACTGCTTATAGTTGTCCCCTTAAATATTTCATTTCAATCACTCAGTTGAATTGGCACTTTTATGATAATCACCACTTTGCGACTTTACACATTATTAATTCTTTTCTTCGTATTTTATTAAAATGATTATTTGAAGTTCAAACAATAAATTTAAATCCACAAATAAATTTTAAAATATTCATGTAAATCAAGCAACAATATAAATTACCTGTATCTGTTTTAATTGATGTAACTGATGATGCTCATTTTTATCATTGATCAGCGTCGAAGAAACAGCTAACGTATTTTTTTCGGTTGTTAAGTGAAATTGTGACTGTTTTTCACATAACACTAAAAATCAAAAGAAAAGAAAACATAATTTAGACATCGGAACAAAAACAGACAAAGAAAGACACACTTAATTTTATATACATACAATTTTCAGCATTTCATTAACAAAAATCAAATTTCAAAGTCAAATCTAGTGTCTAAGTTAAAATACTTTACATTTTAATTCTAGCTTTTATTGAATGTGTATCTGTATTTATGAAAGTAACGAAGGGCACCTATATTTGGTATAAAGTTTTAATTCACTAAACAAACAAATTAGGATTTTGTTAGCAATCAAACTGAAGTAAAATGTTTCGCCACGGAGTAACAGCTGTATCAATACAGCTGTTGTTCCTTGGTTATCGAAGGCTACAAGGCATATATGTAACTACATTTTCAAAAATTTGGGAAAGCGAAGAAAAAATTTCATTACATTTCAAAATCACCTTGAAAATAAAATATATTATCATTCAATCAAAAAAAAATTATTTTTTTGGATTTATTGATTTGATAATATATTTTCAAAACAGAAATTAGAATTGCAATTACACATTCTCTCATCGCTTCCTCTCAAGTTTTCGAAAATGAAGTTACACGTAAATGTAAATGTAGCCGTCGATATATTAAATTTTAAGGTCATGCGATAAAGGAAAATTTTTTGTGGTCAATTGAACTGCCATCTTAAATAAATTAATGGGATTTAATTACGTTTTGAAACAAAAAAACTTTTGTAACAAAATATACTGTTAATTAAAAAACGTAAAATATTTCTTGTATATTATTTTAAACTCTGCTTTCAAAGACCAACACAATAATTATAGATTAAGTGATAGTTACTTAGATAGCTAGATTAAGTTATAGTTAACATCTATAGTTAGATTAAGTTATAGTTAACATCAACATAGCTTAAAATTTGTTCAAACCGTGAGTCAGTCGGGACAGAAGAAGAATATGAATCAAATTCAAAGTTTTAAGAAAATTGTCACTACTATGAGAACTCTAAAATTTTTCAGTACTGTCCACAAGTTTGAGGTTTGATTTAGTACAAGGGGACCCAATAAGAGTGAACGATTCAAATTTAACGCAATTTTTGTCTTTTTCTGAAATTTGACAACTGGCATCAACGATTGTTCCAATTATTAAAAATGGCGCACTACAGAACAACGCGTTATTGCGCGTTAAAACAAATTTGGGAATGTTCAAAGTTGGGAAAATTCACCAAATTTTCATAATATTTCAAGATTAATCATTAAGAAGAATCAATCGAAGATTAATCAATAAATTTGAAGAAACTGGATCGATTACACTAAGTCTGCTGTGCGTCGACGTACCACCTGATCCATCGAAAACATTGCTGCTGTAAACGATAGTGTTACCAAAAATCTCGGAAACATCAATTCAGGATCGTTCACAACAACTTCAAATTTCACGAAGCAGCACGCAGCAAATTTTGATAACAGCTCTCCACCTTCACCCATACAAGATTCAGCTTACTCAGGAGCTCAAACAGATAGACCAGCGTTTGATTTTTAAATTAAATTGGCACTCTTATTGGGTCACCCTTTAGTAAACCTATTTATCTCGCTGATTCAACATCTGAAACATTAAGACATATACCGACGAAAATTATTAGTGTTTTACTTTGGAACACTTGAGCTGACTGGCACCACGAATATTCAATGTTCAAATTAAGTTACAAATTATTAAATGCATTAGGCCACGGATGTTTTTTGAGGTATCAAATGATTGGGTTGCAATAAAGTAATAAAAATAACATAGATTAGCATACTCAATCGACCAAGATTTATTCGCATTCCTCAGTTTATCAGATCAACATTAAACAAACTATGTACAAGCAGAATTAGAACTTATAATAATAATTTTTTGTCTTAGATCACACGAAATAGCTATTGTAAAAAATATTGATTTACCTCTTGTTTGTATGATATTTTTCATATCCTGGTCCATTTTTGAATATCGTCGTTATATTGTTTTATTCAATTTTAAACTCATCTCAATAAACATCAATCACTTCATTTTAATTTTCTTATAACTGAAACCATACAAAAATCGATGAATATTTTAATGAGAGACAGTTAAATGTTGGATAAACTTTGAAAAGACACAAATAAACTAAATTGAAAATAATTAAAATAAAATCCAAATTATATAATCTACTAATTTCCGCATTAATCGAACTTTTAAATATTCGATCAACTTAATACGTAAAAATATCTTTGTTAATTAAAATTTTCGTTGAAATTAATTAATGTAGTAGTTTGAACGTATAAATTAATCTATATTTAACTAAAATTGGCATGATAGCAAAATGCATCGTTACAAGTTATTTTGACCGATTACTGTTGGATTGATGAAAAACCTTTAGAAATTGTGTGACAGTTACAAATTCAAAGATTTAGATCCACATTTCATTTTAACTTTCATAATTCCAAGATGATACTTTAGAAATTATCAATTCGTCTAAGATTAATTTAACAGCACTATACTTTTCACTAAAATCCTTATTTATTTTTTAAATGAAAATTTACGAATGTGTTATACAACATTTGAACGAATTTTTTAAAATATTTTAAGTACATTTCATCTGTAAATGTACATTTTTAAAAACAATTCTTAAGGACCACTATAAGAAAAAAATTATTAACTTTACACCTATGAATTTGCAAGCATACAATTTTCTTTAAATTAAATCAAATTTTAAAATTTCTTTTCCACATTTAACGTCAAAATTGTAATGCTTGTCTTAATTTAATTTTTGTTTTTTAAATTTTACTTTATAGAAAGCTAGTCGAGCCGATACTAAAACCGTTCAACCACCAATTAGTTTATAATGAACCGTTATAAAATAGTAAATATTTAATTCATTTTCTGCAATTAATCTACCGAAAGAATTTTGATGCATTTATTTTTATTTACAAAGACAAACAAGCTATAATTAAAATCATTTTATTTTATTATATTTAGCTTTTAAAAAAACATTTTAATACGCATTTAATACGCAAACAATTGATTTAAATTTTAAAAATTTTTCGAATACTTGTATAAAATTATTCGATGAGGTAGTTCCACATTTAACGAGGATAGATTTAATGCACCATCAATGACGTTATTAATCAATTCAAATTAATTAATTTTGTTCTAGTAATTTAAATTGTAGATCAACAGTCATATGTTTTTAAAAAAAAATTCGATATGCAATATCTATGTAATCAATAATAAGCATTAAAATTTAAATATCTAAATGGTAATTATTTTCATCCGTTTCTGATACGTCATTCACGTTGCATACTCTCAAAGAATTTAATTTAGTTAACCGTGAAACCAAATTATTATTTTCGACCTGAATACTTATCATCACCAAAATGAACGTTTTAGAATTGAATAAAAAGTAGCATATCTGAGAAATAAATTTTAATCTTAAAAAAACATTATTATAAATTGTATTATATACAATCTACATTTTAGCAGTGTAGCAGAATTGATGTTGTAAATTATGGTTCATAGACCAAATTTTTTTTTCGTCATAAACTAAAACTTCAAAGTGTTTTTATAAGCAACACTTACGATAATAACAAGATAAATATACATAATCTTATTAAATCAAATAACACTTTATCTTTTATGCTTTTAGGTCTTCGAAATAAAAACAATTCCAAAAGTGTTTCACTAATGTTTATCATAATAATTGATAACTCAAAAATACATAAATATTAACATTTTAATGTCAATAATAGTTAAATACACGTTTAAGATTAAGACATACAATCATCAACATCCAACTCTGTCAAAATAATAAAGGTAATGCCAACTTCTAATTATAGAATTTAATCGTAAAATTTCATTAATTTCTATTAAATTAAAATAAATACAAGAAGAGAAGAAAAACATAATTTAAATTAAATAAACAAAACAAATTTAAAAAAAGATTCAGAACAAAAATAAAATTGTTATAAAAACAAATAAATAAACATAAACCACTTTTTAAAGTAAAACTATTATTAGAAACATGTTTCTTATTTCTCTTTTAAGTAGATATTAAAAATAAAATAAGAAAATTCTTAAAATTAGGAAAAACCAGAATTTCAACTAAATCACAACAAACTTTAATTTGTTTTATTCAGAAAAATCGATAGAAAATTAAAGAAATTCGAAGTTTTCGCGAATTTTCCAACGAACTGTATACAAAGTCGATCGTGATTAAACTAAGTATTGGTCAGAAAAATTATTTGCATAAAGATCATCCTAAAAATAATATTATTACTAATACAAATTTTTTAAATTTTTATTTTTTAAGTTTCGCGATGTTTAAATTAAATATTAAATTTAGAAGTTAACTATGAATGTAAATTATTTATTAGAATTATAAGAATTATTCTAGTCGACTATAATTTTTTCGAATATTTTGTTTGTACACTTTGTAATAAAAACACAAAAGTTTTCTTTTTTCTTTGCGAGCAAGGAAAAAACGACTGATGTCGGAAGTGATTCAAATCTGTTTAACATTATTAAATAAATGTCATAAGAAAATATACAGTAAGACATTTCAACTTTCAAGTATTCATTGTATAACTTCTAACACCAAATTGATGCACAAAGATTGTATACAAAAGATTCTTCAGATATTTCCCCTTACATCGTTACAGTGTTCAGAACAGCTCAACGTTAAAAATTAAAATGCCGTGTTAGTAACGCACAAGTAGATTGGGAATTTGGAATTCATATTTGTATAAGAAATTGATTAAATAACTACTACAAATCTGTTCGTAATACTAAGGTGACTGATTTTTCAATTTCCAAAGAGGTTACAAGTACAACATACCTCCTCCTACTTCTTTTTCCTTAAACTAATATGAAAAGGAAAAATAAATAAAAAATGTAAAACAAAAATACTTTTTTTCGGTGTAGTAAAATCAATTATACGTAACTTTTCTACAACAATTCCCCAAATTAAGAATTTTAACATTTTAATAAAAATAAATGATAGTTTTGTAATCCAAAAACGAACGCTGACTAAAATCTTAGTTTTGATATTCTTCATTGATTTAATTTTATTAAAAATTTGGATTATTCTAAAAACAATGAATAAGTTTCATAAATACTAATAACATTTCATACAAAAAATAATATGTTTATCACAATTTCAATGAAAATATAAAATATTAATTTTATAATTAAATTATCACAGAAAGTAAAAATAAAAATTATTAATTATAAAAGTATCTAGTATAGTGAAAATTTAATAAAGTATCTTACAAATATCTAATAAATATTATATTTAATCAAAAATTAAAGTTTTTAAGATAAATTTAATTTACATAAAAAAACAAAACACAAAAAATAATAATAATAAACTATAATCACGCATTATGCGAATACGTATATGGGTAATTCTTTTATAAACCGAACAGATTTGGACAAGATCTGACCGACCCATTTTTGATTTGGCTGAAATTTTTTGTAGGGGTTTTTTATCGAAAAAAAAGATATACGTGTTCGAGGTTTTTTTTTTTTTTTTTTGGAAAATAGAGCTGTTCTAAATTTCGAGAATTTCGTGATTTTCGGCTTGAAGACTTATTTTCAAAAATTCATGACTTCAATTTTATAGAAAATAGAAGGTTTTTCTTTTCTTTATTTGAAAGTTAAAAGATGGAATTTTTTAAAAATAATTATTTTTAACTAAAGTTATTAACAAATTTCTATTGTTATAAACAAATAAAATGTTGAAACTAAATTTTAACCATTGCCCCACCATGAAATTAGTTTTTAATATAATCATCGTATTCATCGTTCAATTTCCTATAAAAAGGTATTTTTTTTAATAGAGAAATGATATTTACAGAAACAAATTAACTTATCGAGCGCGGGACGACAAAAAATTCAATATATGAGTCATTCTTTTACATACCGAACAGATTAGGACAAAATGTGACTAAGACATTTTTGATTCAGCTGAAATTTTTTTTAGGGGTTCTATATAAACATTACAATATATTTGTTTGAGAATTTTTTCTTATTTTTGTTTTTTAGGGGAAATAGAGCGGTTCTAAATTCCGAGAATTTTGTGATTTTTGGCTTGAAGACTTGTTTTCAAAGACTTATAACTTCGGTTCTGTTAAAGATAGACACTTTTTGTTTGTTTTATTTTAAAGAATAGAAATGCAATTTAAAAAAAAAAAATGTTAATTATAAAAATTATTAACAAATGTCTATTGTTATAAACAAATAAAATTTTAAAATCAGTTTTTAATAATTAACTAAAAAAAATAAAGAGTGTTTAATGTAATCATCGTGTTCTACGTTCAATTTTCAATAAGAAACGTATATTTAATTAATGAAGAAATGAGTTTTACTGTTACAAATAAGTTAATTTTTCCAGCGCCGGACGACAAAAATTTATAAAATTTGTTATCGTCTCGCGCTCGATAAATTAGTTCATTTCTAACAGTAAAACTCATTTATTCACTAATTAAATATACGATTCTTATTGAAAATTGAACGTAGAACACGATGATACATTAAACACTCTTTATTTTTTTAAAGTAATTACTAAAAACTGATTTTAAAATTTTATTTGTTTATAACAATAGACATTTGTTAATAATTTTTATAATTAACAATTTTTTTTTTAAAATTGCATCTCTATTCTTTAAAATAAAACAAACAAAAAGTGTCTATCTTTACCAGAACCGAAGTTATAAGTCTTTGAAAACAAGTCTTCAAGCCAAAAATCACAAAATTCTCGGAACTTAGAACCGCTCTATTTCCCCTAAAAAACAAAAATAAGAAAAAATTCTCAAACAAGTATATCGTTATGTTTATATAGAACCCCTAAAAAAAATTTCAGCTGAATCAAAAATGTCTTAGTCACATTTTGTCCTAATCTGTTCGGTATGTACAAGAATGACTCATATATTGAATTTTTTGTCGTCCCGCGCTCGATAAGTTAACTTATTTCTAACAGTAAATATCATTTCTCCATTAAAAAAAAATACCTTTTTATAGGAAATTGAACGATGAATACGATGATTATATTAAAAACGAATTTCATGGGTGGGGCAGTGGTTAAAAATTAGTTTTAACATTTAATTTGTTTATAAAAATAGAAATTTGTTAATAACTTTAGTTGTAAATAATTATTATTAAAAAATTCCATCTTTTAAATTTCAAATAAAGAAAAGAGAAACCACCTTCTTTCTTCTATAAAACCGAAGTCATGAATTTTTGAAAATAAGTCTTCAAGCCGAAAATCACGAAATTCTCGAAATTCAGACCAGCTCTATTTTCCAAAAAAAAAAAAAAATCCTCGAACACGCATATCTTTTTTTTCTATAAAAAACCCCTAAAAAAAATTTCAGCCAAATCAAAAATGGGTCGGTCAGAAAGGTGTTCGGTTTATACAAGAATTACCCATATATAAAACAAAATATATTATGTTGTGTTGCTTAGTTCATTTTAAATGCATATTTTAAAATTAAATAAATAATTTTAAAAAAATTATAGTATTAAAAAACATAAAACGAGAGACGACTTCCATAAAATTTAAAAAAAAAAACAAAGTAAATATAATTTTGGTAAACTTTGGTTCATCATCTTATTTAATTTTTTCCAACGATAACAAAAAATTTCTTTCGTGGGGAGAAATAAAGTAAAATCAATTACGAATTTAGCAATTTTAATATTTTGATAACAATAAAAGATATTTTTGTAATCCAAAAACGAACGCTGACTAAAATTTTAGTTCTAGTATATTTCATTAATTTCATTTCTTTAAAAATTTAGATTATTTTAAAAAAAATTACGGTTTCAGTTTAAATAAAATTAAATTGAATGAAAAGTTCCCAAAATGGGCATTAAGAAATAGATCTTAATAAAAAAAAGTCCAAGCGGCACGTATATCCGCTAGAAATAGGTAGATTTCGGGACCAGACAGCTATGTGTACAAATAGAATTGGATGTGTCAGATTAATTTAAATAAAAAATTTAAGTAGAATAGTCCAAGTCCAGAATAATCCAACAAATTTATCAAACCAAACTAAATACATTAACAGAAACTACTTTATCAATGCGATTTCGGAACAGTTTTATTTAATTTGGTTAAAACTACTTTTAATAACATATTAAATCCACCAAAGAGCAAATAAACGTTCTCTCAACGTCATACCTACAACGTCATACCACTACACATAATTTATAATCTAAAATTGTCAAACAACTTTTACACACCAAATAATTCAAATATCTACAATTTAGGAAGACTTTTGTAAATGTGTAATCAATATGCATATAAGAAAATATTCCTTAATTTAAAACAATAAAGACTCAGCTTTGTTTTAATTTTTTTTTAAATTTTTGCGAAAAAAACTAAAAACTGAAAAAAAAACAAAAGAAATTTTTTTAATTTTTTTTCTATGGGATATTTTTATGGAAGTTGTTGTTGTAATTGAATGGCATGCATTAGGTTTAATGCTAATTACATTGAGACCTCTTGGGTTAGAAAGCTGAAAATTTCTGAGGTTATAGTTGAAAAGTTTATCTAAAAGTTAATATGAGTTTAAATAACATAAGCTCAAAAATGAGGAAGGCAAGGCCGTTTGCGTTTGTTTTTGTTCTAACAGTCGTGGTGTCTTAACCTCTAGACTTGAACTATTTTTTTTTAAATTTTGGAAAGATTTATGTTCTAGTTAACGAATGCGTACATATTCAAAAGTGAGATTGACCATTTTCAGCCAACTCAAGGACAACAAAGTTTATTAAATTTTTAAAACAGCTGATTTTTCAGGAAGCTGGAACGCCAAGGTTGTCATTTGGAAACAAATGATAGAAATATGTTCAAATATTCAATATTGATAAATTTGATTAAAATATTATGATTCAAACGGAAGTTATAACGTCCTAGATTTTTCGAGTTTTTTTGGCTCTAGCCACTTAACCTGTACCCGGATATGGCCAGTTCGCGAACTTGTCCAAGAGATGCTTTGCCGCAACGTACACAGAAAAAATTTTCGTTGTAGGTCAAGAAATGCGATCGTGAGAGTGCCGGTAAATTCCGTTATAGCTCATATCGTTATATATAGATATATATATATATATATATATATATATATATATATATATATATATATATATATATATATATATATATATATATATATATATATATATATATATATATATATATATATATATATATAAAATTTTTTTTTTTGTTTTTCCGTCTCCGTTTATCATTCATAGTCGTTTGGCACCAAAATTTTTCCGAAATTCCGAGATGAAGCCCATTGCAATAGGTAGATTTTTATATGAAATCTACCTAAAAATCTATTTGCAGTTTTTGTCAGTCAGTGAATAAGAAATTGGGTGTTAAATTAAAATGGAGCGTGTAAAGAATATTGTCTCTGTAGTACTAGTATATAAATAAATTTAACAGTGAATCAATTTGTAAGAAAACAAATTGATTAAAAACCAAAACTATTTATATAAAGGGATGAACCTAATATTAAATCTGTAAATTAAGTGTCTGTAAATTAAAACTATTAAAATAATTATTTAAGTGCTAATAAAATAAACTTACAAGTAACTAAATTTTATTAACGTTTTATTTTTTTTTTATTCAAAGTTAGTCATGTTTAGTGTGAATTCTAATAAAAGGCGCTTTCCAATCTAGTGAATTACTGAATAATTCACTTAAACTGAATTGGTCTAATATTCAGTAAAATCATTAAAAATAGAGCCAAAACAACAAAAACAGCAATTTTTTGACATTTAAAAAATACATAACCAAAATCGGAAATTTAGACACAAACAAATGTGTTCCGATTTATTTTTTTATTATTTTTAACGTTTAACCACAAACCGTAAATAAAAAAATATGAATATGTTGAACTGATGAACCTTTTTTTTCCTTCACTTTATTCAATTCAATTCAGTTCTGTAATAGCTCAGTTTACGTTCATTTACAGTTTACGTACAACTGAATATTACCATTGGAACATCCCAAATTCCGAAATACAATTCAGTTTAAGTGAATCATTCAGTAATTCACTCGATTGGAAAGCGCCTCAATTAAAAATTAACGTCTCTGAATATCCGACGATACCATGCCAACTAGGGATTAGGATTATGTTTAAATAAATTAAGTTTCCTTAAGAAATTTACTAACGTTAACTTTAAAATTTTGAGGATTATAGCTATCGGAGAAAACCCAAGAAGGTAAGGCATTATAGAGGCGAGAGGCTCTGTTGAAAAAATCACGTCGAAATCCGACAGTGCTACACTTTTTTATTACACTTAAGTCTAACAGATTCTTTCTCTACAAGATCATTAGAGTCGAACTTTTATGGAAATGAATAAGGTGTGGATAATCTAGTAAAATGACCAACCTGTGTTTTATTCGTATTGAATTCAACACAATTAGCAAACCCCCAATCCAATATAATTTTAAGGTCATTGTTTAATGAATTTATCAAATTTGATCTAAAGTTATTAAGCGCTAACGGTGAATATAATTTACGGTTTTCATGAGACTCATGAAGCATGCTATCATCAGCAAAACTATGAATAGGATAGAATCTAACAAATCATTTATATAAATAAGAAAGAGAGTTGGGGACAAAGCGGAGCCTTGAAGAACTCCTGCATTAGTTGAAAAGACATCCGATGAAACACCATCAACATTGACCTGAAATTTTCGCTTGGCAATAAAACTCTGTAACCAAGAAATGAGTTGCTCGTCCGAACCATAGCATCTTAATTTGCAAATAAGAGCATTATGCCATACTTTGTCAAATGCTTTGGAAACATCAAGAGCAACTCCGAAAGTTTCACCGCGGTTCTCAAGTGACTTGTTCCACACATGAGTGCAAAGGAAAGTAAACGACGTTCCTCTAGTTTTTTTTACAAAAAATTTTTAAACAAAACTACTAAATAATTCTGATACTAATCTATTTTATGATTTCATGACTTTTAGCTCGTCTTAATTAATTTATTTATTTACTTTGTTTTAGTAATTGAAAATTTTCGCCACTTTAATTTTTTAAATGTGATTTCCATTTCAATTTTTTAAGGCCAATCGGTCATCGGTATTTTTCGGAACTTGCCGAACGAAAAAGCAGCCGATTTGAGGAAAATGGCAGAACAAAAGTTTTCGGACTCGTCAAGGACAGGTGCCTAACGAAATATAAAATATGTGGTAATCATCACATGAAGTCGGCGTGGGCCCAGGGACTATACTTCAAATATGAGCAAAATCGCCACGTAGAACATGGATCAGAATTGCATGTACTTTACAATTTGTTCCACAATTTATTTAACAATTTACATAATTTACTTAAACATTGATAAAGCTTACACTGCATTCCAATTGATGCTAAATTGTACTAAACGTGCTAAATCAATTTAGTCAACTATTTTATTTGACTAAATCGACATTTTGTTTCTAAATAATTGTGAAAAAATTACATTAATTCAAATTAAAATTCAGTAATTTTGTGAAATTAAATTTAGATTTAGCAGATTAGTACAATTTAGCAGCTAATTTTAACCCAGGGTTAGTCTCAAACTATTAGAATCGTTTACAGACGGGATAAACAACCATATTTATAAGACTTGACCCCATCCACTAAACTGATTTGGACTTTTAATATGAATTACACCGGAAAGCTAAAAAAAACTATATGAAAACTGAATCTATAACAAACAGAATTTACACTTGGAAATCTCTTATATTATGAATCACAGAAAAATTGTAAAGAAACTTATTAATTGACCAACAAATAAAATAATTTAGCTAAAAACAAATCAAAAATTATATAAATTAAAATTAAAAAAAGGCTTACATTAATTTATCTTGAATGTTGTCTTCTTCATGTTTTATTTTACGTCTTATCGTTTATCTTCTGTGCTAACTCCCTTTATTAACGAATTCCCCAGACATTTGATCAAAAATAATAGGTATTGCAGTTTTCTTAAGACGTATCCTTAACGGTGAACTTCGATCTAAACAATTTTCCTCAAAATGCTGCGAACAAATTACATCATGTTTCTGCGGTTTCTAATGTTTTAAATTTAGTGTTTTTAACCATGCATTTAAATATTTTGTATCGGTTGGAAATCTGTGACATGTTATTTTATTTCTATTATGCTTTTCGTAACGATGAGTTCACACATTTACATATACAACATTTCTAACTATTATTGTTTAATTAAATTTGCAATGTTTTCAAATTGTAAATAACTAAACTGTCCAAATGTCCAAATAAAACACAAAACGTCCAGATAACATTATATTTTTCTTAAAAAATCTTAAGCTTTCGATTTTTTTTTTGGTTCTGTTATATTTATATATATAAATATTTTCTTTAGGCTTAACATCTTTATTCAAATTATCACTAAAACAAATTATGGTTTTGAAATGTCACAAAAACAAACTCAACATTCTGGTATAAAACTGATATATTTTTAAACAATTTATAAATAAATAAATATTTAATTAATCACTATTCTCTTTGATTCAATTTTATTGAATTTTATTTTTACTAATTGAACATTTAAAAATTATATACTAATTGTAAATTTATACTAATTGATTCAAAAATTATATACTAATTGATTGATTTAAAAATTATATCATAATTGAACATTTAAAAATTATATACTAATTGATCTCGATCCAAACAATTTGATCGTTTTTATATCATATCATCCAGATCTTCTGTTTCATTTTCCATCATGTAACAGCAATTTTCACTAATACAACCAATCATTTATACAAAACTTGTATTTTTAATTGAAGTTATTTAAATCATCAACAAAAAACATATTTAACTGTACAGTGGCACAAACAAATGTCGAAGTTTATTACAATTGAAGAAAACTAATAAAATTATTAGTCATTAATTTCATTGAATTTGAAAACTATTATTTTAGAGTAAAAATTGAAAATAGCCCGTCGTTACACCACTTCATGGAAAGTTATGAAAAAATAATGATTAGCTTCCAACTTTCAACTACTCAACATCGGAGTTAAATAAAAGTCCATCGCATCAGAAAGCGATTATAAATTTAATTGCTATATTCTAATAAATTTACTGTGAAAAAGTTTTTTAATTTCTTAAAACATTTTTTCTTTGCACTGACGAGGTAGGTTCGAATCCCAACCGAAACACGAAAAATGTGAAGTGGAGTTTTTTTCTGAGAAACTTCAAACCATACTTTTGAATTGAAAATATTCCAATTACTTCTTTACTTACTTGAGTTTAATTGATCTCAAAAACTCAAAATTTTTTCTTTATGATTTTAACGCACTGTATTGTCCCACATAGGACATAATAAAACAAAAGGTAAATGTAAATTTAGGTTACACAACTTTTAAAGTTAAGCTTAATTTATTTTGTCAAATAAGTAAATTTCTATTTTAAAATTCAGCATTCATTCCTAACTAAATTAATTTAAACAAAAGTACATAATTTTATCAAATAAGTGATTTTTTCAAAAGAATTAAGTATGTATCGCAATTCATTTTTTTAACGACTGTCATAGAAAATAATGTTTTCTATCTATCAGTTTAAAACAGAAAGTTGGCTTTTGCTGTTTAGCGAGCAATTTTTAATTTTTTCTCGGAAAGTAAAAACACAAGTAAAACCAAAGACATAATGGACATAGAGATAATATTAAAATTTATTAATTTCTTCTCCCCAAAATACTTTTGATTTTTTGGCTCTATAACCCGAGGGCTTCTGTTTTAAAAAAGGCATAAATCTTATATATTTACTAATATCCAAATTTTCTTAAACGATGAATGTTGATTTTAACATTGAATAATTTGACCACATTGTACGGACTTTAAATCTTTCAGGCAACAGATCAAAAGTTAAATTGTTGGCTGCTTCTTTTATATAAGGTGAAGTGCTAATTATATCACTTTCATCACTACTGCTCATTTTAAATTACTTTTATTTAAAAATAGATATAAACTCTGTATAAATTTTAAGCTTATTAATTTAAAATTTTAACTTGACGTCCGATACGTTTTTTAAATAACAAGTAAATGTCTCCTTTCCAACTTTGATCGCATTTGTCGGCAGTCGTTAAAAAAATAGTTTGTATACTTTGAGCAGAAAGTAACTTTGCTGCTCTGATATGATTGCTGGTTTCAGCTACGCCTCAACCAGCAATTTTAATGCATGAGCAGCAATGTAGTACTTTCTGCTCTTAATATACAATCTAACTACTAGTACTATTAAGTTTTAAATTGCAGTTGGTTTTAAGCTTCTCGATCAAGTAGTTGTTTTTAAGTTTTGCAAATCAGTTAAGTCAAAAGTACAAAGTGTTTGTTACAAGCAGTCGTCTTATTAAAATAAACCGAAATAAACCAATTTTATTACAATAAATAATAATAATAACAAAATTAGAATAATAAAGTTTTTAGTGTGTGAACAATTATAAACAAAACTATGTATAAATAAAGTTTAAAACCGTTTAAAAGTATTATTGTTTATCTTTGTATAAATTATATAAAACGATAAGGCCCCAAATACAACAGCACTAAAGACAGCGTCGAATAAACCATGAAACCAATGGAGTCCTCAGCACAATAAAGCCACAAATTAATAGAAAAGTTATAGTAACCAATTAGATTCGTTATATTAGAGAGGTTGGTAAATATAAAGAGGTTATAGATGAAATTTTTTAATTATTTTTCTAACGGAATACTGTCGATTTAGAGTACACTGATCAAAGTAATGTATTCTTTTTTCTCCATTTTTAAAATTTAATTTTTCAAAATCAACAGAATTCATCAAAAAATTTATTTTGTAAATAATTTCCTTGTATCATAATTTGATGGTGCTAAATAGCTAGACCAAATTCTGACGTTTCTTTATGGTGGGTGAATAAAAATTTGGTCATGGGGTAGCAAAACTGTGGACCAAAATTGATGACTCATTTATACTAAGTCAACATCGGGGAGTTCATTGAAACTAGTTTCAGGTTGATCAGAGCATGGAAAACACCCCGCCTGTGTCTTTGAAAATTTTCAACTTTAATTACCCGTCGACATTAACATTGACATTTAATTTTGGATGGGTTTTTTGTGACTGTTGACTTAGATGTTGACGAAATATTCTCTCATCCTATGAATTCATACATCGTAATATCTAGAAATTTAATACAAAAAATCCCAAAGATTGACTCGCTTCTGCGACTTTGCAGACCTTCGATCAAAGATAGCATTCCAAAGATAGCATTCCAAAAAAAAATTATATATTTCAAACTATAGACCAACAGCCTTACTCCCAGTCATGTCTAAAATATACGAGCACTATATTAATTCACACATATCAACATTTTTGGAAGACAACCATTTGATATCTGACAGCCAATACGGTTTTAGAAACAAAAGATCAACAACCGATCTATTGAACTATGTGGCACATCTTTGGAATAGCATACTTGAGAAAGGTGGTGAAACGTACGTGATCGCATTAGACATCTCAAAAGCATTTGATCGAATCTGGCATACCAACTTGATCAACAAGCTCGTTGCGTACGGTTTTCATCCCGCAGTCGTGAAGTTGATTCAAAATTTTCTGTTTAACCGATACATCTCGGTATCTATGGATGGCTTTTCTTCTGAGTCCAAATTAATTAACGCTGGTGTACCCCAAGGCTCAGTTTTATCTCCCACTTTATTCCTAATTTATATCAACGAACTGTTGCAAATCACCAGTAACCCAATAAATAGTTTTGCAGACGATAGTACACTGCACAAGTCATTCGTCCCCCTGTCTTCAAAGGGTAAAATGCATGAACGAATAAATCCCGCCCGTAGGGACGCTGCCATAAATGGCAGAGGACCTAAAAAAAGTCGCCGATTGGGGTGACAAAAATTTGGTCAATTTTAATTCCACCAAAACACAGCTATTGATTGTTTCCAGATCAAAGACCGAGTTTCCCAACGATATTTCAATTAATATGTGTGACGACCAAATAGACGAATGTGAAAGCGTTCGTTTATTGGGAGTCACAATATCCAATGACTTACTCTGGAACGATCATATTATGGCCATGGCAAAGAGCGCGTCAAGAAAACTCGGCCTCCTCAATAGATGTAAAAAGTATTTTAATTCGCATCAATTACTCCACATTTATCAGTCCTATATTCGTCCCTGTATGAAGTATTGTTGTCAAGTTTGGGGCGCTGCATCTATTACTATCCTGGCTCTTTTGGACTCTGTTCAAAAGCGAGCTATACGAATTGTTGGTGCTCGAAATTTAACATTAGATCTTGATTCCCTACAACATCGTCGCACTGTTGCTGATCTCGTTGTTTTTTATAAGTATCGTCACCAGCAGTGCTCGGATGAAATCAGGTCCATAATGCCTCAGACATATGTTTTTCCCCGTTTTACTCGTCAATCGGTTTGTGCAGGCTAGTGATTGCAACCCGGGTTTCCGGTATCGGAAAAACCGGCTTTTTTGGTTATTTTACACCACCGAAAAACCGGGTTTTATTACCCGTAAAAACCGGTTTTATTATTAACAAAAAATGATGAAAACAAAACAATAATATAAATCATATGAGAAATTATAAATATATATTGTGTGTTTGTCGGTTGGTCTGTCGAATTTGGTAGAATGTCGAGATACCTACATCATTGTTTCTTTATGTATATGTGACTTCATGGATTATATTAAAAGCCGACATTTTAAAAAGCCAGAGTCATTTTTTATGCGCAGATACCACTATATAAAAAAGATTACCTGTTTTGGAACCTTCCGATCTTGGCGCCAAAGCTTTAACAATTGTGCCACTTTGTCGGTTATATTAGTGTTGGGTTGTAGTCACTTTCTTATGAATATTTTATTACATATAAATACGAACGCGTATATTGTTTTAAAAATAAATGCATATATATCACTCACACACAGATGAAAAAGTTTAAAAAATAAAGAACTATTTTCCTCTCAGTGTTCATCAATTCGTCATTCAATGATTAAAATTATCATTTCTTTTTCATTTATTACGTATTGCTGTATTTAATAACTAACTTAACTGTATTTATTAACAATTTTACCTAATTAACTATATTTTAGCTAATTAACTAATTAACTATCTTAACCGTATTAATTAACTGTATTTATTAACTATTGCTGTTCTGTTACCAATGAAATTGGGAGTCGGTCACTTTACCGGCAAGATGTCTTCTGACTGCCGACGTGATCTTAAACTTTATGCTGTCACATTTAGACACACATAGTAGCCAGCTGGCAATTGATATGAAAATGGAGCTAATATGCCGCATTAAAGAAAGACGAACTGATTTATCTAGCTTACTGCATTATCTACATAACAAATACCAAGTGTTATGTTAAAGCTATCGACAATCAATTAAGTATTCAAACACAGACAAAAGACGAAAATGATATTAGTCTAAACACGAAGTTTCGTCGTTAGTTAACCCAGTTCGAATCTAATGGGATCAGAGGCCCGGAAGAACTCGAGAAAGTGTACAATTTTCTTTTGTCGATTCCACCGACAAGCGTGGAAGCAGAAAGAGCATTTTCGGCGTCAGGAATTATATGCACAAAAATTCGATCACGTCTTGCTGATAACACAATAGATATGTTGTGTTTAATGCGATCACACTTTTTAAAACAGAAAAATAAATAATTATATTATTATATTGTTTCTTATAAAAATATTTGTGTTTTATTATTTTAGTTTTGACTGAATTATTTATTATTTGCATTTGAAATAAACGTGAAATAAACTGGAATAGATTTTGTTTAAATTATTGTTTTTTAAACTCTGGTAAACATTTGTACAAATTAATATATTTTGTTTAAAATAAATCCGGGTTGAAACCGAAAACCGGCTTTTTTGTAGGTAAAACCGAAAACCCGGTTTTAGAATATCGCCCCAAATTTGCAATCACTAGTGCAGGCGGTCGGACTGTCGAGATTACTCACTGTCATAGTAACAAAATGCAAAGGGATTTCTTTGTGCGTACATCGTACAAATGGAATGCTTTGCCCGAATCAATACTCTCGAGTGCATTCAATCCACAAAGATTTAAAAAAAAGCGGCCACCTATACCTCAAGACGCATGTTGTTGTGGACCTAGGTCTTAAAAGGTATGTATGTGTTGTTGTGACACATTTTGTAAATCCTACTACACAACGCTTTTTATTTAAAAAAAAAAAATCAATTTTATTAAATAAGGTTATATAATTCTTGGTTTCTATATTAATTTTATTAGACTCGCTTCTGCGACCTTGCAGACCTTCGTTCAAATACAGCACCACCCCCGCTCCCCACCGCTGAAAAACTGAAACAAAACAAACAACAGAGGCGATGAGCGATGATGTAGACCCTATATGTTCGACTTTTAATAAATAAATTTCTCATAAAAATAATTTTTTTCAAAGTGGCGTAAGTTGCCCTTATCGTGCCTGGACCGACCCGAAAGGGTCTCATTTTACTCCCCGCCCTCAATATAGTCTAAATATATTGTAATATTTGGTCCACAGTTTTGCTACTCCACGACCAAAAATTTTGAAAGACAAAATTTTGACAGTTAATAATTTGCATCCTTCATAATTTCGTCGTTTCGCGCACAGCCTATATGACAAAAAAATTGAAATGTTTTGGTGGATTTATTTTGAAATATAAATTTAATATAATTCGTATGTTGAATATTTCGATATTTTATTAAATAATAGATTAAATTAGATACGAAACTATCGAAAGCTACACTCAAAAAAAAAGTTTGTAAATTTTACAGAAATGTCATTCGATTCAACATACATTTCTGTTACTTTTGATCCCACAAATTGTTCGTTGAATACAACAAATTGATGTCAGTTGAATTTATTTTACCAACAACTTTTAACGAACAGTTTGTAAATTTTACAGACATGTTTGTTAATTATTACGAACAAAACCACAACCGACCTGTTAAAATAACGAACATGTTTGTTAACTTTTGACATTTTATTTTATTGATTTTATCAAATGTTTCCAAAACTATTAGTTATAATTAGTTTATATTTTATTATAATACTATTAAATATACTTATATTTTTTCTATAATGATTTTAATTAAAATTTACCGAAACAAAATTTACCTTTATTGACATCTTTAAAACAAAACTGTCCACTTTCCTTTAATTTTTTAGAGCATTCAAATAATTTAATTTCACTCAAATTCACTGAAATTTCACTCATTTTTCAGGTATTTTAATTGACACAATTCATTAGATATTTCCACACTTTTTCTTAAAACTATGCTTTTTATTTCACAAAATTTCACTTTTACTGGGCTGTTCACTATAAATTTCAAGCCCTTACTACTCGAATTTTTTCATATTTATGTTTTATATTTTTGATGTTATTCAACAAACGAAAATCAACGAGTGCTTGTAAAGGTAGTTAAAAATATTTAACAAACATTTTTGTTGAAAACTGGTAATTAACAAACATGTTTGTTAAAACAATAGAAAATCAAATAACGTGTCCTTTATATAAATTCAACAGACCATTGTTTGTTGTATTTTACCTACAATTTTTTTCAGTGATACGAGAAATACGATCACTGAATATAACAAAATATTGCACAAAAAGAAACAAATAAAAAGAAAGCTTGTCAAGATGGGTGGGTCTACGCCCAGAAGTATTCGACACTCAGATCTGATTGCTGTCACTGGCCTCCCTGCTTCAAATTCTCCTCGTCATTGCTGGTATTGAAAGAAATCCTGGGCCAACTAAAACATGGCATTATGGAATATGCAAAAATATTTTAAGTACAAACACTACATCCGTGAAGTGTCACAGCTGTAAGGAATGGTGTCACCTAAAGTACTGCTCAGGTCACACATAAGCAATGGATTCAAAACTAAACAGCACAATGTTACCTAACTTCATCTCCTCCAGAAGAGACCTGCGTACCAAATTTGAGGTGAATAGGTCAAGTAGTTTTTGAGATATTTTGTCCACACTCAGACAGGCACACACAATCACTCGTTTTGCTCCCCATATCTCGTCATAATTGACCAGTGGATTTTCAAATCCATGACATAGGAAATATTGGTCTGAGATACCTGTGTACCAAACTGGCAATTGACAATCAGATTTGATCAAGTACATATGTGCCAGTCATTAATATCTACAAGCTTTTGCAATTTTATGGGTCATCATGATACCATCGGTGTAGCACTCCTGTGGTTTATCGCCAAAAAACCGGAATAAATGGTATTCAGATGACATAAGTTCCGGGCTATATGGTGGATGTATCAAAACTTCCCAGCCGAGTTCATTAATTTCGGGACATCATAAATGTGTGTGGTCTAGCATTGTCCACATGATGCACATGATGGAAGACAACAGCAAAAAATAATAAATTGAATTCATAGATTGCTGCGTACTATTGAAAACACCTCTAAATAAAGAGATTAACAGATTAGTTTTAAAATATCGAAAAGGAGGACAGGTAGGAGGACACTTTTCAAGGAAGGACAGAGCCTCCAAAGAAGGACTGTCCTCCTTAAAGGAGGACGGTTGGTCACCTTATTATTAATTATTACTTTATGTTCCAAATATATTTTCTTAATATTTTATAATCTATTTCAAAAGTAATAGACCAATTGCAATTCTGTCGGTTTTAGCTAAGATATTTGAAAAATATTGTTACGATTCAGAAAAATCTAGACGATTACGGTCACTTCCAGGAAAATAAAATCAACAAAACACAACAAACAAATTAATGAAATGAATATTGTTGTTGTTGTCTCTTCTTAGAAATAGGGTCAACATAAACAATTTTATGAATCAAATCAACATAACGTAAAATAATCGAATATTCTAATATTTTCTCAAGGTTTCTGGAAAGTGATGTCGAATTATCTAGAAGTATTGCAGAAGGTATATAAGAAAATTACCTTTGTAGTAATTAATTAGTTTATTTTAAACCTGCGATAGTGAAGTTAAAATTATAAAAGTGATCTTTAAATTTGTGAATAAAGTTTTAAGTTTTATTGAGTAGAAATATTTTGTGTATTATTTTAAACGTTCTATTACTGGAAATTTCTACAATCAACCGTTGGAGTTTCGGAAACTGTTGGAAGAATATTCTGGTCAAGAATATTGTTTGCTGTATTGTTTTCCTGTTGTTGTGAAAACATTAAGGTGTTGAATACTTAATAAAACCTGGTGTTTGTGCTTACTAATCAGTGATCGAACTCAGGAAGAGATTGGGAATTGCGTTTATCGAATTGTGAGTAAGGCCAATTCGAAGTAAGGTTGGAAAAACGTAACAATATGTTAACTACAACCTAATGGAATATTTGGAGGTGTCACGAATTATCGATGATAAGCAGTATGGTTTTCGTAGAAGTCATGCAACAGGTGATCTGTTAGCCTACGTAACACATATGTAGAGCAAATCTGTCATCGTTTGTCATCGAAAATCTTTCTTCGAGTTGTCTTCAAAAGTAACATGAAATGGAATAAACATGTGTTTAGTATAGCAAAAACTGCAATGCAAAAATTAGGATTCTTGATCCGATGTAAGAAGTTTTTTAACTCTGAGCTTTTGTTAATTTATAAGTCATGTATCCGCTCGTGTATGGAATATTGTTGTCATGTATGGGGAGGTGCCTGTCAGTCAACAATAAAATGTCTAGACTCTGTGCAGAGAAAGGCAATACGGTTGATTGATAATCATGCGTTAACTGATCAACTTGATTCACTCCAACACCGAAGAAATGTTGCCAAACTGTCAATCTATTATAAATACAATTTTTATGATTCATCCTTTAGAGAGATCCAAAACATCCTCCCATCGTGTGTGCAGTACAACCGATAAACACGAACTTCAGAAATGTCCCACCCATTTGCTGTTCAGATATCCCGTTGTAGAACAGTTTCCTTTCAGAACGATTATTTCAATAGAGTAACCAAAATGTGGAACTCATTCCCCCTCTCAGTTTTCCCTGTCGAATTCGCTCCTCAGACATTTAAAGAAAATCTCCATCGTCATTTAAAACAACTTACCTAGCTATTTTCCTATATCCTCATCGTTCCTTTCCCCTTTCCTTTCCCCATCAATCATTATTTCCTAGTTGACATGGTATCTTCGGATATTCAGAGTCTAAATAATGAATGCTTCATATATAGTGTATAAAAGAAAAAATGTTGCTCTCAAAATAACATTGCTGATGGAGTAAACAATCAAACCAAACCAATTATTACAAAACAGATTGGATAGATAATTGTTTATTTTCTACAGACACGTTAACCTAACCAAATTTTAGCACCATGTAGCCATTTCCATTTAGATAGCATAAAATATAATTTTATGTTTACTTTACACGCAGGATAAACTGTATTTTTAAATCATCTGTTTTGGCTATTTCAATACAATACTTTAATTTAATGTATTTGAACTAATGCCAACAAAAAATTAATTATGTCGACTCATGTTCAGTTATTAAAAATATGTTTTAACGTAGTCTGATTGATTTCCAATTAATGGGTAGAATGAACTATTTTGTTTTTAAAGTTTTTATTAACAAATAACATTACAACTTCAAACAAAATTAATTTGTATCCCGAAGAATATGGATACCCTTTATTCCAATACAAAGTTTTCCTATTTTATTATGTGGAAACTTAATATCAAAAATGCTAACAACTGAAAACCATTCATTATTATTATTTTGGATGGCATTTGATAGGTTCACGATTAGAAAACCAATTTCTAGATAATCCGTAGATGTCTCTGTTTTACATGAAATAACAAATTTTATCATATTGCCGAATTCATTTTCCTTATTTTTTAATAATTTTGCATCTAACCAATTATATTTTTTCTGCTTATTTATCAAAAGCTTTTCATTTTTTTTATCTTTATCTATTGATAAGATAACTTGTTCATTACAACCACAAAAATTATATTCGACACAGATAAATGTTATAGTTTCATTCAACATAATTGTTTTTAATTTTAAATATATTATTTCGACAGTTACAATCTTTTGTGTATCGTTATTTGATTTACTAATATTAACCAAAGTAGATTCTGAAACATACTTTTGGAAGATCAAGCTTTCTCTCGCATCTTCATCAGAATTAATTGAGTTTGTATTTTTTTCTCTATCGTATTTTGTAATTTCTTCACGCATTGATGAAAAACTGGAGCTAGAACTATTATAATTTTTGTTTTCAATTTCACAGAGATTAGAACAAGATTTTGAATGTGAAGAAAATGGTATTTGAAAAACATGTGAATTAACTTTTGTGAGATTTAGTTTAATTTCAGAATCACTTTCATCAATCTGATTTTTCGTATCAAAATGAATTTTTGGTTGTTTACAAAATTTTGATTTTAATGGGTAATAAGTAGCGCGTTCCAAAAGTTTTAAATTTGTTTCTAAATTTAGATTTTTAAAAATATTTTGAAGACGAATTGATGACTGATCTTTATGTTTATTTGATCGTAGAGAGAATATGTTACTGCAACAAACAAAAACAAAATTCAACCGTTACCCTTCCATTAAGATGGAATATAAAAATCGCTTACCTTGAGCCCGAAATTGATACATGACTAGATTGAATTTTATAAATATTCTCGCTGTCTATTAGATCTGTTTGAATACATTTTGAATGTCTTTTAAAGGAAACTAATTGATTTTGTAATTTATGTGAAATTATTAATTGGTTTGCTGTTAAACGTTCTTCTTCTTCTTTCTTAGGAGTTATCGAGTTGAATGAGACGTTTTCTGAAAATTGTGAAAAAAGCTAAAACGAAAAATCCATTTCTACTTTTTTGTTAATAATAAAAAAATATTTTTAAATATTATAAACTTAACAAAATTAAAGTTGTAAAAAGTAATAGTTAAGAATTCATTCTTAAAAAGCCGATTCCACAGTGGTTTAATTGTTATTAATTTACTTTTTTTGATTCTATGTATAAATTCGTTGTTCCTTCACTAACTGCAACCAACTAAAATAAATGTAGTCAGTTGACAGGTAAAAATATTATGTTTTTAAACTCTGAGTTGTTTCAATTTACAGCATTTTCAATCATGAAAAACAAACAGCTATCCGATCTTTTAACCACATTGGTCTATCTTGAAATCTTCTGTGTTGCAAAGGAACAAGAATTCTATTTCATACCACAAATCTACGTACATATTTGGCATACTAACCCACCACTTTTCACTTAACTTTGCTTTTTTATAAACACAAATAAATGCAATTTACCTGATTACACCATGTTTCTGTTTTTTCAACGACCAGGTTATTTGTTTGATTCGTCCCTTCCAAATTTCTCAATCGCTGTTTTAAATATTCATTGTCCTTTTCGTAATCTTTTGCTATTGCCTTTAGTTTAAAAATAGTGCTTTCTAACTTCGTATTTAACTCTTTTAAGTAAACATTTTCTTGTTCGACGCCACTATTTTTAATTAAAATTTCATCATACATTGACTGTAAATCAGTTAATTTACAAATTAGTTCACTTTTTGAGTGTTCAAGTGAAGCACATGACATTTGTTTTGCTTCCAGTGCATTTGTCAACCTTTCATTTTCTAGCATAAGTTTTTCTACTTCACGACTTCGATGCTTTGCTTCTTCAAAGATTTGGTTTATACTCCCTTGTTGCAAGCGATAGTCATTGTGCTCAAGCTCATTTTCTGAAATAATTTTTTCTAAATTATTTATTGTAATTTTATCTTGGTCTTTTTCTATTGAAAGTTTAAGTTTCTCATCTTTTTCTTCTCCTAACTTAGTTTCAAGCTCATCTAAAAAAAACTATATTGTCTAAGAGTTTATGTTAAAATTAGATATTAATAAGATAACAGTGTGCTAAAATAAAAATGTTTCAATGTGCAGTTAACATATTTTAACTCATTTACTTATTATCATTCGTTCTTTGTTCAATGCTATCTTACTCTCATCAATATTTTTTTGATTCCTTTGCGAAAGCTCTGCTATCTGTTGTCGCGCTTCTTCAAGACATCTATTCAAACTAATTATTTCCATATTTTCACATAATTTTTTATTTAAATCCGTTGCCGACCATTGATCTTTTAAATTCGTAATTTCCTCTACTAGATCTGTATTAGTTTTCTTACTTGCAGTCAGTTCATTTTCCAAATATGCTATTGTTTCTTGTAGTTCGTTCGTTTCTTTATCAAAATTCTCAGGCTGATCCTTTTCTGGAGCATCATTAAGTATATCATCAGAATCAACTTCAAACGGTGTTCTGTGTAATTCATCTACGTTACTGTCAGGCTGCTTTTCTAGTATTTCTAGAACAGATTTAGAAAGTAGTTTGGAAAAGCTACCAACAGAATTACATTGAGGAGTATATTTTTGTAGAATTAACTTCAGTTGATCCTTTAGCATGGAATTTTGATTTTCTAGATCAATAATTTTAACTTTTAAAGTTTCGTCAGTGTAAAAAATGTCTTTTGCTTTATTGCCAATTGGGTGCACATCTGTTGAAATTCTAATTAATTTTGTTGCTAAGTGCTTAATCTTCTCTTTGTTATCATTATTTTCTCGTTTAATTATTAGATTTTCTTCGCATGTTGAGAAGTATTTATCTTCGAGTTCCTTGCGCGTCAGTTTACTAACATTTACTCGTTTAGAAAGGTATTCCTTATGTTCCGATTTTAATTTCGGCTTGTAGGTGGCAGAATATGGAGATGCTGTGTTCAACTTACGATCAAGGTTCCTCCTGTTTAAAAAAATAAATTGTTTATAGTAAGTATCGTTTGAGCCATATTCTGCTTAATCGATGTGTCGTAAACATTTCAGAAAAAATTCAAATTTTATTGTGCGGACTGCGGAGCTTTAACATCTGCATTGAAAGAAAAAATATGTACAACTTAAAGAAAATATCAGCGGTGTATCAAAATATTTCAAATATGTGCAAAGTACTTAGAATTGATAAATTACTTTGCAAAAAACAATAAAAACGATTTTAGCAAATTATATTATGTGTTTTGTGTCGTTATTTCAAAATATTTATGAATTTATATTCAGTTTTTATTGGTTCAAAATTCTTTAAATTTTTTATCCATGCGAGTCTCTTCTTCGAATTCCTGCTATTAGCACACGAGTTAACATGAGACATCACATACTACTTGCAGTAGCAGTAGGAAATCACTAAAAATGTCGTAACTTATGAGTGCTGGCATCTCAGTCTTATATATGTAGTATTCCTTGATAATGCTCGCTTCAGTTTTCTCGAATAAATGAGGCTCCATATACAACTTTATGTGACCTTTAATCATTGAGGAAAGCATTACGTTACATGATCAAAAAATATGCCAACAGCTGAATTTTCTTTAAAAAGGAATTACAATATGTGCGTTACAACAGCACATAAAACCTTCTAATACCTTGATCATGTGACGCACGGTTTTCCTCAATGATTAAAGCTGAGCATATAAGGTATATATGAAGCTCATTTCTTTGAAAAAATAATGGCCATCCATCATCAAGGAATAAGCGTTCGTATATTTACGTTCTAAATAGGAAATGTATGAGTATGATTTTGTTTGTAAAGGATGCGTCCATTTTTTCGCCATTTTAGGTAGATTTCATATAAAAATCTACCTATTGGTATGTGCTTCATCTCGGAATTTCGGAAAAATTTTGGTGCCAAACGACTATATATGATAAGCGGAGACGGAAAATCAAAATGAAAAAAAAATTTATATATATATATATATATATAACGATATGAGATATAACGGAATTTGGCGGCACTCTCACGGTCGCATTTTTCGACCTACACCAAAATAATTTTTTGTATGTGTTCCGGCAAATAATGTCTTGGACAAGTTCGTGAACTGGCCATATCCGGGTACCAGTTAAGCGGCTAGAGCCTAAAATGTCGAATAATCTAGGGCGCTATAACTTCCGTTTGAATCATAATATTTTAATAAAATTTATAAATATTGAATATTTGAACATATTTCTATCATTTTTATCCAGATGACCACTTTGGCGTTTCAGGTTCCTCAAAAATCAGCTGTTTCAAAAATTTGCTAAACTTTGCTGCGCTTGATCTAGCTGAAATGGCCAAGCTCATAGTTGAAAACTTTTTTTCATGTACTTAAAATATAAATCTTTCCAAAATTTTCAAAAATAATAGTTTAAATCTAACGGTTGAGACCCTACGGCTGTTGAAATAAAAACAAACGCAAAAGGCAATGCTTTCATCATGTTTCAGCTTATGTTATTTAAATTCATCTTAGCTTTTAAACATACTTTTCAGCTATAGCCTCAAAAAATTTCAGCTTTCTAACCCAAAAGGTCCCATTTTTATAAGCATTATAATGCAACCCTTACAAGAAAAATATCAACCCATTTAATACCATAGAAAAATTATCAAAATCTCTTTTGTTTTTATTTTTTTTACTAAGTAACCGTTTGAAAAAAGATTAAATAAGAACAAAAAAACACAACAACAAAAGATGATTTTGAAATAAAATTGTTTGATAATGTTATAAATTATGTGTGATGGTATAATTGTAGTTGTGACGTAGTTCATTTGATCTTTGGTGGATTTAATATGTTATTAAAAGTAGTTTAAAACCAACTTAAATAAAACTGTTCGAAATTGTATTGATGGAGTTAGTTCGGATAATGTATTTAATTTGGTTCGATAATTTTTTTGAATTATTCTGTTTCTACTTATATTTTTTATTTAAACTAATCTGACTTATCTAATTTTATTTGGACACAAAACCGTCTGGCCCCGAAATCTACCTATTTCTAGCGGATATACCTGCCGCTGGGATTTTTTTTAATGATACGATTTAAAAGACCAAAATTCAGAAATCACAAAATTTAAATATTTGAATTATGTGTAGAAAATAATACTAATTTTCCATAATTTTCTCATTATTATGAAAAATTAAATTAAAATATGGATAAATGGACATGAAACAAGACAAATAAAAAATATTAAAAGAATATAATAATTTTTTTAAATCACCAAAATTAATTATAGAAAGGGCCTGTTTCTTTAACGATATTGTTGTTATAACATTAACTGAAAAATTTCTTTCGCACATAATTTTATATGCAAATAATATTATAATTATTCAAATCAATTAAACACATCTATAGTATATTGTATAATTAGGAGGAAAAGTACTGCATTCCCGGATGATAGTGGAAATTGGCGGACGAGGCGATAGCCGAGTCCGGCAACCACGGGAGTTCGGGAATGCACTTTTCCTCCGAATTGTACATACTATTTTTTCTCCGATCGGACTTTAAAACGAATATAAATCCAAAATAATTTTAGTATTATTCATTAATTATCATATTAAGAAATCAAAACAAAGTAAAAAATCGAAAATAACACAAAATTATTGCTTAGTTAGCCACGACATCATAAGACATAAATACATTTTGTTTTTTTTTGTTTTCAAAAGTTGTCAAGTTTGTGTACCTATTTGATTTATAAAAAACGTGTGAACGAAATTTAAGGGATATGGACAGTGAAAGCGAATTATCCTTATCTTGTACCCCGCCGGATATAGTGGAAGCAGCTAATTCAGCTACATGTGATTTACTCCCGCAAAAATCGAAGGAAAAATACGAAAATGCTTATAAACGCTTTATGGATTATCGTCAATCTAAACACATCAAATCATTTTCGGACGTAGTTCTGGCGTATTTCGCTGATTTATCTACAAAATTGAAATCATCTACATTATGGTCAAACTACTCAATGATCAGGTCGATGCTAGTGGTTAAAAATAATGTGGATATTGCAAAATACCAAAAATTACGTGTTTTCTTGAAACGCAAATCTGACGGATATAAAGCGAAGAAATCTAATATATTAACTATGGAATATGTTCAAAAATTCATTTTGGAAGCTTCAGATGATTCGTTCCTAGTTACTAAAGTAAGCATGTTGGTATTTAAAACGATTATTATTTGTATTTACACATTAAATTCAAATATGTTTTCGGATAAAATACAATTCACACTGCAATATTTTTTGTATGTAATATTATGATTGTTTTTTGTAGGTTGCGTTAATTTTTGGAATCGCTGGTGCTTGTCGACGGGATGAACTAGCCCGCATGGAAATTACTGATATTAGTGATTTGGGATCTAAACTTTTAGTTAAAATCCCGAATAACAAGACAAATAAACCACGATCATTTATCGTAAACGAAACTTGTTTAGAATATTACAGAAAATATATAACTTCGCGTCTAAAAGATTTAAATTCTTTACGTTTTTTTTTAAATATACAAATGGTAATGGTAAAGGTAATCGATGAATCCATTATCAATTAAAATTGAAGTTGCTCACAAGATTTTCGATACAACGGATAATGAAGCAGCCGATGCAAATAATGTTAATGATTTTAATAGCACTATATCAACAACAATGCTGGATGTGATACTATTAATCCACCAATGTTCAATAATTGTACTAATTGTACTATAACCGTTAATATTACAAATAAGTAAAATTAAACTCCTATACCCTAACACATAATTAGTTTGGCATAGATTCATCAAATTCATTATTATGTATACTGTTAAATTGAAATAAATAAATGCGTTTGACCTTATAAGTGTACTTTTATTTCTTCTAAACAATTAAAAATCTATACGGGAATATATTCCCGGCCTAGGGCAGAAAAAATATTCTCGTTCTATTATTACTTGTTGCTTAGCAACAAATACAACATACTGGAATCATGAGCTTTTCGTTTCGAAAAAACAACGGGAAAGATATATTTTTTCCTACGATCGGAGAAAAAATTATTTCCTAAACTAAAATGTTAAATAAAACCAGCCATGTTAGAATATATTAAAACTTTTATTTTTCTATTCTTTTGTTTATTATTTTTCTTTATTTTGTTTATTAGTTTCTCCTAGTCTTTTATTTTAACAAACACAATAATTTTCAAACAAAAACATGAACAAACTGAACTGAAAAACATGAACAAGAAAAATTGATCACGCCGTTGTTGATTTAAATAATGAAAATTGTTACGTTTTTTAATATAAATTGACAATGCTACATTGGTGAAAATAACCACGTTCGTATTAGACGCAAAATCAAACAAGCTTTGTAGTTGATTCTCTACCCACGTTTTTTTCGGTGTATGTTTATATACAATTCTTTTTTATTGTTTGTTCTATAGTTATTACGTTTGATTGTTTTGTTTCTTTTTTTTTTTTCTTCTTTTTATGTTAACTAATGTAATCTATGGTACTCTGTACTGCTGATGAATAAATAAATAAATAAATAAATATATGTATAAACTTACTCAAACTTTTTAATTATTTATATCAAAATTTGAAAAATAAAATAATCCGTCAAAGTTTAGTTATTTTTATTATTTTTTTATTTGTATATCCTCAATTAAACCCGTTTTTTGAATTAATATAAATATTTATTATTAAAAAATCTATATATTTCGGGCTAGCCCATCTTCAGGATTATATATGTATAACAATAATATAAAAATTCAAAAATTAAAAAGCATTTGACATTGTTATAAAAACAATAAACAAAAAGTAAAATATAATTTTAACATACGTTACTACTGTTTTATCGTCCTCGATTTTATTTCTTAGAAAAATTATACGTTACTACGTTAAAATTAAAAAATTGTAAATCTAGTACTAGAGCTCATTATTAATATAAAACTTTAAAAACATTTTGATCAAAGTTATTTTAACTTGAGTTTTACGCATCGAGGGATCAGTTTTTATTGATTTGTAAATGTTTCATATTTCTGAATTAATTTTCCGAACATATTTGAATAAAAATTTTTGGATTCCCTCTGTGGATAATAATGAGGCATCCTGACGGTTGAGAGCTTTTATTGATTCAGTGTCTATTTGAATGGCACTCAAAATATTTAAAGCAACCGCATTAACTTTATTTTTATTCCATAAATGATTCAAATTGGGATAATTTAAAGTTTTTACAACTGCTACTTTAACTCGCAAGAACCGGTCAATCACGGTTTCAATCGGATTTATGGTGGTTTGTTAAATTTTGAGATTCTCGACAATATTTCTCGAGAAATGAGAATCTCGAAAATGTGGAAATAGTTCCTCGAGATTTGAAAGTTCAAGATAACAAATTTTTCTTGAGCATTTCGAGACCGGATTGTTCGAGTAGAAACTCTACTTGAGACTTTGAAAGACCATTTTATGTGTGAAATATAATTTAACAAATTCTTGTGGAATATTTCATGACCTTTTCAACAACAATAGTAGATTCCTAAAAAAATTTACGCAAATAAGAAATATTCCAAAGAATCAAAGAGTACTATACACAATTTGTTTTATTTATTATATTTGTAAGTTGCATTTATTTTGAAATGAAAAAATAGTATATTATGCAACGATCATTTAATGATGGTTATTAATACACGAGCATTAACCGGGATACGATGGTTTATGCGAGTGTATTAATAACCATTACATCAAAGTAGCATACGCTATTTTTTCTACACCCGATAAATAACGAAGAACTATAAAAGAATTAATCATCGACTTCTCCACACATATCGGAGAAAACAGAAAACGCAGTACAAAATATTTTACCTAAAAAATCTAAGGAAGTGTACGAAAAACTATATCAACAATTGCAATTTTGTAGAATTTTTTATAGAAATTCGAGTAATTACTGTTATTTTGTTCAACACAAATATAAATATAATATTTAATCAATAGAAACCCAAAGTTTTTCAATCAAACATGCTGTGTTTGACGTTTGATTTGACGTTTGTTGAAATTTTCGTAGAATATAACTTAACTTCAATAACTATATTATCAAAATGTCTGATAGTTAAGTTAAGCTATATTCTATGAAAATTTCAACAAACGTCAAATGTAGGCTTGTCATATGTACCTATTTTATACGTACAGTACGTATTTTCTGAAAGAAACCCTGCAAGAAAATGTCATAATTTGAAAATGTCATCGGCTTTGTGATTTTTGTTTTTAAAATTGCATTTTTATTTTTAAAAGCTTCATTTTTTTTGTACGTATTTTTAAAAAAAAATATCTGCGAAGCCTAGTCAAATGCACAGCATGTTTGATTGAAAAACTATGGGTTTCTATTGATTAAAAATCTGTATCGTTATGAAAAAATCTGTATCAAAATGGAAAATGGAAAATCTGTATCATTATGAAACGGATTTTGGCCATATAAGTGTATTTTGTAACGGGTGTAGAAAAAATATATTACAATATAATTTTTTGTTCTATGAAAATTTTTGTTGCTTCATATAAAACATACCCCTTCATACAAACATAACTATAAAGAATCCTATTAAGAAATCATGTCATGAAAAAATTGTCTAAGTTTTATTTTCCTTTTCAATTATGTTCATTCCTATAAAAATGTTTCAAAACGAACAGTCTGATATTTGAAGGGTTCTGAGCGTAATTCCATTTTCCCATTGATTTTGAGTATTTCCTACCCAATATTTTAATGTAGTAAAGAATTTCTCGGTTGATACCATTAAAATCGTCCTTTTCCTATCCAGTTTTCATCAATATTGTACAGGATTGTACATTTTCTAATGGGACAGTTGATGCAGGGTGAGCAGAAGTTTGTGTTGTGTGGTGTGGCTAGTGGTAGCACGTAGCGTAATTAATTGGATACTGGATACAAAAAATACGCAAAAGTGTTAAATGGATACAACTTATTCGCAAGGAATATTTTTTTTTTTTAATATTTTAATATGCATTTTGAGCTAATAG
>OY856186.1:227018448-227090258 GCA_963693315.1 Diogma glabrata
TATGAACATAGATAAGGAGATAGTAAAACAAAAGTTTTTTGTAAGGAATCGAGTTTGGTCTAGAAAAATCGAGAAAGTTCAAAATATTTCAAAAAAAAATTTCAATGATTTTTCGACTGCTTAGTTTTTTTGATATTGCCATAAACGGGTATTGTCTTTCCTGTCCCCCCCTTTAACTTCGAACATTAGAAAAGAAAAAATTTGAAAAAATTCATGGTTATGGTCAATGTTGTAAAGATTGAATCAAAACTATAGCGGTCGGGTCATCATTTCAAATGTGATTCTGAGGGGGTTGAGAGTGGAAATTTTGAAAAAAAATTATTTTTGACCTCAGTGAGTGGGGTGTCATATGAAAGGTGATTTTTTTTCTAGTCCAAGCCAATTTTTTTTGCAATTTTTAAAAGCGCAGTTTTTGAGTTATGTTAAAAAATGTGACAAAAATTTCCTGTCCCCCCCTCTTAACTTCGAACATTACAAAAGAAAAAATTTGAAAAAATTCATAATCATGGTCAATGTTGTAAAGATTGAATCAAAACTATAGCAGTCGGCTCATCATTTCAAATGTGATTCTGAGGGGGTTGAGAGTGGAAATATTGAAGAAAAATTATTTATGACCTTGTTGAGTGGGGTGTCATATGAAAGGTGATTTTTTTTCAAGTATAAATCAATTTTTTTTGCGATTTTCAAAAGCGAAGTTTTTGAGTTATGTTAAAAAATGTGACAAAAATTTCCTGTCCCCCCCTCTTAACTTCGAACTTTACAAAAGAAAAAATTTGAAAAAATTCATGGTTATGGAACATGTTGTAAAGATTGAATGAAAACTATAGCGGTCAGCTCATCATTTCAAATGTTATCTTGAGGGGGTTGAGGGTGGAAATTTTGAAAAAAAATTATTTTTGACCAAGTCGATTGGGGTGTCATATGAAAGATTGATTTTTTTCTAGTCCAAAACAATTTTTTATGTAATTTTAAAAAGCGCAGTTTTTGAGTTATGTAAAAAAATGTGAAAAAAATTTCCTGTCCCCCCCCCATTAACTTCGAACATTACAAAAGAAAAAATTTGGAAAAATTCATGGTTATGGGAAATGTTGTAAAGATTGAATGAAAACTATAGCGGTTGGCTCATCATTTCTAATGTTATTTTGATGGGGTTGAGGGTGGAAATTTTGAAAAAAAATTATTTTTGACCTTGTTGAGTGGGGTATCATATGAAAGGTTGATTTTGTTCTAGTCCAAAACAATTTTTTATGTAATTTTCAAAAGCGCAGTTTTTGAGTTATATTAAATAATATAAGTTATATTAAATATATAATTATAATTTGAATTACAATTAACAATAATATAAATTAAACCAATGGGTTACTGAGATACTAAAATGCAATATTTAAAATATACTTTTTACTGTTTATTATATAGTATATTTTTAAATATTGCATTTTAATTCAAAAGTGACAAAAGCGCACACAAAAAAGTGAATAATATGGAAAACCATATACTGAGATACGTTTATAAATTAAACCAATAGGTTACTGAGATACGTTTAAAAATCTACATAGTAATGACTACAGTTTGATTATTATAATGATTTCATTAAATTATTACGAAATTATTTAATAATTTTTTATTATTCTTTATAATTTTTATCAATTTATAATATTTAAGAACAAATATCTAAAATTATTGACTAATGTTGATATATCGTGGATGATGATATTGAGCGTACGCTATCGTGTTTGAAATTATGACATTTTTCGATAGTTAGCGGTCACTAATTTGTCGGACAATTGTATCAGAGTAAAATAATATTAATTAAAACTATAAAAAAAAAATTAGACATGTGGTAATCAATAAACACTACCCCGCCAGAATTCCGACTTCCAGTCGTTGGACTAAAAAAACGCGGCCGAAAATTTGTCGGACAATATGACCCTTCAATTTCACTAACTTTTGTTAAACAATCCTGTGAAAACTAGATTTTTGGTGTTTGATTTTCAATACCCTGGTATTTTGACCAGTTTGAGTTGTCGGACTCGACAAAAGCAGACAATTTTTGTCGGACAAATTTACCCTCGTTTTCTAAAACAAATTTCCACCCCCTATAATAAATAACAAAATTATGGTAATAAATATACAAGACCCCGGGAAATCGCCATGTTTCGGAGTTTCCCGAGGGAAAAAGCGGCCGAATCAAGGAAAATGGCAGATAAAAAAGTTGTAGGACTCGTCAGGGACAAGCGTTTTACGAAGTATAAAATATGTGGTAATCACAAAATTATGTAGGTGAAGGCCCAGGGACTATAAGCCATAAATAAAAAAAAACATATGCATTTTAGCTGGGTTGGTTTTCCAAAAACTTTGAAAATGTTTTTAAAATTTGTTACATTGTTCGTCTATTCTCTTTTAGTGAAAGAAAAAGAAACAGAAATTGGCGAACAGTGAAACAGTTTTTGAAAAACGATCACATTATTATTTAGTCGATCACATTATAATTGTCATTTTAAACAATTTTATAAACCCTCATTGCTTCCTAAACCTGAGGAATGATGTTTTTAAAATGAAGAAAACCATAAACCATTGGCTTAAAAAGTATGAGGCTAGCAGCAATCATTTTTAGCAAACAATAGTCCTAAACATATATCGTCATTAGTCCGTTAGCAATATCAAATAATTATGTTTCATTTTTTCAAAAAAAGTGGATTCATTTGGATACTCTTTTTTTATAAAACTGGATACATTTCAAATTTTTTGAGTGGCAACGCTGGTAGCACGCTAGACTTCGAACTCGGAGGGCCCGGGTTCGACTCTAGATGGGACGATATATGACAAAGTGTTTTAAGCAAAACATTAACAACATCCGATTAGCCGATAGTCAATTAATAGATTGGAAAAACTATGGGGTGGGTGGGATGATCAACCCATATAAAAACAAATCGATTACATTATAAGTCTTCAAGTGCAGAACGACACTTGTTGACTGCCGCCTACCTTCCTATATGAAACACATACGGCACAAAAAAAGAGCAGAAATTACATATTCTTTTACAGAATATGTAATTTCGTATTCTTTTGGAAAAAAAAGTCAACCAAAAAGCTGACTGTAGTCTAAAGAAATACAGTTGTAAATAAATTGAAATACATATATCACAATTGTTACAACTAATTTTACTTCAACAGTTGTTGGTCTCCACCAAACGCTCTTAACATTAGGTAAATTTTGCAAGCATATTAGCGTAGCGGAGTCACAAAATTTGAGCATGAACCAATGTTTGCTAACCGTTTACCGAATGTATAATAAACTATAGTCTGCGTTCGCTAAACGCTAGCATCTGTTATAAAGAATGTTAGCAAACGGTTGTTGGTGCTAAAATTTGGTGTTTTCACTAAGAAAATTATATTTGCAAACGTTAGTCGCGCTTGGTGGATTCCCTTAACGGAACGGCAGTAAGTATAATTAATTAAACTTACCTGTTTGTTCCACTCATTCCTCAACAATCCATATAACTTAAGTTTATTCAACATAAACCATACTGTGAATAATCTCAAAATATTTTGTAACAAATAAATTATATTTTGACAAAACTTATCAGAAAAACAAAATTAATTAATACAAAATGTTTTGTTTTCAGAGTTTTTGATTACTATGGAAACATAAACTAAAATTATGTGTTCAACCCTAACTAGTTCTAAAATAATAATTGAGATAGTTCTCATATTGCTCACTTCATCCGAATAACGTCGCTAGTTTAGTAGTTTTATATGTCATGGAGTCATTTTAAAGTGCTGAAAAAAAGCCGTGTGTTAAAATTCTTTAATTTTGTAAATGTTTAGTGGTAAGATATGAATAACAAAAATTTAATCATGCAAAAAGTTTTACTTAATATATGTTACTATGAATTTTAAATAAAATATATGTGAATATTGATATTTTGTTGGTGATAGATTACCAGCAACGCCTCTGCTATGTAAAAAATGACATTTTGAAGGAATTTTATTTTATCACCAAAATATGTTCTATGGTTTACATGCCTAATTAAATTATTAATACAATTTCGGCTATTTGTTTTTTTATAAAGTTCTAATACAATTATCATTATAATTGCAATTTTATTCTATTTTTAAACTTGTTTAAGCAATTAAATAAAATAGATAAAATTACAACTAATAAATAAACAAAAGTCAGTGATTTTATTTTGATGACGTTCAGTTTATTGGGTATTGTAACTACATTATTTGTTGTATTATTTTATAAAATATATACTATTTAAGAAAATTCGCGTGATTATATCTTGAATTAGTTAAAAATCTTAATTTCATTTTAATGAAATAAAGAATCCTAAATTAAATTTGGTTTGAACATATAAAAGAAATACTGTGTAATTTCAATTCAAATAATTTGCAAATGAATAAAATAATACTATCATTATGTAACGTATGTATTCATAAGAATAAATGTCTGAATTAAATCAATTTAAGAAATATTACAGAAACTGAATGAAAAATTGTACATACATTATATTACAGAGGTGGCCAAGCTTCACTACACGTTGAGCCGCAGTACAATAATCTCTCGTTTCGAGAGCCACAAAAAATTTTTTTTTCAAAAGTATCAGTTGTTTGGAAATATTTATTTTATTGAAAAAACAATTATGTACTTATGGTTATAAATACATACAAATACATATTTAAAGTTTGTTACATGACATGCCTGCTGGTAGATGGCATGTTTGTTTGTAAATTGGCCGTGAATTTTTTGAAATCTGGTTCATAGTTTGTTAGCGCAGTACGAATTAATTCCGTTAAATGCTTATCTGTAAGTTGTGAACGGTGGTTTGATTTTATAAACTTCATTGTTGAAAAAAGTGATTCACAACAATATGTTGTACCAAATATGGACAGTAATCTGGCAGCAGCTTTTTTCAAATTGGAGTACTTTGATTGAGACACTAGTTTCCAAAACTCATTTGGAGATTGTGTGGCTTTGTGATGCATTTTAAGAATGTGATCTTCCTGTAGCTCTAGTAATTCCATTTCTCCTGAGGCACTGTCATGCAAAATATAACAAGGAATCGATAAGCCCTCATTAATAATGTTAATTTCGAATGGATTTACAAGTAAATTAAGAGAAATATTTAAATTATTCAGATCATTAAATCGCAAGTGAAAGTCTTTTAATAATTCTGCTAATTTACTGTCGTATTCACTCAGTTTGTTATCATTAATTTTAGAGAGTCTGTTCTTCAGACGAGGAAAGTGGTTGAACACTTTTGTTGTTAAATCTCGTTGAAAAAGATGAATTTTTTTAATAAAACTCAGAATCGTTTGAATAAGATCAGTAATAACTTTATCTTTTCCTTGTAAAGCTAGGTTGAGGGATTGCAGATGCTCCATTATATCAGTCAAAAACATACAGTTATTAATCCATTCATCATCCTTTAATTCCAGATAGTGTTTTTATTTTTCTTTGAGGAAATTTCTGATAGGTTCCATTAAATCAACAAATCGGCTTAGAACATTATAGGTGGATAACCATCGCACAAGGCAGTAAAATGTTATATCTTGACAATGATCTTCAAAGTCCAGTGCTTCGATAAAGTTCTTGAATTGGCGATGGGTTTTTGAATTCGTCCGAATATAGTTCACAATTTGTAGCACAGTTTTACTTACGTTTTCGTATTTAAAATATTTTGCAACTAAATGTTCACGATGAACAATGCAAGTGCCAGAATTCGGGTATTCTTGGATCATTTTTTAATAGACCAATAAGGCCTACATTTTTTCCTAACATTGCAGGTGCTCCGTCAGTTGCTACACTTACCAAATTATTCAGTGGAATATCTGTATCTGACAATATATTATCAAGGGCACTCTTAGTATCAATACCACGAGTAGTATTTTTAAGTGCTACCAAATCCAATAGTTCTTCCTTTACAGTTAAAGATTCGGAATCGTATCGGATAAATACAGCTAACTGGGGGGTGTCTTGTATATTGATTGATTCGTCAAAGGCTAAGCTGAAAGCTACACAATTTTTTACATCTACTTGTAGCCGCTGTTTAATATCTTTACTTATTTCCGTAATACGTCGCTCAGTGGTATGACGTGATACTGGAACATTGCTAATTAATCTGTGCAATTTGGTATTTAAAAGATCCAGCATTTTAACCACCTGTTCCATTGCTGTTGTGGTCTGACATATTTAGCAGTTAAATTAAAAAACGGAGTATTCATAAAAAACACGCAAAATATTATATTTCGCTACAAGAGATGAAATCACCGTTTTTTCCTTGCAATTTCCTTAAGTTTTTAATTTCGTTTTTGGTTTAGTGTAATATCTTACTGTCGTAGATGTAGAAGCGGTTGAGGTAGTATATGTCGGATTTGCACGTGTTTTTAATTCTATTTAATTTTGAACTTATTCATTTTTTAATTGGAATATTAAAGGATACATTAAATTTAACGTCGGCAAATTGCCTAAAGATAAAATATCAAAAATATTGTTTATAAAAAAATTGCAGAAAAAGATAATCATAGAAAAACAAACGAATCCAAAAGGAAAGACTTTTGATTTTGAGAAAGATTTTTGTGCATTAATTTGAAACGAATACAGGTGATTTTATTTTTAGTCCACTAGAATATGTTAAACGTATAACCTTAAATAATAAAATTAGTTAAATTTATTTATAACAGCGGATTATACTTAATCTTGATTCGTGAAGTAAAGTAGTATCAAACTAAAACAAAGTCGCAAAAAACTCCAATGGTAGTAACTTCGACAGGACGGACCTAAATATAATAATATGATTGCATTAAATCATATTATATTATTATTTTAAATATTTTATTTTACTTGTTATATTTTCATATTATATTAAACAGCATTATAAATTATATGTATTATTTCTAATTTTGTTACAATTTTTATGAATTATTAAATATTGTTTAATTTTTTCATTTCTTTTCGAGAGCCGCATTTATTCTTTTAAAGAGCCGCATGCGGCTCGCGAGCCGCGGTTTGGCCATGTGTGTTATATTACTTTGATAAAATAAAAAGAATGTTTATGTAAATCTATGTGTCACCAAATCTTAAATACACAATTTGTGTAAAAAATTATTTTATCCATATATTGTGCATAAATTTATGATAACAGTTATCTACAACTTTAAATTTAAGTTTGTTGTGTCAAGCAATGATTAACTATTTTATTTTCGAAACGTTACGCTTTGGGAAGTTTGACACTTTTTATCCCGATTTAGTTTGCAAAACTACTTTGTCCGAATTTTCGTTCCTCTCGTTCCTTTTGTCGTATCTCAATTTTATCCTTCTGATACATCTAGTTATGCCCACGCTATCAAAATTCTGATTCGTAATATGATCGCGCCAGTTAATTTTCAGAATCTACAAATAAATAACATCTCAAACGCTTCGAATTTTCATATGTGGAGTTCTTTCAGGTTTTTGATGTACATCAATTTTCAACTTGGCTGAAAGAACGGACAAACCGCATGATTTTCATTATTGTTGTATTGGTAACAAAACATTTCCGATATTAATTTACATTTAAATAAGGTAGTGAGCAATCTTATATCCACACAACTTAAGCAAGCAACAGACCTACAATCAATTTGTCAATCAATTGAAAACGAAAATAAACGAAATAAAATTTAGGGGATATTTACACTAAATTTTATTTCGTTTATTTTCGTTTTCGAATTGATTGACAAATTGATTGTAGGTCTGTAGCATACTTTACAAACACAATTTGTGTCTGTCAATTTTAAAATTTGTGCAATTTGTGGAAGGGTTATAAGAACAGCATTTGTGCAAGAAAAACTTCAAATTATATTTGACACATTGTATATGTACAAAAATAAAATAAATTTAAACTAATTTCAAACTAACTTAAATAACATATATCAAAATTGTTAAAAAAATTTAAATTAGCTCTTAATTATAAATAAATTAACGATATTTAGAACCAATTTTAATTTGTTTTTGTTTACATAACCTTACATAATCCATTTGACATAAGTCAAAATAAACCTGCACAAATTTTGAATTTTTTGAGATCAATTAAACTCAAATAAGTAAAGAAGTAATTGGAATATTTTCAATTCAAAGGTATGGTTTTAAGTTTCTCAGAAAAAAACTCCACTTCACATTTTTCGTGTTTCGGTTGGGATTCGAACCTACCTCGTCAGTGCCCGGCTCGAATCCTTGGGCACACACGCTATCGATTACGCCGTTGAGGCGATGACAATTTCAAAGTTGAAACTTTTTCATCACTTATTTATTTTTACTTAAGTTGAATTTTTCCACTGTCATTAGACTCCATATAATGGAAATGTTTTTACATTATATGGGATTTGTTGCATTAAATTTCTAGACAATACTTTGTGTGAATTCATAGAATGGCGAACATTTCTATTCTAATTAACATCCTAAGTCACGATTGTATAGTTGTTGTTGTTGTTGTAGCGACAGTTTTAGTGCTAATTCTCCGGCTCCATGTCCAGGTTCAGGAACTCTGCTACTGCCCTTGGGCCGTACCACAAATCTTCCTTCGTCAAGTTTGTTTCATTTTCAGGACAATTAAATAGGTGGTCTACATCGTGTGGCGTGCCCTCACATGCGGGACACTTGTCAATAATTTCAGGATCAATTCTACTCATGTAGTTATTTAGGATGCGTGACCAACCGGATCTAAGTTGAGCAAGGATGGATTTAGTGCTACGGGGCAATTGGACTTCTTCGGCAGCGACTTTTGGTGGCTTTCTATTTAGAACACGATTTGGAATATAGTTCTTTATTACGTTTTCGACCGTTTTGGTGTGGAGTGTTTTTAAGCCAGTTCTATATGTGGATTCGTCGATGATACCAGAAACCTGGCTCTCTAAGATATCTTGCAGAAAGCATCTCGCTGTCTTCCTTATGTCTCTAGGTAGTTCTATTGTAGTTAAGATGTCATTGCAAGGATGTTGCTCTTTGTGACAGGCCAACAGATATTGTTTGGTTAGCATTTCATTATGTTCACGGACCGGCAATATGTTACTTTCCTCGTGTAGGTGATCACGGTGGGCCATCAGGTGACATCCGGTTGCGGTTCGCAAAGCAGCATTTTGTGTTGTTTGTAACTTATTCCAGTGAGTGTTGGCAACATGAGGGGTCCATATGGGTGCAGCATAATTTATAATGGGTCTTCCTATTGCTTTGTACGTTGTTAAGATCGTGTTTTTATCTTTGCCCCATGAACTACCCGCTAGTGCTTTCAATGCGTTATTCCTGTTTTTCAGACTTGAGTTTATTAGTTGTGCATGAGCATTAAATTTAAGCAGTGGGTCGAATATTACACCCAGCAGTCTCGGATTTTTTACTGTAGGAATAAGTATGTTGTCTATGCAGATGCTTAGTGTTGAATTTACCTCCTTCGTCCATGTGGTGAAAAGTGTAGAGGTGGACTTTTCAGTGGAAAGTTTTAGTTTTCTGGTTTTAAACCAATCATTTAGAGTATTAAGGTAGGTATTCAGTGTATTTGTGAGTTGCTGCAGGTTATTTCCCGTTGCAAGCACTGTGCAGTCGTCTGCATATGATGTGATAGTTATTCCTTCTGGTGGAGTAGGCAAACTGCTTAGGTAGAGATTGAACAATGACGGTGAGAGAACTCCGCCTTGAGGAACTCCTTGTCTTAGCACTCTCATTTTGTACTTGCTGTTACGGAACTCAACATATGTTTGGCGACCTCTGAAGTAATTGCACAACCAGCGCTTCATTAAACCTGGCAAGTTAGTATTGAAGATATCATCCAATAGAGAAGCGTGCGATACTGTGTCGAATGCTTTTGACAGGTCAAGTGCGACTAAAATTGTTCTAGCACATGGTTGTTTTTGATTCAGACCATCACTGATCTGGTTTTGTATTCTGTGTAGCGCGGTGGTTGTACTGTGTGCTCGCCGGAAGCCATGTTGGTGTGGCGCCAAATTACAGGATCTTGTCAGCTGAGGGAGCAGAAGTGCTTCGATGAGTTTTGCGACCGATGAAAGAATGGATATTGGTCTGTATGACTCTCCCTTTTCTTCCGGTTTTCCTGGTTTCAAAATGGGGCTGATTCTGGCCGTTTTCCAGATATTTGGTATCTGTAGAGTATTTAGAGATGTATTAAGTGTAGTAGTGAGGAAGTTCAAACCTTTGGGTCCGATGTGTTTGAGCATGATGGCTGAGATGCCGTCGGGTGCTATAGCTTTTGATGGCTTAATTTTCCGTATTGCATTCTCCACCTCTTCTACGGAAAATATAATATCCTCCAAGTTGTCAGTGTTAAGTTTGCTCATGTGTCTCAACACTGATCTGGTCTCTTTCTCGTGTTTACGCTGCTTTTCTGTAAACTGAATGTTAAATTTGTTTGCACATTTCCTGTGGTTTTCAATGGGGATATCGTCGAAGGGGATCATGCAGTTATTTTGTGGTTGTCGAGGATGAGTTAGGCCCTTAATGACCTTCCAAAGACTTTTACTAGTACCCAGGTTTGATTCTCTCACTAACTCTCTCCATTTGTTTCTTTTATGGTCAGTGACCAATTTGTTAATTTGCTTGTTCAGGTCCGGAATTCTTGAGTCGGCTGGATCTGCTTTACGGATGTCATCTCTTTTATTAGAAAGCACACACGCTTCATGTGGAAAGTTTGGTTTTATTTTTTGGATTCTGCCAGCTGGTATGTAGCGAGCTCTTGCCTTATTAAAAATTTCTCTGAATTGTTTTTCCCCAGAGAGGGCGTCAAGTGGTAAAAATTGCTTACTGAATTCATTTTCGGTAAAATTTGTAAAGTTTTCCCAGTCAGCTTTGTTAAAATTTTTCTCGGAATTTATTTGATTTATGGAACGGCTTAAGGTGATTATGATCGGCACGTGGTCTGAACCCAGTGCAATTTCAGTTCTCCATTCTGCAACTGGCATTTGTGACATACTGGCAAGGGAGATATCTGGAGAAGAGTATGAGTTGTTTGTTACCCTTGTCGGTTGTTGTTCGTTGAGGACTCCAAAATTGGAGCCGTCAATTTGATCAGCAATGCTTTCACCTCGTGGATCAGTGTTTAAATGTGAGTGCCATAGATCATGGTGCTCGTTCACATCTCCGAGAATTAGACAGTCTTTGGTATAAAATAGATGTCCTATGGACGGTTCATAACCTATATCACAGCTGCTTACTGGTGGAATATAAATATTGACTAGTGTTATTTCCGTATTGCCGGATTTTATTATAATTCCTTGTTGTTCTAGGTGTTTGTCAGTTCCCGGTACTGCAGGTAGTGTGGTTGTACGGTAAATAACACTTTTGTGGATGATAAAGGCAAGACCACCACCTTTGTCTTTCCCTCTATCCAGCCTTATAATTTTATAATCACAGATACTATCACTAATCTTAGATCTAACATTTAATTTTGTTTCTTGGAGAAACGTGACTAGAATATTATTATTGCACATAAAGTTTATTATATTGTCGATCTTATTCGTGAGACCGTTGCAATTTAGTTGCATAATTTTTACATCACTCGGAGTTTCCGGTAGCGTGTTCATTTGTAATGTGTTTTGTTGTGGACTCGGATTGGTATTTTGATTTGATGCTTGACAACATGGCGCTATGTAGTTCTTGGTCCATTGTTTATGTGTGACAAGACCTGAGCAGTTCTTGAGGTGGCACCATTCCTTGCAGGTATTGCACTGGATAGATGTTGTGTTTGCTCTCAAGATGTTTTTACATATTGTACAGTGCCATGTTTTAGTTGGTCCTGGATTTGTTTCAATACCAGCCATGACGAGGAGTATTTGAAGCAGTGAGGCCAGTGACAGCTGCTTCTTTACCAAAAAAAATGGAGCGTCGGATTTGCACCTTCCGTCGAAATTGTTGTGATGGTCCTTGGTCGGAATTGTGTTCCGAGTGCTTCTGGGGCGTAGACCCGTCCATCTTGAGAAGCACGATTGTATAGTCATTATTGATTGTTTTCGATCAATGTGAAATCAATGGCTGACACTTGGTCAATTTGTAGTCCTACATGTATTAACCTGCACAAATATTGTTTCTGCCACAAGAAATATTTTTGTGTAATTTGTGTTGTGCTCAAATTACACAAATTGTGATTTTAAGAACAGCAATTGTGTACGCAACACTTGCCGCAATTTATGTAAGTTGTGTGGATATTTTTTTTTTTTTTAATAAGAAGTGTTGTGTAGTAGGAATCACAAAATGTGCCACAACAACACATAGATACCTTTTAAGACGTAGGTCCCACAACAACATGCGTCTTGAGGTATAGGTGGACGCTTTTTTTTAAATCTTTGTGGATTGAAGGCACTTGAGACTATTGATTCGGGCAAAGCATTCCATGTGTACGATGTACGCACAAAGAAATCCCTTTGCATTCTATTACTATGACAGTGAGTAATCTCGACAGTCCGACCGCCCGCACAATTCATCCGAGCACTGCTGGTGACGATATTTATAAAAAACAACGAGATCAGCAACAGTGCGACGATGTTGTAGGGAATCAAGATCTAATGTTAAATCTCGATCACCAACAATTCGTATAGCTCGCTTTTGAACAGAGTCCAAAAGAGCCAGGACAGTAACAGATGCAGCGCCCCAAACTTGACAACAATACTCCATACAGGGACGAATATAGGACTTATAAATGTGGAGTAATTGATGCGAAGTAAAATATTTTTTACATCTATTGAGGAGGCCGAGTTTTCTTGACGCGCTCTTTGCCATGGCCACAATATGCTCGTTCCAGAGTAAGTCATTGGATATTGTGACTCCCAATAAACGAATGCTTTCACATTCGTCTATTTGGTCGTCACACATTAATTGAAATATCGTTGGGCAACTCGGTCTTTGATCTGGAAACAATCAATAGCTGTGTTTTGGTGGAGTTAAAATTGACCAAATTTTTGTCACCCCAATCGGCGACTTTTTTTACGTCCTCGTTTACATTTATGGCAGCGTCTCTCCGGACGGGATTTATTCGTTCATGCATTTTACCCTTTGAAGATAGGGGGACGAATGACTTGTGCAGTGTACTATCATCTGCAAAACTATTTATTGGGTTACTGGTGATTTGCAACAGTTCGTTGATATAGATTAAAAATAAAGTGGGAGATAAAACTGAGCCTTGGGGTACACCAGCGGTTATTAATTTAGATTCAGAAGAAAAGCCATCTATAGATACCGAGATGTATCGGTTAGACAGAAAATTTTGAATCAACTTCACGACTGCGGGATGAAAACCGTACGCAACGAGCTTGTTGATCAAGTTGACATGCCAAATTCGATCAAATGCTTTTGAGATGTCTAATGCGATCACGTACGTTTCACCACCTTTCTCAAGTATGCTATTCCAAAGATTTGCCACATGTTCAATAGATCGGTTGTTGATCTTTTGTTTCTAAAACCGTATTGACTGTCAGATATCAAATGGTTGTCTTCCAAAAATTTGGATATGTGTGAATTAATATAGTGCTCGTATATTTTAGACATGACTGGGAGTAAGGCTATTGGTCTATAATTTGAAATATCACATTTCGTTCCTTTTTTTGGGACAGGCTGGACATTGGCCAACTTCCAGCAGGATGGATAAATACCAGATTTATAGGATTTATAAAATATTTTGGTGAGGGTTGGTGCAAGTTCTTTTGAAAATGTTTTCAGAATAACAGGAGAAATGTTGTCCAGACCAGAAGCTTTGTTGTTGTTTAACCCCCTTAAAAGTTTTTCGACAATTTTGGGTTTGAAATGTAATTGTTTCATATTAACTCCTGAAGACTGGATTTGGGGTATTTCTTTAGGAGTTTCTAAAACTGTTGAATTTTAAGCAAAGCGTTCCGCGAACAATGTAGCTTTCCTTGCAGGGTCAGTAATGATTGAGTCACCATCAATGATAGGAGGGATAGAAGATTTAGTACCACAATTTAAAGAATTAATGGCACTGTAAAAACTTTTGTCAGAAATTGATATACTCGAAAGTTTTGCCGCTAAATAAATAAAATAAAATCACTACCTAATTGTGTAAACACAAAATATTTATACACTCTACACAGAATCTATGTTTAATTTTATAAAATTTTCTCCAATTTTTCTTCAACCAAGGATATGTGGTCCAAGCTTAAACATATTGGCGCGCTGAACTCTGAACCTGATCTCTCTCTCTTTTGAGTGAGCATGACCTAAATCGATTAAATCAGTCTTTTACGTCGATAAATTCATATCCCCCTCTTGCTCGCTTTGATATGCACCTTCCAGAAAGTCCTAATGGTTTTTCTTTCCGCTCTGTCACTCATTTTGAGGCTGTGATGGCTTTCTGTGCTATTTCGTCGAATGCTGTGGGGTCAGATGGACTTCCCTTGAAGTTTTTGAAGATAATTTTTCCACACATTCTGCCACATGCTTGCCATCTTTTAAATTTCATTCTTATGTCTTCTTGCTTCCCGTGTGGCTGGAAGTTCTCCAATATTACTCCACTCCCTAAGAGGGTCTTAAATGAGTTTCGACCAATTAGTGTCCTTCCTACCTTGTCTAAGGTTCTTGAGAGGCTCATTGATCAAATCTTGATCAAATCAATGATCAAATATTGGAACATATTATGTCCAATAAGTTGTTGTCCGATCACCAATCTGGATTTAGGAAACATTATAGCACTTCTCACACGTTAGTGGATGTCTCTGACCGTTTACGCCGTAACAAGGATGAGAAGTTTATCAGTCTTCTTCTCTTTCTGGACTTTAGTAAGGCCTTTGATTCCATCGATCATGCATTGCTGGTCTCTTAATTCTGCGTTCTTTTTCTCATCCAGTGCCTGAAACCTTGTCTTCTCTTATTTGTGTAATTAGTCTCAGCGTGTTACTTCGGGCATGTCTGCATCTAGTTCTTCCCCTATTCTCAAGGTTGTTCCTCAGGGTTCTATTTTGGGTCCTCTTCTTTTCTCGCTTTTTATCAACGATATTACGTCCCTTCGCTGTCATTCTGTGCTTCACCTCTTTGCTGATGACGTTCAGTTGCTCCATACTTGTCCTCAGGCCATGCAGTTTAATTGTCCTTCATCGCTGAACAATCATGGTTTGACTATTAAGATCGGTGATACTGTTATCCCTTTTACTACACAGGTGAAGAATCTTGGCGTAATTTTTGATAGTGATTTGTCTTGGAGACCTCATATTAATAATGTCATTGGCAGAGTCGTTGTTATCTTAAGAAGGCTTAGTAGCCTTAATCATTTCCTTCCTGTGCATATTAAAAAGCGACTCGCTCATGCTCTTGTCATGCCATTGTTTGATTATGGCATTGAGGTCTACTCTGGCTGCACCTTGGACGGATTAGTTAAGAAGTCTTTTAACTGGGTGGTTCGGTTCGTTTATGGTCTCAAAATTAGACAACACATATCCAGCTTCGCTATAAAGTTTATCGGCACATCATTTAATGACCATGTTAGGATGCGACTCCTTCTTCTCTTCTTTAAACTTTTCAAATATGAGTGTCCACTGTATTTGATAAAATGGTTTATTTTTGGTCCGTCAACTCGACTGTATTTAATTACCCTTCCTTCCACAAGTTGTAACACCTATGCTCTCTGGTACTCTTTTAGAACGTCCAAGTTGTTTAATGACCTTATGCCAGAACTAAAGCTGATCAACATGTCTGTCACTGGTTTTAGATCCAACCTTCTCACCTACATGAACTGCCCTGATACTACCTGGTCTTAATCCTGTTTTGGTATTAAATCGTTTTTGTCGCCATTGCTGCCCCCACCCTTTCTTTTTTTTTAAATATATTGCTTGCCTGTATGTTTTTTCTGCATGTTTTTTCTTTATGACGATGGTTTGTATTATCTGCGTCAATGTTCCTTTTTTCCATCTCCTTCCACTTTCCCTCCTCCTTCCATTCCCTCCCACCCTTATCCTCCATTCCCTCCTTCATGTTTATGTTCATGTCCTGATAAGATATGTTTTCTTTTTTTATATCTGCTGAACCGGTATGTCTATAACTAGTATTTTTCCCTCCCCCTTATATTTTGTTATGTATAATTTTTGGCTTGGAATTTTTAGCGGGGGTATGGAGTCTCAATTCTTGTCTCTGGTTTGTTGCTGTTGTTGATATGTTTTGGCATATCATATATCATATTATATCTTATCATATTATTATAATTTTATTACAATTTAACTTCAATTTAATATCATATTGATACTATAACTTAGGTTTATAATCATGTTCTTTTGTATATATATTTAGTTTATGGTCATGTTCATAGTGTTTAAGTATTAATTGTAGATTATTAGAAAAATTTTGTTTTCTGTATAATGTATGTTTTCTGGGCAATGTATTGGGCCTTGGCCTGTTTGCCGTCAAGTGTAAAAATAAAATAAATAAAATAAAATTCACCAAATAATCACAAAAAACTATCCACAAAAAATAAATGCAAAAAATGGCGTCAAGCTTGTTATTGTTTTTATACGTGTGTGTTTGTATTAGTTTTTGCTGGAAGACGAATTTATCAAAAAGCTCAATTTCATAAAATTGATTTACTTCAAAAATTTTGGCTGAAAGAACGCGCTCGATTGATTTACATCATTTTTTTTATGTACATCACTTTTTTTTGGCTGAAAGTACTCCACAATAGTTTCAAGTATCGTCTACATAAGCAAGCTAGATCAAGCATAACGTTGCTTCTCAAGATGGACGGGTCTACGCCCCAGAAGCACTCGGAACTCAATTCCGACCAAGGACCATCACAACAATTTCGACGGAAGGTGCAAATCCGACGCTCCATTTCTTTGGTAAAGAAGCAGCTGTCACTGGCCTCACTGCTTCAAATACTCCTTGTCATGGCTGGTATTGAAACAAATCCGGGACCAACTAAAACATGGCACCGTACAATATGTAAAAACATCTTAAGGGCAAACACAACATCTATTCAGTGTAATACCTGCAAGGAATGGTGCCACCTCAAGAACTGCTCAGGTCTTGTCACACATAAGCAATGGACCAAGAACTACATAGCGCCATGTTGTCAAATATCAAGTCTAAATACCAACACGAGCCCACAACAAAACACATTACGAGTGAACACGCTACCGAAAACTCCGAGTTATGTTAAAATTATGCAACTAAATTGCAACGGTCTCACGAATAAGATCGACAATATAATAAACTATATGTGCAATAACAATATTCTAGTCACGTTTCTCCAAGAAACAAAATTAAATGTTAGATCTAAGATTAGTGATAGTATCTGTGATTATAAAATTATAAGGCTGGATAGAGGGAAAGACAAAGGTGGTGGTCTTGCCTTTATCATCCACAAAAGCGTTATTTACCGTACAACCACACTACCTGCAGTACCGGGAACTGACAAACACCTAGAACAACAAGGAATTATAATAAAATCCGGCAATACGGAAATAACACTTGTCAATATTTATATTCCACCAGTAAGCAACTGTGATACAGGTTATGAACCGTCCATAGGAGATTTATTTTATACTAAAGACTGTCTAATTCTCGGAGATGTGAACGCGCACCATGATCTATGGCACTCACATCTAAACACTGATCCACGAGGTGAAATCATTGCTGATCAAATTGACGACTCCAATTTTGGAGTCCTCAACGAACCACAACCGACAAGGGTAACAAACAACTCATACTCTTCTCCATATATCTCCCTGGCCAGTATGTCACTAATGCCAGTTGCAGAGCTGAAATTGCATTGGGATCAGACCACGTGCCGATCATTATCACATTAAGCCGTTCCATAAATCAAATAAATTCCGAAAAGAAGACATACATTAATTTTAACAAAGCTGACTGGGAAAACTTTACAAATTTTACCGAGATTAAATTCAGTAAGCAATTTTTACCACTTGACGCCCTCTCTGGGGAAAAACAATTCAGAGAAATTTTTAATAAGGCTAGAGCTCGCTATATACCAGCTGGCAGAATCCAAAAAATAAAACCAAACTTTCCACAGGAAGCGTGTGTGCTTTCTAACCAAAGAGATGATATCCGCAAAGCAGATCCAGCCAACTCCAGAATTCCGGACCTGAACAAGCAAATTAACAAATTGGTCACGGACCATAAAAGAAACAAATGGAGAGAGTCAGTGAGAGAATCAAACCTGGGTACTAGTAAAAGTCTTTGGAAGGTCATTAAGGGCCTAACTCATCCTCGACAACCACAAAATAATTGCATGATCTCCTTCGACGATATCCCCATTGATAACCACAGGAAATGCGCAAACAAATTTCAAAATCAAAAGCATCCATCAAAAGCTATAGCACCCGACGGCATCTCAGCCATCATGCTCAAACACATCGGACCCAAAGGTTTGAACTTCCTCACTACTACACTTAATACATCTTTAAATGTGAATCGGCCCCAATCGACCCCATAAATGTGAATCGGCCCCATTTTGAAACCAGGAAATCCTGAAGAAAAGGGAGAGTCCTACAGACCAATATCCATTCTTTCATCGGTCGCAAAACTCATCGAAGCACTTCTGCTCCCTCAGCTCACAAGATCCTGTAATTTGGCGCCACACCAACATGGCTTCCGGCGAGCACACAGTACAACCACCGCGCTACACAGAATACAAAACCAGATCAGTGATGGTCTGAATCAAAAACACCCATGCGCTAGAACAATTTTAGTCGCACTTGACCTGTCAAAAGCATTCGACACAGTGTCGCACGCTGCTCTATTGGATGACATCTTCAATACTAACTTGCCAGGTTTAATGAAGCCCTGGTTGTGCAATTACCTCAGAGGTCGCCAAACATATGTTGAGTTCCGTAACTGCAAGTCCAAAATGAGAGTGCTAAGACAAGGAGTTCCTCAAGACGGAATTCTCTCACCGTCATTATTCAATCTCTACCTAAGCAATTTGCCTACCCCACCAGAAGGAATAACTATCACGTCATATGCAGACGACTGCACAGTGCTTGCAACAGGAAATAACCTGCGGCAACTCACAAATATCCTGAATACCTTAATACTTTGAATGATTGGTTCAAGGCCAAAAAACTGAAACTTTCCACTGAAAAGTCCACTTCTACACTTTTCACCACATGGACGAAGGAGGTAAATTCAACACTAAGCATCTGCATAGACAACATACTTATTCCTACAGTAAAAATCCGAGACTGTTGGGTGTAACATTCGACCCACTGCTTAAATTCAATGCTCATGTACAACAAATAAAAAAAAAGAAAAAAAAAAAAAAAAAAAAAAGTAAGTAAGTAATAAGTCAAGTAAGTTGCTACTTTGTCCAGGAATGTCAGGAACTCTGGTAGGCAGGTCTAATTTCACTCAGATAATAGACCAGCCTACCAGAGTTCCTGACATTCCTGGACAAAGTAGCAACTTACTTGACTTATTTTTGACAAATGATCCATGCTTAGTACAATTTAAAGTATCAGAGCCTTTAGGTGGGTCAGATCATAATTTGATCTCCACTAAATTAAATATACAAATTCCTAAACAATTTAAAGCGAATCCCCGTCTTGTTTGGGATTACAAAGCGGCGGATTGGCAAGGACTTAAAATCTTCTTCAAACGCTTTCCTTGGAAACCTAGTTGTCTTACTGGCCAAGATCCAAACATTGCTGCTATTAATTTTTCTGAAATTATAGGTGAAGGCATGCGTAGATTTATTCCTAATAAGTTGATCATTCCGAAGGTTGATCTATGGTTTTCGAGTAAATGCAAAAAAGCAATCAAAGCTAAAAAAAAGGCTTTTCGAAAGTTTTTCCAAAACAAAACTGATGAAAACCTTAGAGAGTATCGAAAAGAGAGGAATTTATGTAGGAAACTAATAGATGGAGAGAAAAATTTATTTAATTTGAAAAAAGCTTCTAAATTTACTGAGCACTCAACTGGATCGCGTAACTTCTTTAAAGCCGCTAAGGCTATCCAAGGCAATTTCTGTAAATCTTCTCTTCCTCCTCTTATTGATAGAGATATACCTATTATTGACCCAAAAGAAAAGGCTAATTTGCTAGGACATATTTTTTCTATAAATTCTACCTTAGTCGAACCCAATTTCCAACCTAGACCTATTCCTAAAGCATCGCTCAAAATAAAGCGAATAATTTTTCGTAAAAACATTATTCGAAAAATGCTGTTACAAATTAATACCAACCTGGGCCTGATAATATTCCTCCAATTATACTTAAAACGTTTGCTAGAGAGCTAGCACCTATTTTCAATTTTTGTTTTCGGAGTGCGGTAAAATCAATATATAACAATTTATTTTATGTTTTACAGGCAAAATTCCTTTGTTGATTTTACAATTTAAAAAAACGCTGTTTTATATATTCAAAATAACTTTTAAAATTTATTAAACAATTGTTTTTTCTTATTAATTTTCTCTAACATGTTTCGATTATATATCATCTTCAGAGAGATATTTTGCAACCTATCCTCACTAAAACATTTTATTTGTCTTATAAGAAAGGGATTTTTCCTGTAATATGGAAAATTGCTAGTGTACAGCCAGTAGCAAAAAAGGGTAGCAAAACTGACCCATCCAATTACAGACCCATTTCAATTTTGTCAGTAGTGTCTAAAGTTTTTGAGAAATATATAAATTTTAATTTAATGAGCTTCTTAGAGTCTACCAAATTACTTAATGAAAGACAATACGGCTTCCGAAAAGGAAGAGCAACAGGAGATTTGCTTTCGTTTGTTACTCATCTTTGGAACAAATCCCTTGAAAACTTTGGTGAGACTTTCGGTGTTGCTCTTGATATTTCCAAAGCATTTGACAAAGTTTGGCACAAAAATCTTATATGCAAGTTGAGATGTTATGGTTTAGATGAGCCACTAATTTCCTGGATCCAAAGCTTTATATCTGAGCGAAAATTTTGAGTCAATGTTGACGGTATTTCATCGGATGTATTTTCGACTAATGCAGGAGTTCCTCAAGGCTCCGCTTTGTCCCCAACTCTTTTTCTTATCTATATTAATGACTTTTTGGTTTCAACAATTAATCCTATTCATAGTTTTGCTGATGATAGCACTCTTCATGCATCTCATGTTGCACCTAGATCGTATTCACCTTTAGCGCTTAATAACTGTAGATCAAATTTGATAGATTCATTAAACGTTGATCTTAAAACTATCTTTGATTGGGGTGTTACTAACAGTGTTGAATTCAATACGTCCAAAACACAAGCTTGCCATTTTTCAAGATTATCAACACCTAACCCTTTTCCATTGAAGTTTGATTCCAACGTTTTGATAGAGAAAGAGTCCGTGAAACTTCTAGGAGTTGAGGTTGAAAATAATATGAAATGGAATTCTCATATTTTTACCCTAGCAAAAAGCGCTGTTCAAAAATTGGTGTTTTTAGGACGATGTCGTAAGTTTTTCAGTAGCGAACAACTTCTTTTAATATACAAATCTTTTATACGTCCCTGCATGGAATATTGTTCTCACATATGGGGTGGAGCATACTTATGTAGTTTGTAGTGTCTTGATTCTGTACAGCGGAGAGCAGTTAAATTGATTGGTAATTCAAATCTTACCAATGACCTTGATTCCTTGCAGCATAGAAGAAATGTTGCTGATTTGACGATTTTCTACAAATATATCATGGATGAACGGGTTTCTGAAGAGATCAAATCGATTTTACCTAAGCCTGCAAACCTATCGCGTCATACCAGAGCATCGGTAGCGGCCCATCCTTTTACGGTTCAAATAATTAGATGTAGAACTGTAGCCTTCCAGCGCGACTTTTTCAACAGAGTCTCTCATCTCTGGAATTCATTACCTTCGTGGGTTTTCTCTGTTAACTTTAACCCTCAAAAGTTCAAAGTCAACGTTCATAAATTTCTAAAAGAAACTTAATTCTCAATTGATTATAATCCGTAGTTGGCATGGTATCTTCGGATATTCAGAGACGTTAATGTATAAATAATTATATTAACACTAAACATGCCTAACTTCCAATAAAAAAAAAAAAAATAAACTCAAGATTGAAAAACAGGAATAACGCATTGAAAGCTCTAGCGGGTAGTTCAGGGGTAAAGATAAAAACACGATCTTAACAACGCACAAAGCAATAGGAAGACCTATTATAAATTATGCTGCACCCATATGGACCCCTCAAGTTGCCAACACTCACTGGAATAAGTTACAAACAACACAAAATGCTGCCTTGCAAACCGCAACTGGATGTCACCTGATGGCCCACCGTGATCACCTGCACGAGGAAAGTAACATATTGCCAGTCCGTAAACATAATGAAATGCTAACCAAACAATATCTATTGGCCTGTCACAAAGAGCAACATCCTTGCAATGACACCTTAACTACAATAGAACTACCCAGAGACATAAGGAAGACAGCAAGATGCTTTCTGCAAGATATCAGAGATTGCCAGGTTACTGGTAACATCGACGAATCTACATATAGAACTGGCTTAAAAACACTCCACACCAAAACGGTTGAAAATACAATAAGGAACTATATTCCAAATCGTGTTCTAACTAGAAAGCCACCAAAAGTTGCTGCCGAAGAGGCCCAACTACCCCGTAGCACCAGATCCATCCTAGCTCAACTAAGATCCGGTTGGTCACGCATTCTAAACAACTACATGAGCAGAGTTGAACCTGAAATTATTAAGTGTCCCGCATGTGAAGGCACGCCACACGATGTAGACCACCTATTTAATTGTCCTAAAAATATAAACATAACTAACTTGAAGGAAGATTTGTGGTACCGCCCAAGGGCAGTAGCAGAGTTCCTGGACCTGGGCATGGAGCCGGAGGATTAACACGTCGCTACAACAACAAGCATAACGTTTTAGCATTTCGAGTTTCAATTTGATCTTGCAGAATATTTAGATTGTTCTTGCCTTGCACACTCGGTGTTCTTGCCTTGCACACTTGCTCCATTATATTAATCGATAATTGTACCTAGAGATTTTATCTTGTCGACTTTATTTATTTTTTTAATTTCTAGATAAATGCAGTTGTTAATGAGTTTGTTTATTCTGAAAATTATATATTTTCTTTTATTCACCCATTAACGCATCTAAAAGAAGAAATAGTTGAAAAACAGGGAAGTTAGGCGCTATATTCATTTTATAATTAGCTCTTACCCACCTCTACTAACATAATGTGCTTTAGCTACTATTAATACCGCATCACTAACAAATCAATCTTTGAGTGAGTCAATAAAATATTTTATTTTCTTTCAATACCAATTACCATCTATGGTTATTGAAACTTAACTTAGCATTGACCATTTTTTCTTTGGGGTATCGAAAATAGAAAAAAATCTGGCTTACGATTGTGAGCTTTTAAGCTTTATTTGCTAACAATATACGATTCGTTTGTATATTCGCTTCGAGATTAGTCTTAGCCATCTTTCTTAGTTAAACCCTATCCCGCCAATGCCCGGAGAGGAATTAATTTTATTTATTTATTTATTTATTTATTTATTACAGCCATCCATATATTTTATGAATCAAATTAATGCGATCTAGTAGTAATAAAATGTTTACTGCTAAATCGGTCTAATTTAATCCATAAAAGTTTTAGAAAATTTGTTAAGCATTTAATTGTTGATGCCTTTTAGCTGCATTCTATTTATTTAACTTAATTAAAATCGTGTTTAAAACACCTCTTTGTTCAGAATTCACCGCTTGTTCAGAATCGTATATTGCTTCTCATATTTCATGTGACAATATTCAAAAGATTGTTTTTTTAATTATATTGTTACGTTTTTAAACCTTCCTTCGAATTGGCCTTACTCTCAATTTGATAAACGCAATTCCCAATCTCCTTCTGAGTTCGATCACTGATTAGTAAGCCAACACATCCGGTTTTATTAAGCATTAAACTCCTTAATTGTTCTACAACAACAAAAAACAATACAGCAAACAATATTCCTAACTAGAATATTCTTTCAACAGCTTCAGAAACTGCAAAGGTTGATTGTAGAAATTTCCAGTAACACAACGTTCAAAATAATACACGAAATTTTCTACTTAATAACGCTTAAAACTTTATTTATAAAAACTAATTTAAAAATAATTCGATTTACACGGTTTTATATGCACGGTACTTTTCGTTTACAATTAATTCCAATCTGCCTAAAACACCTGCTTAAATACTAAATTTCGTACAATCTAGAAAAATCTTATCTCTTTAGTCCGGAACTTTCCATTAACAAAATAAGAAATAATTTGTTTACTGCTCCTTAACTGTTAATACAACATAATTATATTCATTTCATTCGATTGTTGTTGTATTTTGTTTTGTTTGTTTTCTTAATCATCGATCAATGATCATCGTTATCAAGATCCTATAGGCTGTTTCATTTATGTTGAATAGAGTTCTACGTTGTATTTCGATATGATTGAATTATAACCGTCACAGTATGTTCTATTTTTTTTAATGCAATGTGTTGCGTAGCAGGAATTAGAATATGTCACATCTCAAAACAAAAGTTTTTTAAAACCTATCAACTAGGAGTTGATTGACTTTGTTTGTTTTTTTTATGAAAGGGATAGGCCAATAGTTCATTACCTGGTTAAGAAAATAAATTTGTTTTTTAAATTTGCAGGAACTAAAATGGAGTTGCCCATAATTCAGCTGGTGACATATTCCTGGATCACGTAACGATCTGTTTTCCTCTATATATAGATATAGAGATGGTTATATAATCTCTAGATATAGAGATGGTTATATACAAGTGCGATTCTTCAAGCAAGTAAGAGTGTAACTTCATCAAGGAATGTTTTAAATCACTGGATGGTACCGTTGATTGATAGAGTTCATTCGCCTGAACCCCTAAGATATCATCTTGGCTAGTGATATCTTACTGACATTTCCTGTCGTATATGATATCTCACGTTCTCATATTTCAATATCAGGGACTGGAGTACGCGGGGATGTAATTCGTAGATCAAATATTAAAAAAAAATACAGATCAATTAAACTGATGCCTCTTTGCGTTAAATTGTTGCTATAAATGTGTTTATTTTTATAGCTGGTTGTAATGGTTTTGAGACTTGCTAATGTTACTGTTGCTAATACTGCTGTTATTACAAAAGAATGTTTGAATCGTCGGTGATGCTGATGTCATTACTGTTCTTTATGATATTTTTTCTTCTATCGTTATCTACATTATTTAGCGATTAGTGTTGATTGATCTTTTGCTGAATATGCTGCTTGTGCTATTAGTATTGATACATGTAAGGAGTAAATTGAAAAGTGCGACAATGATTTTAACACGTTATAAAGTTTGTTATAAAATGTAAGTCTCCTTATAAACAAATTTAAAACGAAGAAGTAGGAAAAGGTTTAAAAAGAAAAGAAAAATATAATAAAGTTTTTTCTGTTACTCCAATATTTTATAAAATTGTATAGTTTGACATTTTTCTTTAATATTACTGTTATTTTATTAGCTTGACTGAATTACTTTTCAAACGGTTTGTATCTTCTCACGGCTAAACTCTTTAATTAGATTCCATTGTTTTAAGCAGCCTAAATCTCAGTCATTTTGATGATTCACAAGTAAAGATTAAACTTGTTTTATTTTTTTTATTGCAAATTTGTGTGTGACTTAGACTTAGTCCAGTTATCTAGCCAATAAAATCGTCGATTTGGGTTGTCAACTGAGGTGCTCAATTAAGTTTTATCATGTAATATGAGGTTGAGAAATCCAATTTGAAATAACGAAATTGTCGATTACTTTTGCCAGCATTACAGGTTTTTTTTATAAATTCGGTACATTTTTATCTTGAATTCTTTAAGTCTGGCATTCTGTTTTTAACGTAAACGATTATCAGTGAAACCTATGAAAAACAAAAACTCCTAAAAGATCAAAAGAACAATTAAATAGAGGAATTACACGATAAAAATGTGTGTTGTAAGAATAAATAGGTAAGCCAGATTGCATAGTTATGGAAGACGAAAATAATATAAAAATGGAGTTTTCAACATAAGCAGGTTGACAATTTTGCACTACATGTCCATGGGAGATTTTTAACGAAGCAAAACAACTTGTTGGATATGGTTAAACGGTTACATCTACGAATATTTGCGTCCACTTGTTGGACGTTAACCGAAAGTTTGTGGTGCTCGGTAATATCTTTTGTGTAATTGTGCTTCTGGTACCAGCTGAAATAGCACCTGAGTTGGCCATTTGTTTTTAATAAAAAGTGTTGAGTAATAGGAATTGCAATATGTGTCACAACACAACACGAAGGTAATCAAAATTGGATGTTAAATTTCAATCTACAACAATTCGTATTACATGCTTTTGAACAAACTGAGTCCCAAAGAGGCAGGATGGAAACAGATGCATCAGCCCAAACTTGACAATATAGGACTTGTAAATGTGGAGTAATTGATGAGTGAAATATATTTTTACATCTTTGAAGAGGTCGAGTGTTCTTGGCCCGCTCATTGCCATTGCCGTTATGTATATGATCGTTCCAGAATAAGTCATTGGAAATCGAAACTCCCATTAAACGAACTTTCACATTCGTCTATCTGGAGTACGTTCCGAAACTTTACTATAGTTGAATATTTAATGCACCAATCAAGTCACCGCATTAAAATATTTAATAACTATAGTTAAATAATTTCTGAACGACGATCATTAAGTAAAATATTAAATACACAAATACTAATACAATCTGCTAAAATCGTATTTCAGAATAATTCTTTCATAAAATGTTTCAATTGAAAAAAATTAAAACCGAAAAAATTAAAAACTAAGATAGAAATTACTAACCATATTGTTATAGAAAACTTGCATTTCATTCAGAATTTGAAAAATATATATGCTGCAATTTCAAAATAAATTGAACTGTCAATTTGAAATCGTTATATTTTAAATAATGCTTATGTATATGTGTATATACATATTGCCGGTCCGTCAACACAATGAAATGCTCACCAAACAATATCTATGGGCCTGTCACAAAGAACAACATCCCTGCAATGACACCCTATCCACAACCACACCACCCAGAGACATAAGGCGTACTGCGAAATGCTTCTTGAGTGATGTCAGAGGCAGTGAAATAATGAACAACATTGACGAGCTTGCATATAAAACGGGCTTAAAAACGCTGCACACTAGGGTTGTTGAGGACACACTAAAGAACTACGCTCCAAATAGAATCCTCCAGAGTAAGCCACCACAGGTCGCTGTGGAAGAGGTCAAACTGCCGCGCAGCACTAGATCCACTCTAGCGCAGTTAAGATCCGGTTGGTCACGCATCTTAAATAATTTCATGAATCGAATTGACCACAACATTGTTGACAAGTGTCCCCATGTGAGGACACGCCACATGATGTAGACCACCTATTCAATTGTCCAGGAAAACCAACCAACTTGACGAAGGAAGATTTGTGGTACCGCCCAAGAGCAGTAGCAGAGTTCCTGAATCTGGACATGGAGCCGGAGGAGTAGCACCGCACCGTCGCTACAACGTCTATGATTTCTTCATCGTAACTTGTTGTTCCCGATTTTAACTATTTTGCCTTACTGTACCAATACTTTAGTCGAATTAAGGTACTGGATATATTCGACACGATATATTCGAGTGACATCAATTTTGATCGACAACTCGATTTCTTCTATTTTCAAAAATTTTAGAATTACTTGTTTTTTATACTAAATTAAGCACTTTACTACTAAACCACTACCACTTTTATACTAAATTAAGGTTGAGGTCAGGATGGTAAGTGTTTATTTAAAGCATGGTGCATTCGTTCCTACGTTCGTTCAACAGCCTACTGCCGGATCTAAAGCGGGCCACAAAGTTCTAAATACACCTCCTCTTACTGATGACCGCCGGTAACTGAAATTTATTTCAGACTTCGTATTGAGAGCCAAAGCCCGAATTAGTTGGGCTTGACACATAGAACCTCTTGTCTGGATAATTAAAAGATATCTGATCTAAAAATTAAATTAAAAAAAACCTAAAATTATCAGTAGGTACGATTGTATTATTTTTGCTTCCTTCTCCACCACAAACACACACACACACACACATATATCCGTAGCTACAATTTTACGGCTCCTTTACCCTATGTCTATTATGATCATTTCTAACACGATAGTGATTTTTCCAATGTGTGTGTGTGTGTATTACACCCAAAACTTTGCTATCAGCAAAACATCCGGCTAATTTTTGACTAAACAATGATCATAATAATTATTACGAAACGCTACGAGATTATTACAAAAAGTTTTATTTCGCAATAATTAAAAATGTTTTTAGTGCGAACACTAAAGATATATGGTTGGTTTTTATTTCGAGGGCTTAAAATTAAAAACAAATTAGTTTTGAAAAATTTCGTTAAAATTAAAAACAAATTATAACATTTTGTTTTTGAAAAAATTCGTTTTTTATCATGATGATATTTTGCCTGATATTGCATTGACGAATTTTTTTCCAATACTAGAAAACACAAATACAAACACATTATCGTGATGGAAAATCTCATAGTGGAGACATCGGGTTATTATTCAAAATTATATTGGTAGAGGTCTATAACCAAACGTCCAACACAATTTTGTTCACCGTTTTGGTTAGTAAGTAAAGTAATTGTGAGTGAAGTTTGACTTGTTCAGTTTTATTCTCCATTTCTGTCTCCAATCTCTGATAATGGGATTATTTGCATGCGTTAACTTACTAATTTCTTTTATAACTATTTCGGGTTGTCATAATTCTACTAATATTTGCAAAGATTGCGACGGTTGCCTACCTTAAACCAGACAGATATTGGACACAATTTTACTGAATATTCCGTACAAGATTTCTGTTTAAACTCAAAATATAATAAACATTTTGTGTAGATTGCCATGTAATGTAATACTGTCTACTGTGTATTACTTTTTCGAATTGTTAATTATATTTTATAAATTATTAATTAAGATAGCGAACTTCGTGTGGTTAATTAAATGTCTTTGTTTCTAATTGAAATCAATCTGATTAATCAATTAGTTACTCTACGATTCATATTTAATGCGTATAATTAATTACCTTAACTATAAAACATTAATCTAAAGGTAATTTTAAAAAAAAGCATTTAGATATTCTTATGTTTGGATTATTGATTTATCACTTAAAAAAATTTCGGTTTTATTTGTCATTTGTAACGAAACGGATTATTGCATATTGTTTCCTACTGGTGCAACAAATTTCGGTGAAAAGGTATTTCTGTAGTAGATCTCAACAAATTTGTGTCAGATTAAATAAAGCGCGATTTCGATGTATGTGTAAAATAAAACTAACGAACAATTTGTTAATTTTTCTATTTTCCAAATGACCATGAAATATAATTTTTTATCAACGCGATAATTATTATTTTTGTTTAAACTACCTAATTATAATAGTTTTTAGAAATTTAAATCTTAACTTGGTCACATGAAATAGTTTATAAGATCTTAAGTCTTTATGTTGCTAAATAAAAAAATGTTAGGTTTGGATAAAGGCTAAAAATGTCCCATATTTTTTTCAAACTCGTGACTTTACGTCTGTATACAAAAATCGATAGTACATATTTTAATTTTTGTAATATGTGGTTTTATTCCATAAGTTTTGTTAGCTAGCTTATAATGCGAAATTTTTATTTATTAGTTTTTAATGAGTTACTGAAACACTAGAAACATTACATTTATCGTTTTTTATGTATGTGGATTTCTATTAGATATTGTTTTCTAGTTTCACAAGTGACAGTACAATTATAAGACTCACAAGAATCTTTTGTTTTAATCCCGTACCCTTGGTTCGGTGTCAAAAATTATTTTGCAATTCGATTAAACTGGCATGTGTTAACAAACTCTTAAACAATTTATGGCAACATCTCATTTCTGTACAATACATGTTTAAAATGTTCCGAGAGATTATCAAATCTGTTTCATTTTTATATTTTCAAAACTTTTGACAAAGTTTGGCACAACAATCTTATATCCAAATGCAATGAAGTTGATGAGTTACTTATTTTTTGAAGGCTGAGCAAAAATTTCGGGTCAATGTTGATCAACTGTCATGCAAGAGTGTCTCATTTATTTATCTATGTGAATCACTCGTTAAATTCAACAATTCATCACATTCATGTTTTGGTTTATGATATGACACTGCATGCAAACACCAAATCTAAATTCACCGGTAATGACTCGATAAATATGATATTTTCTTTCATGGCAATGAAAGATGCCAAAGATCTAAAAGAGAACTTATTTGTTTGGCTTCTCGAACTTAAGATTGATTCCGATTCTCATATTTTTAAAGGAAAGCAAGGTGTTAAAAAATTAGGGTATTTGGCAATATGTCGTTGGTTTTTCAACAGAAAACAGTTTCTTTTGATCGGCAAGTTATTTATACTTGCATGGAGTGCGGATTTGAGGATGTTTTATAACTACATTACACTCAAAAAAAAAACCAAGTGAAACTAATAAAATTCTACATACATTTTACAACTTTTTTATAAATATACAACACACAAAATTTTTTGTAAAATTTACATTTTTACAATATATATTGTCATTGTGAAAAAAAATATTTATAAACACTACAAATTCTTTTATTCACATACAACAAAGGATTGTAAGGTTTATAAATTAAATTATGAAAAAGGCAGAAACATTTTTTGGTTTAATAAATATTTTGTGAAATCATCAAACTAAATATTTTAGTTTATCAGAGCTATTGTGAAATTTATGCAATTTATTAAATTGTTTTCACAAAAGTTTTAGAAAAAGAACAAACCCTTTTATAGTATCAACAAAAAGCATTTATGGATTTAATAACATTTTTTTGTAATATATATACATATAAATATATATATATATATATATATATATATATATATATATATATATATATATATATATATATATATATATATATATATATATATATATATATATATATATATATATATATATATATATATATATATATATATATATATATATATATATATATATATATATATATATATATATATATATATATATATATATATATATATATATATATATATATATATATATATATATATATATATATATATATATATATATATATATATATATATATATATATATATATATATATAAACATTCACATGTAAAAACATTCACATATATCTTATGGGAGCCCCGTTAATAAATAAAACCCTTTTTTTGCATACATTTGTTATATTTTGTAAACAATTTATAGTTAAAATTTTTTACAATATTTTAGAATTCGGTATGTTGAATGGATTTTTGTTTACTAAATTATAATGGCAGTTTCTTCTCTAATTTATCAGGAGTTACTCAAAGAACACGGTAACGTTTCTGGGTATCCGGCACACTAAAGCATAAAGATACATGTCTGTTTCCATTTTTTTCGTCCCTTCATGTGATATTAACGTAACTTGTGTTAAATGAAATAAAATTGCAGTATATCTTTTTGCTGTAATATTGAGAAAATTGCTACGTCACTCATTGGTTTTACATTTTCTTGGAGCATTGGTTTCGAGGAAGTTTCTTAGTTTTCATCTTACTTTGCCATTTTAAATCTTTTTCAGTCTGTAAAAAAATTTAAAAAATAAATATTTATCAACTTTTTCACCAAACTTACATGCTGCTTGTTTATATTTACCAATTTGTAACCTTATGGTTTCCTCTACTGTTGTAAATTAAGAAATATAGCTCCCGTTGAGGCGTTGAATTTAAATAATTTGAGACTTGAAACACAAGCATTTCTCCTTTGGTTCAGTTCTGCCCATGAACAATTATTTTTTTGTCATGAACAGTTCTTCCTTTTATAACTACGGCTACTTTTTAAAAACCATGAGTTCTATAAATGTTTAATTTAATAAGCTACTGGACAGATTTTAAATTTTTTTGTTGTGTTTAAAGGTTAAAGAAAGATTTTGATAATAATATTTTAAGTTATAATTTTTTAAGAATTAACTACGCAAAACCTCATTGATCGTTTTTTATATTTTCTTCTATAATTTTAAAACTTTATTAATTCATAAAAATTTAGGTTTTGGCGATATTTTTTGGAAATTATAGAAATTTTTGAATAAATCTATAAAGATGAAGTTTTTTTTATAAATTTCCATAGTTTCCAAAAAAAAATCGCCAAAATCTAAATCTTTGGTATTATGTAGAAAAGTAATGAAATTATAAGGCAAAAAATAAAATTCAACGGAGATGAATTAATTAATTAATTTTTTAATTCTTTTTATTATAACAACTACTCAAAAATTGTAATTGTATTTATTTAAACTAAAAAAAGACTTTTATTAGCAAAACAAAAAAAAAATTAAAAGGCATTAAGTAGTTCGTGAAATACATCAAATTGAACATAATATGAAACTCGTGGTTTTTAAAATTAGCCCTAGCAAAATTCTCTTCTATATGAAATGTTGTTTTTTATTTTCTCTCCCACTGTAAAAAAAGTTAAAACAAATAAAAAATTTGTGTTAAAAAAACCGAATTTCTGGTTGAAAATTCGTGATTTTGACCTATATGTATGGAATGATATGCGTCAAAGGGATCAAGACTGTGCTCAAAATCTATTAGTCGTTGAAAGTTTGTTTATGGCTCAAATTGAGGCTAAGATTAGAGAGTTTCATAAACTGTGTTCCATTGTCCTTAATGGCGGATCAATATGGCGGCTGCAAATCTGCAAATCAAACGCCTCAACGTCAAAGAATAGTTTCGTTGATGTTATTTTTAAAAGTGTTGTGTTTAGGAATTACAATATGGGTCATAAAAACACATAGATACCTTTTAAGATATATAGGTTCCACAACAACATGCGATCCGAGGTGTTGAAGAACGTTGTTTTTAAACCATTGTGGTCACGTCCCTCTGACTTGTTAAATCAATAGATCATTTAATTAAAACCTTTTTCTGATGTATCTTTGCTTGCTGAACACGAACATAACCTTACTTTTTGATATAATCAGTTAAAAAAAATGCAAGTTTCGCGAAAACTTTGGTGATCTTGGAACTCAAAATACAGTTTTTAATAGTTTTCTAGGGTCCAAGATCGAAAAGTGGAATTTTTAGTATTATATTGGTTAGCTTCGTACTCAGCAAACCAAACTACATCGAAATAAGGTTTTTTTTAAACACTCCAACGATAAATGGGGTGTCAGTTATAAAAAGCATATATTTTTTGGTAGTTTTTGTATAGGATAGGCTCTAGGGACAACATGTGAAAATTTTAATTTAGGGATAGGTTATATGTGATTTGTTATAAGTTTTTAGAAAATAAAATTAACCGCTGTGTGTTCGTTATTACAACACAGTTTTTTGGAAAGTTATTGAATATTACGGACAAAAAAGTAGCTTCTAACTAAGAAAAAGATTATATTCGTATTTAGCAAGCAAATATCCATCAAAAAATGGTTTCTATCAAAAGATGCGATGAATTTTACAAGTATAACGGTTAAACAGTTTAAGAAACTCTATAATCTTAGCTTATATTTGCGCCATAAACAAATTTTTTACGACTGATTGAATTTTGAACACAGCCTTGATGCGTTTGAGGTAAAACGTCCCATATATATAAAGATATATATGTAGACTCTAAGTTAAAATATCTTACCATACATTCAGTAAGGAACTGATTTATTATACAGTTTGCCAGTTGTCCTGCTATGCCAGTTGCCATATATTTTAATTTTTATTATTTTAGTATTCTCCACCAAAATTGAACGAAGTTCATAATTAACACTATTATTTGCATCATAATATTAATTATTATAATATTAATTATTAATAATAATAAATAATATTAATTTGCATCATAATATTAATTATTAATACTGATGTTAATGCTGTTTAAACTAGGGACTGTATCACTACCACTATTTATTATATGTATATAGATAGACCACTAAATTATCACAACTTTAAAAAATTTACTTTTCTACTTAAACAACCAGATTGAAACTGAAAATGTTTAATACCAATTTTCGTTATGATTCCAATTTATAAAATTTTATAAAAGTGTTTTTAAAAAGGAATTTTTTTTTTGTAAAATAGTTGTTGGTTTTTTAAATTGCATAAGTCCCTTTGTAAAGTTTAAAAACAAATCTTCAATATTCGTATTAAGTTTTACAATAAAAATTGTAGAATGTTATTTTTCTGTTCACAAAATTTTGTACAATCGATTTTTATTTTGTTATGGATACACGATTTATGATTTAAAATTTAAAAAAATCAACATGATATTAACAATATTTTTATTAAAACTATAAAAAAAAGTTGTAATAAGAAATATTTATGATTTTGTACTTTTTTAATCCAAATCACAAAAACAATTAGTAAGTTTACAAATGTTTTTCAAATTTAAAAAAGTATACAAAATTTTCTATAAAGTTTAGGATTTTTTGGTAAATTCACAAAAATTTTTTGTTAGCACTTTTACAAAACGATTTTGTAAATCTTACCGGCAATATTTTTTTGAGTGTATGATTTATGAATGAACGAATTTGTGAAGAGATCAACACGATTTTAACCGAGTTGCGCACACAATAGGAAAAGGCAGTCGACGGATGTGGACCGAAAAGTAACACTAAACATGTCTATTGTCTACCTTGGAATGCAAAAAAAAATTGCAAGGAAAAAATTGCATCAACAATAATGTTTACATTCCAACCGTCAACTAATCATTTAATTAATTCTAATTGAATTGATTCTCTTTGAGGAAATAGGTTTATAAATGCGTTCCGGTGATTAATTGTTGAAAGACGACAATCAATTCAATTTTCGCTTATAATTTCCACCTTTCCAAACCGCGTTAGGTTAGGTAGCATTTAAATATATCAGTTTAATATTAATATTAAACTGATATATTTAAATGCTACCTTCATTATTAATTTCATTATCAATTTAATGTTAACACGCTACTGTGTGTAAATTTGTTTCGAACATACATTTATAAAACAAGATACATATATTTCATTTTTTGATCTCCTTTCTGTACTAATTTTAACAAAAAATCAAATTTCTAGGGAGTTGAGTTCCACTTGAAGATTTAATTGATTCACTTTCGTAAAACCGGGTGTTGATGGCTACTAATGTTTTAATGAAAAACACTTTGAACTGACTGATAATCGAACCCAAGCATGTCTTAGAGGTTAAATTCGTATAATAAACAGTGATCCTAATAGAATTGATGAGTACGAATAAAAACCCAAATTATAATGCTTCTTCTTTTTTGTTTATTTTCAGTTGCCCCATTTGGGGTATATATATTTTTAAAGAAATGGGCAAACTTTTATCAAAAATCTTTGGAAACAAAGAGATGAGAATATTAATGCTCGGCCTGGATGCTGCTGGAAAAACTACCATATTATATAAATTAAAATTAGGACAATCTGTTACTACAATACCCACGGTAGGATTTAATGTAGAAACGGTGACTTATAAAAATGTCAAATTCAATGTATGGGATGTTGGAGGTCAGGATAAAATTAGACCTTTATGGCGACATTATTATACAGGTAATATACATTTTAATTTTAAAATTATGAAATGATTTACAACAATTGTTAAACGTATAGGAACACAAGGTTTGATTTTTGTAGTCGATTGTGCAGACAGAGATCGAATAGATGAAGCTAGGCAAGAATTACATAGAATTATAAATGACAGAGAAATGAGAGATGCAATCATATTAATATTTGCAAACAAACAAGACCTTCCAGAAGGTAATTACATATATAATAATTTTAAGATAGATAAAATTTTCAGGAAAACGATATGGCTGAACTAATTGTCAAGATGAACCATGAACACGAACTAACCGTTTTAAAAACGAAGCCTGGTTTACCTTCTTTCCTTAGTAAATCTTTGGGTTGTTTTGAATAGAGAACAATTTGAATAGAGAACATTCTTTTGAAAACCTAAACAAGTTTAAGCTTGACAGAAAAAATACTCTGAAAAACAATAATCGAGATTCGAGAGAGGGCGACAAAATCACACTGGTTTTAAACCCTTTGAATTCGAGAGTGAAAGTCCTGATTTTGTTTTTGATATAATGCTTAAAATAAAGTTTTCGTAAAACTAGGTGGTCGCGTTTTTTTCGTCTTTGATCATTTATTCTAACTTAAGCGGTAAAAATCAATTCGTCAATGAATGCTATGTACACCTAAATATAATAGATGCAATGTCTAGTCTTATTTCCACATTGTCTTCGAATACCACGCATACCGCATACGCATACGAAGAATATGTCAAATGTTGATACCGTTAAATTTTACTTAAATAAACCCAGAACCGAAACACCCGTTCAACATTCCATACATCATTCCATCCAACCGTTTTTTCGCTAAGGCAGCACGGTACGCCACAAACACAACTAGATTCAACTCCGTTTCGGAGTCCACAGCTTCATTGTAATGGTCTCAGACCATTGATAAAATCACAATGAAATATAGAAAAGTACAACATTCTAGTGGCATCCATACAAGAGATGGTCGCGCATTAGAAATTAAAATTTAGATAAAACCCATCTTTTAAAATTAATTGTGACGTATAATACCGCATTGTAAAGGATTTGGCCAATATAACTCAAGCCGTCTGATAGTAACTATATGAAGGTATCTCATTGATATCATCTTATTAAAATAAGAGTTCCTCCAGAAGGAACCGCTTCTCCCCACCCCTTTTGACCTATCTATACAAATGGTTTTTTAGATTCAAACGTTTATCTCATCTACCGTTTACCGATGATAGCACATGGCTCATGAAACACAAAAACAACGTTCATGGTCTGAGTGACTAAATTAAATTTGATAGATTCTTAAACTCTAATATACTAGAATTCGTAGATAATGAACACGTGAACGGTTATTATGAACGATTTTTTTGATCCCTTGAATTTACATGAGTTATTATTTTGTACGTTTATAATGAACAAAAGTGTTAGTCCATTAGCCGTTTATTATAAACGAATTCTACTGTATTAAAACAATCAGAGTCATGCCATCAGTCTTTAGTTGAGTTCAATGGCAATAAAGCACACGTTTGTCAATTTAACAAATTTTCCGTTCAGCTACAGCAAATCCATTTACATCAAAGTTCAATAAAAATTATTGAGAAGGAAAAGAATCTAAAAGGGAGTTGAGTTTGAAAATAATATAGAGTATAATATTGTTACGATTGCAGAAAAATCTAGACGATTACAGAAAAATCTAGACGATTACGGTCACTTCTAGGAAAATCAAATCAACAAAATACTACACAGATTAATGAAATGAATATTGTTGTTGTTGTCTCTTCTTAGAAATAGGGTCAACATAAACGATTTTATGAATCAAATCAACATAACGTAAAATAATCGAATAGTCTAATATTTTCTCAAGGTTTCTGGAAAGTGATATCGAATTATCTAGAAGTATTGCAGAAGGTATATAAGAAAATTACTTCTTGTAGTTTTTAATTAATTTATTTTAAACCTGCGATTGTGAAGTTAAAATTATAAAAGTGATCTTTAAAATAGTGAATAAAGTTATAAGTGTTATTGAGTAGAAATAATTTGTGTATTATTTTGAACGTTGAGTTACTGGAAATTTCTACAATAAACCGTTGGAGTTTCTGAAGATGTTAAAAGAATATTCTAGTTAGGAATATTGTTTGCTGTATTGTTTTCCTGTTGTTGTGAAACAATTAAGGTGTTGAATACTTATTAAAACCTGGTGTTTGTGCTTACTAATCAGTGATCGAACTCAGGAAGAGATTGGGAATTACGTTTATCGAATTGAGAGTAAGGCCAATTCGAAGGAAGTTTGGAAAAACGTAACATTGGTGACATCGGCGGATTAGTTAGCTGTTAATAATGGTTTTATTAAGTGATTTGAAGGTTCTTGAGTTAAAGAAAGAACTAGAACAACGTGGATTGTCAACAAGTGGAAACAAAACTGAATTAATGCTACGGCTTCGACAAGGTATGGAAGCCAATGGAATGGACGTGGAAAGTTACCAGTTTGGAATTGTTACAACAAATAATGATTCAGTTGATGAGGACAAAAGTTTTGTTGCGGAAACAACATCTTCATTGCCACAACAAATAAATTTGAATATGAATCAGCAATTGGCTGCCGTAAATACCAATATGAATCAGAAATTGGATGTCGTAAACTCAAGCATAGCTGCTAACAAAGACGAGTTGAATCAAAAATTTGATCAGCAAAGTCTCAACATCAATCAACAGCTGGAAATAGAAAACAATAACATGGCTACAACCAAGGAAGAAATTAGCTGTAACATCAATCAACAAATGGCTGCTACCAAAGAAGAAATAACTACAACATTGGCTGAAAATAAAAATGAGATAAACCAGCAAATAAATGAGTTGAATATTAGCATAAATCAACACTTGGACGAGAAACTTCTACAAATGTCAACGGCATTCGATGTTAAAGTCGAGAAAATTCAAACAGAAATGCAGGAATTTGAGCGTGGTTTGAATAAGGTCGTAACTAAAGTTGACGATTTTGAGAAGAGGTTACAAGATGTTGAAACAGTTAAGGGTTCTTCAAATGTGGTACACCAAGTAGCAAATATTAAACTAAAGCCACCATCGTATGACGGTACCACATCTTTCGGCATCTTCAAGTTCCAGTTCGAGACCGCAGCCGATCAAAATGTTTGGAACGCTGAAAATCGTCTTGCTGCATTGATAGTTGCGCTTAAAGGTGAAGCAGCTGAAGCACTACAGGCAGTACCAGAAAACGACCGCAAAAGTTATGCTGAAGTGATGAATGCATTGGAACGTAAATACGGTAGCGACCATAAAAAGGAATTATACAGAATTGAGTTAAAAGGTCGCTTGCAACGGAATGGGGAAAGCCTTCAGGACTATTCTTCGGCAGTGGAACGGCTAGTACATTTGGCTCACTCAAATACTCCGCCGTATTTTATGGAAAAGATGAAGATAGAGGCGTTTACTAATGGCATTCGTGATCCAGAAACACGAAAAGCATTACTGCTTACCAAAAGCAACATTCGCAGAAACTATTGCTTATGCCCTAACAAATAAAACTGCACAAGCAATTATAAAACCATCGATTAAAATACGCCGGGTAGAGTTGATTGATGACAACTATAAACAACGAGACCAGGAGACCGGCAGAAGACCACGAGAGAATGTCAGAAGTGATAGAATTCGATGCTGGTTATGTGGCAAGTTGGGTCATATTTCGAGGGAATGCAGAGATGTGAGAAGGAAACGAGCAAGATCAGCATCGCCTATGCAGCGACGTCCAGCAGAAGAACGGGTGCAGCAAGCTAGGGAAGATGATGGAGCATCGCCGCATCAGTTAAACTACAACGAGTCAGCCTAAAGGGCCGTAAGCTGGCTCCCACAACCGATTGCCCCATAGCCTTCATCCATGTTTCGAGATGGACAAGGGGAGGTGAAAGCCTTACTGTTAGGGCTAATATTGATGGAAAAAGTTGTGTCATCACGTTAGATACGGGAGCAACAAATACAATTGTCCGCACTGATATTGTGAAAGGGAAACTAAAACCAGCAGGAAGATGCCGAATGCAGACAGCTACTGGCGAAAGTGCAAGTATTAAAGGAAAGAAAGTGGTCAACTTTGAAATCGGGAATACTCACTTTCAACATGAAGTGGTTGTAGCTGACATTGTGGATGAAGTAATCCTGGGAATGGACTTCATGAGGCCAAATGGATTCGTTATTGATGCTGGCAAAGGAGTACTCACGTACGGAAATGTTGAGTTGCCACTCCAATTTAATGGTGAAGATTCAAATTGTGTTCGTCGAATAATATTAGATCACAGGGAAAAGCTGCCACCCCAATCAGAAACAATCATTTGGGGAAAATTGGAAGGAGGTTCTGGGTCACCCAGGTTGTGGGTTGTAGAAGCCAACAAAGAACATCATAATTGTAAAGAAGTCGTTATAGGGAGAACCTTAGTTAGATCGGATGCTGATTACAAAATACCAGTAAGAGTTTTAAATCTGTCAGATACCCAGAAAACAATGAAGAAAGGATCAATCATAGGACAATGTGAAGAGGTAGCTAAAATAATAAAGTGCGAGCAGAAAAACATCAATTGCTCGGTCAACACAAAACAACAAAAGGCAGAAATGGAGCAACTTGTGCAGAAATGGACAGAAGGGCTTTCAGAAGAACAGAAGAAAGCAGCACGTCAATTGCTAGAGCGGCACAAGTCTGTATTCTGTAGTACACCTGAAGGGAATGGCAGAACCAATATGGTAAAACATCGTATTGACACCGGAGCAGAAAAGCCGATACGCCAGGCACCAAGACGATTACCATTAGCTAAAAGAGAGGAAGCTGATAAAATGGTGAGGGATATGAAAGAAGCTGGTGTAATCGAGCCTTCAGACAGTCCCTGGAGCTCACCTGTGGTGTTAGTTGGCAAGAAAAATGGGAGTTTAAGATTTTGTGTTGACTACAGGAAACTAAATACAGTCACTAAAAAGGATAGCTACCCATTGCCTAGGATTGATGATACACTAGATACATTATCGGGTTCAAGATTGTTTTCAACACTGGATCTGCAGAGTGGTTACTGGCAGGTTGAAGTTGCGGAGGAAGATCGGGAGAAAACAGCGTTCAGTGTAGGGAATGGACTATGGCAATTTAATGTCATGCCATTTGGGTTATGCAACGCTCCCGCAACTTTCGAGAGATTAATGGAACGGGTACTAAAAGGCTTGCACTGGAAAACATGCCTTGTATATTTGGATGACATCATCGTCATGGGAAAAGACTTTGATGACCACTTGAGGAACTTGGCGGAGGTACTGGAAAGGTTGCAAGCAGCCGGTTTAAAGTTAAGTCCCAAAAAGTGTTCACTTTTCAAGGAAGAAGTAAAATATTTGGGACACAAGGTTACGGCAATGGGAATTCATACAGATGAGAATCTGACAAGATTGCAGCAGTTATGAACTGGCCAAGACCAAAGAATCTACATGAACTACGAAGCTTCCTTGGATTGTGCACATATTACAGACGGTTTGTGCCAGGATTCGCCAACGTTGTCAAAAGTCTGCATGAGTTAACCAGAAAAGAAAAGGCATTTGAATGGAATCAACCTCAAGAACAAGCATTTGTGGAGCTCCGAAAGAGATTATGTACGGCTCCAATTCTGTCCTATCCTATACCAAATGTTCAGTTTATTTTGGATACTGATGCCAGTAATGAAGGTATAGGAGGAGTCTTGTCGCAGAAAATAGATGGTCAGGAAAAGGTGATAGCTTATTTCTCGAAAATGCTATCCAAGCCGGAGCGGAATTATTGTGTAACTCGAAAGGAATTATTGGCTATTGTGGAATCCGTCAAACATTTCCATAAATACTTGTATGGTCAGAAATTTCATCTCAGAACTGACCATGGTGCGTTAAGGTGGTTACTCCAGTTCAAAAATCCAGAGGGACAAGTAGCACGTTGGATCGAACGGTTGCAGGCGTACGATTTGGACATTGAACATCGAAAGGGTACTGCACATGGGAACGCTGATGCATTATCGAGACGACCCTGTCAAGTTGAATGCAAGCATTGTAGTCGTCAAGAAAATAAGGAGAACATCATCGATGTACGATTACTACAAGTGCTACCTGACGATGAATGGACTGCTGAAGCCATAAGAAAAGATCAATTAGAAGATCCGGATCTTGCACCCATCATCGAGTTCAAGGAAAAGGGCTGCAAACCAGTATGGGGAGAAATTTCTGATAAAACTCCAACTTTGAAGGCGTACTGGGCGCAATGGGACAGTCTCCAGTTAGAGGATGGATGTTTAAAGAGAGTATGGGAAAGCTCAGATGGCAAGATAAAGCAATCCCTTACAGTGGTACCAAAAAGGAAAATAGAAGCAGTACTAAGGGAGTATCACGAAGGAACGAGTGGAGGTCATCTTGGGATCAATAAAACTCTTGCAAAAATACGACAACGGTTTTACTGGGCGGGGACTCGGCAATCGATTGTGGAGTGGTGTCAAAAATGCGATAAATGTGCGGCGGTGAAAGGACCCGCACGAAGAAGTCATGGAAAAATGAAGCAATACAATGTAGGTGCTCCATTTGAAAGGATCGCAATGGATGTAGCGGGACCATTTCCAACAACTGATAATCAGAATAAATATGTGCTTGTGATCATGGACTACTTCAGTAAGTGGCCGGAAGTGTGTGCGATTCCCAACCAGGAAGCAACCACAATCGCTGAAACTGTGATAAATAATTGGATCAGCCGCTATGGAGTTCCTATGGAGATCCACACCGATCAGGGACGGAACTTCGAGTCAGCTGTATTCCAGGAAATTTGTCAAATGCTGGGGATTAACAAAACGAGGACGACAGCTTCACACCCACAGTCAGATGGGATGGTTGAGAGATTCAATGCTACTTTGGAGGAATTTCTAGCTAAAGTGGTCAGTAAGAATCAACGTAACTGGGATCAACACATTCCTTTATTTTTGATGGCATACAGATCAGCAGTTCATGACACCACGACCATGACACCAGCTCAAACTATTTTTGGAAGTGATTTAAGACTTCCTGGCGACCTCAAATTTGGAGCGGTACCATCAACATCATTGTCTGCGCAAGAATACGTCAACCGAATCCGGGAGAACCTTGAGGATATTCACAAGCTTGTTCGGCAGAAGATACAACTGACCAGTGATAGAATGAAAGCCCGATATGATATACGATCTAATAATAAAGGTTTTGAAGAAGGACAATTAGTATGGCTACACAATCCACAACGAAAACGAGGGTTATCACCAAAACTGCAAGCTGCATGGGAAGGACCTTACAACATTATAACCAAGTTGAATGACGTGGTTTATAGAATTAAGAAAGGACATCGAGGCAAAGCGAAAGTAGTACATTTGGAAAGATTGGCCTTATACAAAGGAGAGCTAGATCCTGTTCGGGACGAACAGGCTTAAGTGGAGGGTATTGTTACGATTGCAGAAAAATCTAGACGATTACAGAAAAATCTAGACGATTACGGTCACTTCTAGGAAAATCAAATCAACAAAATACTACACAGATTAATGAAATGAATATTGTTGTTGTTGTCTCTTCTTAGAAATAGGGTCAACATAAACGATTTTATGAATCAAATCAACATAACGTAAAATAATCGAATAGTCTAATATTTTCTCAAGGTTTCTGGAAAGTGATGTCGAATTATCTAGAAGTATTGCAGAAGGTATATAAGAAAATTACTTCTTGTAGTTTTTAATTAGTTTATTTTAAACCTGCGATTGTGAAGTTAAAATTATAAAAGTGATCTTTAAAATAGTGAATAAAGTTATAAGTGTTATTGAGTAGAAATAATTTGTGTATTATTTTGAACGTTGAGTTACTGGAAATTTCTACAATAAACCGTTGGAGTTTCTGAAGCTGTTAAAAGAATATTCTAGTTAGGAATATTGTTTGCTGTATTGTTTTCCTGTTGTTGTGAAACAATTAAGGTGTTGAATACTTATTAAAACCTGGTGTTTGTGCTTACTAATCAGTGATCGAACTCAGGAAGAGATTGGGAATTACGTTTATCGAATTGAGAGTAAGGCCAATTCGAAGGAAGTTTGGAAAAACGTAACAATATGTATTATCGGCGTAATCGATAGCGTGTCTGCTCAAGGATTCGAGCCGGGCACTGACGAGGGTAGGTTCGAATCCCATCCGAAACACGAAAAATGTGAATTGGAGTTTTTTTCTGAGAAACTTTAAACCATACCTTTGAATTGAAAAAATTCCAATTACTTCTTTACTTACTTGAGTTTAATTGATCTCAAAAATCCAAAATAAATTTAAATCCCCTTAATGTAGTCTACTGTTAATACATATTAGGACTACAAATTGACCAAGTGCCAAACATTGATTTCACATTGATTGGAAACAATCAATAATGACTATACAATCGTGACTTAGGATGTTAATTAGAATAGAAATGTTCCTCATTCTATGAATTCACACAAAGTATTGTCTAGAAATTTAATGCAAAAAATCCCATATAATGTAAAAACATTTCCATAATATGGAGTCTAATAACAATGGAAAAATTCAACTTAAGTAAAAATAAATAAGTGATGAAGAAGTTTCAACTTTGAAATTGTCATCGCCTCAACGGCGTAATCGTAGCATGTCTGCGGATTCGAGTCGGGCACTGAAGAGGGTAGGTTCGAATCCCATCCGAAACACGAAAAATGTAAATTGGAGTTTTTTTTCTGAGAAACTTCAAACCATACCTTTGAATTGAAAAAATTCCAATTACTTCTTTACTTACTTGAGTTTAATTGATCTCAAAAATCCAAAAATATGTACAATCATATTTATATTTGCAACCTTTAATTCATATTTTCAATCCCATAAGTTTGGTTCTCTTGATCTATAAACAATTTACACTTTATACACTCCTTCTCAAAACCTCACGTTAGAAGTGAAACATATTCCTGCAGGCGCGGGATCCAAAGAAGTAAAGACCAACCTACCAGAGTTCTGGCCAAAATATTAACTTACTTGATTTGTTGTTGACAAATGATCCTTCGTTGGTACAATTTAAAGTATCAGAGCCTTTATGTGGATCAAATAATTTGATCTCCACACATTTAAGTACACAAGTTCCTAAACGGTTTTAAACTAATCCTCGACTTGTTTGGGAGTATAAAGCTTTAAGATTGGCATGAGCTTTAAGATTTGTTTTAATGCTTTCCCAGAAAACGTAATTGCCTTTCCTGCCAAGATCCAAACATTGCGGCTTCTAATTTTACAGAAATATTACACGTCGGTATGCGCAGGTTTATTCCAAATAGATTGATCGTTCCGAACGCTTGCTTATCTATGGTTTCGAATAAATGGTAGATTTACTATTTTGTCACACATATCTGGAACAAGTCGCTTGAAAACCTTTCTACAAATTATGGTATAACATTTTATATACAAATTGAGATGCTATGGCTTAGACGAACAACTTATTTCTTGTTGCTGAGCTTTAAACCTGAGCATAAATTTCAACTCAATCTCGACGGTGTTTAATAAAAATCTTTTCGCGCTTGCTAAATTCAACGATTCATCAAATCCATAGTTTTTCTAATGATCGCACGCTTCATGCGTCTCATGAAACACCTAAACTATACTCACCGTCAGCGCTTAATGTCACAAGGTTTTAATAGAGTCATTTGATATTGATTTGATAACAATTATGAATTGGGGTATTGCTAACAGTGTTGAATTCAACATGAGCAAAACTCAAGTTTGTTATTTTCTAGGTTATCAACACCTAATCCGTTTTCATTAAAGTTTGATTCAAATGATCTTGTAAAAAAAAATATGTTAGACTTCTAGGAGTTGAGATTGAAAATAATATGAAGTTAAATACCCATATTTCTAGCCTAACTAAGAACGCTGTTAAAAAATAAGGATTTTTGAGTCGTAGCCGACCAGCTCTTCGTAGCGAACAGCTTCTAAATATATGTCATTTATGAGTCCACTTTAAAATTAACGATCACAAAATCCTCAAAGAAAATTGATAAATACTCACAAATCCTAGTTTTCTAGTTAGCACGATATTTTCTTATATTCAGAAACGTATATTTATATAATTTATTACGGTTAATACTAAATATACAAACCTTTGAATAAAAAAACATACTGAAAAATGATCGGTTAGGGGGAGGGGGTCCGGACCCGTGGACCTTCTCTGCCCTTGTACTTTTGAATTTTGAAGATTCTGCCCAGTGAAAGACAGTAGACTTGCCCATTTAAATTTGTCGAACTTGACTCGTTACATTACACTATAGAAGAAACATTACTGAGTTTGGTGTTCTTCAAATACATTATGAATATTTTTCTGAGGAGAGCCCTTTCAATTGATTTTCAGCCGATTTTCTCATGTTTACAATTCCTTACTTTCGTGGGTTTACCTGATAATTTTAATAAGACCAATGACAATCACAGATTCCTTAGATAAACATACTCCATTATTCCAAATGACGACTGTATGATTTCTTTGAATATTCAGAAATGTGGATTTAGCTTAATTAGTAAATACTAAACATGTCCAACTTTCCAAAGCTGGTCTTTCGTATAATCACAATCGTTTGTTTTTGCCTTTATGTAGTTAATTAATATTTATGTTTTCTTTTTAGCTATGAAACCCCATGAAATTCAAGAAAAACTCGGTTTAACTAGAATTAGAGACAGAAATTGGTATGTTCAGCCATCGTGCGCAACTTCAGGTGACGGTCTCTATGAGGGACTTACATGGCTAACATCTAATCATAAATTATGAGAATAAATATGAAACCGTATTCCAATTAAAACGGTTATAAAATAAAATAATAAATCTATTGATAAGAATTCTACTTTATTAATTAAAGTAATAATATAATGCAGACTTTCGACTGTGTTTTCGGGCAAATGTCTCATTCGAATATTAATTAGTATGTAAAAATATGATTTATGTTTTGTTCAATTTTTTGCTTCAAACCACGTTTTTTCATTCATAGAAGTTCTTTAAGGTTTTAAGTCATTTTATAACTAAACTCAATATAACAAATTTATTTAACGAAAAATTGCCTTGCCGTATGTCGTATGTTATCTTAAAAAAAGAAATACTAAAGTAATACAGATAATCGGGTGATAAAAAAATGTATCATGTGATTGGTTAAGGTTATATTTGCTTATGTTTCTAGTTTAGGGTTTAATTCTTGAGTTTAAAATGTTCCCATAATATACCTAAACTGAGCATAGACAAGATCATCGAAACATAGAAGAGTGATCACATGTTAATTAATTACTTATTAAATTTTGTATAAATTATCACAATTTAATGGTCTTATAAACAAACACAAAATAACGGTTGTTTTGTAAAAGAATTATTTAAATTATGATAATTAACAGTAATTATTTTTTATATAAAGAAAAACTGATAAAATATAGTTTTTATTTTTTTAAACGCTTTAAAATAACTACTATAAATTAATACTATTATTAGTGAAAAAGAAGTTTGGTAAAATGTTTTCGGTTCTTCAGGAAGTATGATCTTTAAAATTATAAATGCAATAAATATGTATATTTGTTAGTTTGTTTAATATATTTATATCATTTGTAAATCATAATGTCTATTATTTCGAATTAAAATATTTGTTTTAAATATAATTGTAATATAAACTTATTATTATACACACATGATTAATAATTTCAAAAATGTGCCATTAATTATGACCGTGGTTGTTGTAGTCAAACTTCATCGTTTTGAAATACATATATTTTTTGTGTTTTTATAATTTAATAAAATAACACATTGAATTATGTGAAACATCGCAACAACGAATTCTCGAAAATTCTATAAGTTTGTGAATATGATTTCAGATTGTTGTGTATAAAATCTATGCAAAACAAAATTAGTGATAAATTGATTTTTAGGATTTTTAATTTAGACCGCTTTCATAATTAAAGGCACAAATATGAGAATAGAACAAAATAGAATTAACATTTATTTTGTGTTCACATAATCAAAATATAAATACATATATATATAGATTACTTTAGACTAGCAATAATTTATTGTAATTATTTATCTATTAATTTAATGAGAATATCATTAAACTTTTTTTATAAATTGATTCAATGGAAATTTAGTTTCTTCATGTTGGTTGTATTGTTTTAATTATCGGTATTTGTCGACTCATTTTAAATACTTTGATTAATCAAAACACTGGTGATTTTTTGAGATTATTTATTTCAAAAAAGAATCTTAAATTAAATAAAATAGATTGGTCAATGAATTCATGTTGAAGACGTTACAAAAAATGTTAAGATTATATGTATGCCTTAGTCGTTTATGTTATCTGAGTCCTTTGTGATACTTAAATACTATTATCTTTTTTTAATATGTGTAAAAATTCAAAATATTAAAAACTAACAAAATGTTTCAATTAATCAAAGTATTTTTATGTAATATACGCACATATTTTTGTTGTTTAAACCCAATTTAATTAAACATAATTCAAAACAATAATCATAAAATGAAATCAGTGTAGTGTAGTAATCAAAGTTGTGTATTTGTTTTTATTTTTTATTGAATAACAAATGAAATTTATTGAATAAGATGCATTAATTTAATAGCCAAATATTTTGCATGAACGCCAAATAAAAAAATTTATTTGAATAACATTCCGTAAACACACAATTCAGAGTAAAAGTAAAAAATTGTAATTTTCCTTAACCAAATTAAAGTTAGTTTCTCTTTTAGTTTATTACTATAATTTTATTTTTGAGAAACATTTAAATTCCTTTATTATTTTAAAAAATAATCAAAAAGAAACTTGTTATTAATAACAATTTTATATACAAATATTATTTGTCTGTAATAAAAAAATACAGATGTAAACAAATTAATTTAAAAAGATAAAAAAATCTGTGTTTATTTATAAATTGGGAAATATATTTTTTTTTTCAATATATTGGTTGTGACGTAGTCAATTTAGGTTTGAGTTCTAACTCAGCGTTCAAATTTGTTTAGATGCCCGAGCTTTTACCGTTTGGGACATTGAACATTTTCTGATGCTAATTTGTATGCAAACGTATTTCATTTACATATGTACTTTGTATGTACTGGATTTTTCCTACATACTTTGTACTGGATTTTAGGAACATGTATAGTTTAAATCGTACTCAAAATTTAGAATAAAAAGTCGAAGAATAAATGGATAAATTACCATACAAGCAAATGGGTTTAGTTCAATGAATGTTCAGGTAAGCAATGTATATTTTAAATAAATGAACAAAGTTCGAATAACCATACATTCATTGAAACCGATCGAAATGTCCTGAATTATTTGAAGATGATGTTAACTGGCACATGGTAACACGAGTAGAATATTTATTTACCTTCATCGTTTTTATTTGTAGTTATGTTGTACGAATCGAGGATTAATCAGAAAATATTATTTTTTATTTCATGTAACTCAAAAATACATACGGTACTATACATACTAAACTAACTATAAATACTAAATACATATTTAGTATGTATAGTTGAAAATTAAAACTAAAATTGACTTTTTAAGCAAATAAATGTCTGCAGCGAGGGATTTTAATAAAAAATGTGCATACATTTTAAACGAAAAAGAAAGAATCGATCAAATGCGAATAAAATTCGATCGTCGAGGATTCCAAAACGTAAACCGACATTATACCTAAAACAATTTTATGAAATATGAATTTTAGTTGTATTAATTTATCTTAGAAGCTTATTTGGTTTGTAGGTATTTGGTTGTGTAGTAGCAGTCAGCTAAATATCTCACTGCCAATGGTATGTAATATCTCTATTTAACTCATATGTCAATGTTGTTCGTCACCTTACTTATATTCCGGTCCGACCTCTATATAGAAATTAAAACAATTGATTTTATTTACGTTACAAATTTTATTCGTTTAAGACCTTATCTCACTTTCAGACATTTTTTCCTTATTTCTCCTTTTATTTTTCTTTCCTTATCGGCTTTATGTGAAAGATAATATTTTATCCATTTAACGTTTTTTTTTTATTACTCAGTTAGACATGTTTAGCACACTAAATATGAAATATTCATTATTTAGACTCTTTGAATATCCGAAGATACCATGTCAACTATAAAGGAATGGAAGGAATGGGGATATAGCGATAACTATACTAATTTTTTTAAATGATGATGGACATTTTCTTTAAATGCCTGAGGAGAAAATTCATCGGGAAATACAGAGGAGGGCAATGAGTTCCATAATTTGGCCACTCTATTGAAATAGTCGTTTTGTAAGGACACAGTTCTACAACGAGGTATTTGTACAACAAATGGATGGGATAACTCGGCAGCTCTTGTTTGTCGATTATACTGCGCACACGATGGAAGAATATTTTGAATTTCCTTAGCGGAGAATTCGCTAAAGTTATATTTATAGTAGATTGACAATTCAGCCACATTTCTTCTGTGCTGGAGTGAATCAAGCTGGTCCGTTAGTTCGGTATTACCAATCAACCGTATTGCTTTTCTCTGTACAGAGTCTAAACAATTTATTGTTGACTGACAAGCACCTCCCCAAACATGACAGCAGTACTCCATACATGGACGAATAAAGGACTTGAAGATTAGCAAAATTTGCTCGGGATTGAAATACTTTTTACATCGACTCAAGAATCCTAATTTTTGCATTGCAGATTTAGCGAGGTTGAACACATGTTTATTCCATTTCAGGTTATTTTGAATATCCACTCCAAGAAGTCTAGCTGATTCAACCTCACGCAATTCATCTTGGTTTATTTTAATAGGAAAATTCTTATGTCGCTCTGTTCGTGAAAGACGGCATAATTTGGTTTTGGTTGGATTAAATGAAACAAGATTACGATCACCCCAATCCATTATACGCTCCAGATCTTTGTTGATGGAATCAATTAGCAACTCTCTATCAGTGGTAACTGCAGTATGAGATCGAAATTTAGAAGATGCATGTGATGCATGTAATGTGCTGTCATCAGCAAAACTATGGATTGGGTGCACTGTGGAAATAAGTGTCATTAATGTATAGAAGAAACAAGGTTGGTGAGAGTGCAGAACCTTGGGGAACCCCAGCATTGGTTGTGAAAATATTGGATGTGATACCATCTAAATTAACATGAAATTGGCGACCTGTAAGAAAACTATGAATCCATGAGACAGTAAGATGGTCTATGCCATAAGATTTTAATTTAGCTATAAGATTTTTGTGCCACACTTTATCAAATGCTTTAGAAATGTCAAGTGAAATACTGAATGTTTCACCGTGGTTTTCCAGCGATTTGTTCCAGAGATGGGATACGTAGGCTAACAGATCACCTGTTGCATGTCTTCTACGAAAACCATACTGCATATCATCAATAATTCGCGAAATTTCCAAATAATCTATCAAATTGTAGTTAACATATTTTTCAAATATTTTAGCTAAAACCGACAGAATTGCAATTGGTCTATAATTGTTAGGGTCTATCTTACTGCCTTTCTTTGATATGGGTTGAACGCTGGCCAGCTTCCAAGAATCGAGAAATATTCCGGTCTTATAAGATAAATAGAAAATTTTTGTTAAAATTGGAGCTAGTTGCCTAGCAAAGTTTTTAAGAATGAGGGGTGGAATACCGTCTGGGCCAGCAGATTTGTTGATATTGATAGAAAGAAGCATTTTCCGTACAATATTGCAACGAAAAATAATTGGTTTCATTTTCGTTACAACTGGGGGAATGAGTGTAGGAGAATGTGGGGGTTCAACTATGTTTGAGTTTTCAAATACGACCCAAAAGATCCGCTTTCTCTTTCGAGTCGCTCACGGGAATGTCATTCAGAACTAAGGTTGGAATAGAGGATCGAGTAAAATTGCTCTGGACTGATTTAACTGCCTGAAAGAGACTACGTGAGCCAGATGGGTGCTCGGCAAATTTCTTTGCTTTCTTCTGGATAAACGCGTCTTTGTCCAAGTCTATTTTGAATTTACTAATATTTCTGGCTTTCTTATAGGCGCTATGGGTTGCAGGTGTTTTATTAGCGTTATACGTCTTGAATGCTTTGCGTTTATTCCTCACTGCCTCATCAACATCCCGTGTGAACCAAGGCTCAGTTTTAAGAGTGATTAATCGATTTGGAATAAACCACCGCATTCCTTCTTTTATGATTTCAGAAATTCTTATTACCGATGTGCTAGGATCTTGATCAACACAACAAATAGTTTTCCAAGGTGTTTCGTCATAAAAGTTTCTCAGTCCCTCCCAGTCAGCGTGTTTATAGTTCCGAACCCGGCGAGGATTTGCTTTAATTTGTGTCGGTGATGTAAATTGCACTATTTCTGATATTAGTAAATGGTCCGATGTTCCGAGGGGTTGTTTAACTTTTGTCTTCGTAGTATCTGGTTCGTTTGTCAAAAACAGATCCAGCAAATTATTGTTATGATGTGAATTGTCTGCGATTCTAGTGGGACACTCTATCATTTGCGTCAAACCGTGATAATCTGCGAGCATCAGTTCGGCTTGTCTTCCTACGTCGTCAGTGCGCGATGAATACTTAAGCCATTCTTTATTATGAATATTAAAGTCTCCAAGAACGGCCAGTCTTGCTTTGGGGTAGTCCGTGGTAATCTTGTCTAGATTAGCCGATATTTGATCGAAAAAGGGACATCCTGGGGGAGAATTTGGGGATCTATATAATCCTATTATAAACATAGTTTCATCAACACCTGAGATCTTCAGTGCTATAGAATTATGGTGCTTAGAGTTCAACTCGTAAGCCTTAATTCTCATACATGAAAGTGAATCTCGAACAAATACACAGACACCATGCTTGTTATAAAAGGAATGTTCCAATTCGTAACTAGGTATCCGGTATTTATCGGGATCCAACTTCGATGCTTTGCCACTAACAATTGTTTCGGTAAGAAACAATATGTCAGGTTTATTTTGTTCGATGTAGTGATGAAGCTCGTTTAGATTCGAATTGAGACCTCTTATGTTGGTGAAGTCAATGCTAAGCTGTTGGTTCACTCTGCGGCCATTTTGTTGAGACAAAGACTTACCCTTTGACATTGCAGGCATAGCTACTGAAATTCGGCCGGGCCTAAATTTCAACACTAAACAGTACAAAAGAAACTGGGTATCTCTGTCACAAAAACACGGTAGCAGATTTCATGCAACAGTAGCACGATAAGAGAAAAGCAAAAAAAAAAATGGGAACACAAAATACACTAACAAAATTGAAGAGTTAAATTGAAGAGGGTTAAATTCGAAATTCCTAACTTTTGTCAAAAAAAAACATTTCATAATCAACTAACTGATATTTTCCAACTCCTAAAATAAGTCCGAGGTGGGAGGAGCTAGATCATGTCACAAAACTTCAAATAAAAAAAAAACCCAGGCAATCCAAAAAAAATCACTAACAACTAAAACAAAATTTTTGGGTTTCTATTACCAAGACAAATGCTTTAAAATAATAAATAAATTTATTACATCAAAGCAATAAAAGGCAAAATTTTACCTGCCTACCTCTTGGTAATAGTGAACACAAAATACCAAATAATTTTTTAATAAAGAACAATCTCACCAATTATATAATTGTACACGTCCGTTCTTCAACACTTTTATTTTTCATAAACATTAACACAAACACTATAACACTTATTTACTTATTAGCTACTACACTTACTAACACTTATTAACACTTATAACACTATTATTTATCTATTTTCGATTATTTTTGTTTTTTGTTCTTTTTATTTTAAAATTTAGGAGACGTCGACTCGTCTGACTCCGAATGATGAATGAACAGTTAGTTAACAAAACTAACTTTATTTGTGTGTTTTTACAACAACAATAGCATGCATTGTTGAAAACATCCTTAAAACAACTCTAATAAAACTTTATTGTGCAGTTGCGCTATGATTTTTGAATCAGCGCAACAGAATAACGAAATTTTGTTTGTATATGCTATGTTCATATACATACAAAAAAATTAAAATAAAACTGCATACTCCGATTTTAACTTATATCAAAAACTAAATGGAATTTTACTTTATAGCTAGTAATTCTTCCTATAGAATGTATTATTCAAAATTATCCTTTACATAAATTGCCTTTAATGATATTGGAAATGAAAGTTCCTGCAGCAAATCTTAATTAAACATTTGATCCATAAGTTGAGAGATCCAATAATAAGAGATTCTTCTTTAAATGTTTTTGATATTTATGAGCAATAAATTTCTTTCAAAAAAACCAAAATAGAAAATAAAGTTGCACCAAAAGAACTTAATTGATAGCAACTTAAACTGTTATTATCTGCAGATGAAGAGTTACAATAGCTGTTTCATCCAATTGTAATATCACTATTATAAATTTTCTATTTTATATTACATTACATATTATGATAAAAACTTTTAGTGAGCAAAATAGATATTGTTTTTGTTTAAATTATTTTACATGAATAAATTTTATTAAACAAAAAAAATCAATTCAGTCAGCCTGAATTAAATAAAGGAATTTCTAATACATGAAAATAAAATTAATCTTTTTACAAAAATGAACAAAGCAAGACTTCTTCCTTGTCGCATTTGTTAGTCGCCGTACCTAGTTAATAACTCTACCGGCAGACGCCCACTCACATAGGGGCACAGGTAATTTTCAACTGCACCACACAGCTTGAAACCCTAAGGCTTCCGCCAAATTGCTTACTTTCCGATCTCATTTTATTCTCTCACAACTTTGTAAACTTTTACTCGAGAATAAACCACTTCATTAAACACCTCAGCAATAAAGGAGAATTATTTTGTTTATTTACCTACTCACTCTATCATAGACTGCTGATTGTTTATTCGCTTATCCTATTAGATAAAACTCCTCAATTTTTTTTTAAAAGTTTTATGCTTTTGTTATCAGATATGTTTATTCAGGTGTCTGTTGTTTTCTATTCAAGTTTCGCTTGAAGACTTAATTCCACATCCACAGTACTTTTTTAATTGATTAACTTTTGTTTTAGTGTCAGTTGAACCCGAATTTGAACTAAGCCACTCAACGCTACACAAAATACAAAATTTTTTATCATCCTTTCTTTAGGGGTTTCTAAAAAATGGGTCTTAATACTATGCAACTTCCTTTAAAATTTTAGTTGTAATTTTTCTAAGATGCCTTTTTGTTAGAATTTTTCAATTTTGTGGCCAAGCAAGTTTTGGGTTTTAGGCGGCTACAAAGAAAAAAACAAAATACAATCTTAAATGTTATTTAAATAAAGTGCTCTTTCCAATGATATCCAACTTAAAAAAAAGAATGAAGGTAAAAATCTATTATTCGTTCTTCCAGGCCCTCAAACTCCATTGATATATTTTCGTTAAAATTTTATCAAAATTACCCTCCCAGCAGTTCCTAAAATTTAAAGCGAACAGAGTTTAAAACGCATGTTTCTTACAATATTTAAAATTTAAAAAATTGCAAGGTTACTCAAATCAAATGTTATTTCAAAAGACCGCGGTCTTTGGATTAAAAATGCTTGTTTAACCCGTTCTCACTCCCATAGTTCCTCAAAAAATAGAATTATGAATACTATATACCCATTGCTATATTTGTCATCTATTAATATATTTTTTTTCTAATATTTCGGTGGATTGAGGGTTAAAAATACACATTTTTGCTATTGTTTTCATTTTTGTGTTGTTTTATTTTGTTTACTTGAGGAACTGTGTCAACTTCGCATTTATTATCCAAGTTTTAAGTTTATTTTCGAATACATTTAAAGAGTTCGCCGTTTTGATTTCGTCCGGCAGTTCATTATAGATCATAGGTCATAGGTCCTAAGTAAGCTTTAGGTCCTAAGTAAGCCATTAGTCTTTTTCATCTTTTTTTCTAGCCAAAATAGAACGAGAAACCATGATTAATTTTCTAAAGAGAGAGTAAGACGAATATCACAATTTTTCATGGAAAAAATATTTTATAGGATTGGAATTATGACATTTCACCATTATTTTTAATAAACATCTAATTTTATTATATATTTTTAATAATGTCGTATCCAACATAGACTGTATAGTAATTTTAAATATATTTTTTCAGTGTAAAAGTAAAAGTGGTCTTTTTCCATAAAAAAGTCTTGCTCTACATACTTTTTTTATAGTAGAACACTTTTTTATGGTATATCACTTTTAAAAAAAAAGGTCAAGCTGACTCTCCATTAGTCTTTTTCATCCTTTTTTCTAGCCAAAATAGAACGAGAAACCATGATTAATTTTCTAAAGAGAGAGTAAGACAAATATCACAATTTTTCATGGAAAAAATATTTTATAGGATTGGAATTGTAACATTTCACCATTTAATAAAGATCTAATTTTATTATATATTTTTAACAATGTCGTATCCAACATAGACTGTTTAATTATTTAAAATATATTTTTTCAGTGCAAAAGTCGTCTTTTTCCATAAAAAATTCTTGCTCTATAGTCTTTTTTTAACGCTTAATTATAGTATATCACACTTTTTTATAGTATATCACTTTTTTTTAAAAAAAAAAGTCATGGAAAGTAAAAAAAAGACATGGAATAAATAAAAAGTCTTCATCTTTTTTCCTATCGCACTTATATGATTTTCATATTTTTTTTTCACAAAATAAAAAGACGAGAAAAAAAGACTAATGGAGAATGACTTTTAGTTTTTAGCTTATTAAGTGAAGCATAAAATCTTGTATGCACCACTGGCGTTACTGGGTATTGCGCCCATCAAGTGACATCCATCCATCCCTCGGGCTAGACTACGTCGCTTTCCGGGCGCAATAACCTACATAACGCCCTTGGTACATAAATGGCTATTTTATTTTTCATTACGATCTAGAGTCCATCAATAAAAGAAAACTAACAAAATTGTTTAAACAAAAAATTTTCAAAATTGCTTAAAGTCATAAAGATTTATTTAGATATGAGTTCTTCGAAAACAAATCAAGGTGCGAAGCCGAAACAGAAAACAGAAGAAAAATCAAATCATATGCTAGCACCTAAGCCAGGAATTTCATGTATCCCAGCAACTTGCGGTACACCAGACCTAACTAGAAAATCGACATCTTTGTAAATAACGATTTAAAATATTTAATTTTATTAGTTATTCTTGAAATATTTATTATTTTTACAACATGAAATAACACTAAATATTTGAATAAAATATACTTTATTTTTAGACTAAATTCAATGCACATAAGTAAAGAAGGAAGGTCATTGTCTGTTATTTATATAAATTCCAAATCAAAAACTGATACAAATGATTCCAAAGAATAACGTAAACAAAATTTAATGTATTATATAAATAACATTTCTAATCAAATTTGAATTTTCCTTTTTTATTATTACTTGTACCCGAAGTTGATTCTTTAATGTCTTCTATAAAACTATCTTCTTCAGTAAGTTTTTTAGCCAGGAAATAAATTTCAGCTATAGCAATTACTAACGAGCACATTATACCTAATAATAGACGGAAACCAAAATCAAGATTTCCAACAATTAATTCGACACCAATAAAACCAAAAGCAAACCCGGCTGCCACTGAAAATATGAATTGCGCAACGGCAATAAGTTGACGGTTTATTTGCTTTATTTGAAATGAAATCGTATCTTCAGGTAATTTCTTTCTAAAACCATCAACATTTTTTGTTATTTTATTGTAAATAAATGTTTCCTGTTGTTGGCGTAATTTTTGACAACGTTCCTCTAGAATAGGATCTCTTTTTTGAATGTCATTTACTGGCAGTTGTAAGGTTGAATCATCTATTAATTCGTGAAGATAGATTTTAAATTGATTATCTTTTTGCCTTTTTTCTTTTAAACAATTGTTGAGCCATTTTATATCAGTTAAATTGAGTTTGATTTCCATTTCATTTTTACTGTTTTCGTCATTATTTTCAGTTGAGGAACAAATACTATCAAGCATTGGAAAGTTTTGTGCATCGAAATATTTATTTAATCGTTTTAGAAACTCTATTTCAGATTTTGTATATGGATCAGAAATTGGTATCACATTTGTTTTAGATAATCCGTCAACTGATTTGTTATTATTTAGTCTTAAATAAACCTCAAGCAAATTTTCTGGCATCGATTTTTCATCTTTTAAGTTTTGTATGAAATTTCTTAATTTTTTCGATGCCACAATATGAATTGAAGGATTTTGTAATGACAATTTAGACATTTTGTGGTCTGCTATTATTTATGAATGTGTAATTTTCGTTCAAGGTCGGAATAAAACTCGCGCAATTCTTCTTCCTTTTCTTCAAATGTATTATCGACACGAGAACATTTATGTGTCATATCATCAACAAAGTGTTGCCATATGGTTTTGCGATTTGCACGATTTTCCTCTAACTTTTCAAGAAGTTCTGGTTTTGATTTGAGATCAAGAATTTCTTCACACGATTGTAATGCGTTTTGGAGAGATAATTTTAATTCCGGTAAATGGCCTTCACTGGCCAAACAGCTACGTTCAATGTTCGTGTCTTTAAGTTCTGTTGTGTGCTGTAAAGTTTGAAATAAATTTTCGACCTCTCTATCGTGGCGTTCTTCCTGGAAACAAAAAACAAGGTTTCATGAAATATTCTTAAAACTTACTGGATTTATAAATTTCAAATGAAGATACCTCGAACTCTCTGAAGAAAAATTTTATTTCTCCATTTAAAAATGGTCTATGATCAAAAATACGAGAAAATATGTACCCAATATCTGAAAAATATGATAAAATGTTATAATTATACTGATTTGTTCATAACTAAATACTATTTACCTTTAGTTACTTCATTTGACATTTTCCACTATTAAACATCGATCAGTCATATGATTTTTTTAGCGAATTGCAAACCACGTTTACACTGCCATTTATTTTTTGTTTAGAATTTGTTTCCAATGTTCGAATTGCAGCTGCAGAGCTCGAAATTCAGGTAATCTATAAATATAGCGTTTTCGATTCTACAAAAAAATGTGACTTTTTTTTGCACTTTTTTTAGGTCACATTTTTTCTTTTCGATTCTCAAAAAAATGTTGACACTTGACCTGAAAAAATTTGCGTTTTTTTTCACGATTTGGATGCAAGCTGAACTTTTTGAGGGCAATTATTTTGCATTTTTTGATCTTTTCTCAAGAGACGATGCAAAAATGTTGCCTTGTATAATATATTAATATATTTTTATAAAAAGTAAGATAAAACATACTTTAAATGATGAAATTTTCTTAAATAATGGGGCTTATGATTGAAAACGCGTGGAAAACATAAACGTCGATGAAACGTGAAACGCTATTGATATGATTGAAAACGCGTGACAAACGTTTTATTTCGAACTCATTTTTTGGTATATGATTGAAAACCCAACGAATTTCGTTTCTACAGGAGAAAGTTTCTACAGCTTTTCCATAGGAAGACTACACTACGATTCTATCTCGAATTTTTCTATAACATTTTAATGTCTTTTGATTGGTTAATTCTCTGATCAGTATGCCATCTTTATACAAGTTTTAATAAAGTGAACTAAAACAAGACAAAATCAACATTGTACAACTTTGTAGTTCATAACTATGTTTTTTCGTGAGAAAATATTTTTCAGTTTTAAGTAATGGTTTTTTTAAATATACAAAATGTAATGTGAAATATAAAAACGTGAAAGTGTACTTAAGTAAAGAGAAAAATTTACAAAAACTGCTTGACCATGGTATAAGGAATATAAGGAGTGTGTTCGTAAATTCTACATTGTAACAATATTGTTAACAATGACATATAGATAGCGTTCTGAAATCTATATTGTAACAACAACCACGTGCTTTTCAGCGTTCATAAATTATTTTAACATTGTTACGAGCGTCAGTTTCAATCCTAGCTTGAACCTCCTCTGGAAGTGTCATTTTGAGAAAAAGTTAAGAAATCAATCAAAACAATAAGCAAATTTAAAAAAAAGAAATGGCGAATTATCAAATTGTAGAAACTGTTGATGAAAATAGCAACAGGTCTCAATGTATTGTTGATATAAGCGAAATTGGTAAGCATAATTGTTAATATTTTAATTTTATCATATTTTAATATTTAAAAAAATAAATAAATATATACTTTAAAAAATATTTTTTGACGTTAATAACAATTTGATTGTAAGCACATAATGATAAATTTACAATGACAAATTTAACATTGTTCTACAATGTAGCGTTTACGAACACACTTTAGGTATTCTTGACAGCTAATCGAATATTTTGTGTGACGTCATCCGGCGTAAATATAAAGAAACAAAAAATGTTTTAATTTGAAAATTAGAGAAAACATAATTTTTACGTTATGGTTTTCCTTATATTTTCATTAACAATTTGTTTATTAAGTTTTCTAACTCTAAAGAACATTTTACAGGGTAGGAAATTCGACGTCCACGCCATGCTGCAGGGGTAATGCAGACAGAATTAGGTTGGTGTATCGGAGACAAGCAGAGAAAAACTGCTTAGTCTATTACGCTACATCACGGGGAATTGGCGCCTTAAAACTTCTTATAACCTTAACATCGTAACAGAACCATTAACGAAAATTTGGGTTGGGACTGAGGTTAATACCATCACTCCGAAAAAAAAGCTTTGTTAAATTTGATAACCAAAAAAAGAATACCAGACACTAACAAAACAACAGAAGTTTTACCTGAACGGGAGAAAGAACCAAACTCCCGAATCCGAACGTGAAACGTGTGCAGCCTGATCGCTCATGATGCTTTAATAAGCCTAGAAACAGAGGCTGAGAGGCATAGGACGGATATCATTTCTCTGCAAGAAATTAGACAGCCAATAATCGGAAAACAAAACTCGAATAGTCACTCTTTATGCAGTAGTGGTCATTCTTCTCGAAATGAATTTAGTACTGGTTTCCTTGTTGGTGCACGCATACAAGAAGCCGTGTTGGAATTCATCCTGGTCAATGAGAGGATTTGCTACTTAGGGGTACGCGGTATATAAAACAATGTTTCTCTTATTGCCTTGCATGCACCTACTGAAGCTAAGACCGTCAATATTTTCTACATAGCACTGGAGGAGGTTATGAAATCAACACCAACAATGATAATGGTGAGAGAATGACTGAGTTTGCATTATCAAATAATTTGAGAATTGCCAGTACTTTCTTTTCGCATCCATCGATTCATAAGCAGACTTATGTTTTTAAACCGAATGAAAACTCTTGAAGTCAAATTGATCAAGTACTAGCAATAGCACGTTTCTTTTCGAGCGATTTGGATGTGCGTTCCTTTAGATGTGTAAATATTGGAAGTAACCACTTCCTTGTATGTTCTAAGATAAGGTTCCACTTTCAACGATCAATTCAACGATCTTTTACTCATTAGAGTATTTAAAAGTTTATCTTTTAAAGTCCAATCATTTTCAGTGAAGTGTAAGGAACAAACTATCTTATAATAAATACGAACATTTTCTTTTTCCACATGATCCCTATCCACTACAAATTGATTTATTTTCTGGAAATTAAAAAACCTTATGTTTTGAGTATGATTTTTCACATTTGTTGAAAACTTTTGCAGGTTTTAACGTAGTTCGGCATTTAAATTTGTATATGTTTTAAATTTTAATAGTAAAACAAATACTAAAGTTCATTAATTAATGAATGAATTAATTTCAATCATTTCATAAACTAATATATTAACTTATAAATCATTCTAAATATATTTTTAATTTAAAAACAATAGCTTTTCTCATTGATAATAACAACAAACGTATTATATAAAACTCTGAATGACGTCAGTCAAAATCAAAATGGCATCGCTGTCACTCTAGTGAGAATACCTTATTTTCATTTTACCATGCTGCTTGACTAAACAATAATTTTTGTTCAAATTTTTACAGAGAGTAAATAATTATGGCGGCTGATAAGCAATCTGGTTCTGGTAACAATAAACTTAGAAGACAGTCATGGAGAGAAGTAAAATGGCCATTGCCAGCTATTAAATCATTTCTTTTCGATAAGTATAATTAAAACTATTTTATTTCAATAAAAAAAATTCTTTTACATCGAGAGAAAAACCAAAATAATATAAATTTTGTATTAAAGTAACATTATATTAAACTATATAACTATAACTATATAACTATAGGGCGATTTTTCTGTTCCGGTGTTCACCGCAATGGCGCTTCAAAAAGGGGATAAGAGAATAAATTCAAAAAATTTTATATGGGATTTCATACAAAACACAACTTGAATAATTTTAAAAATTATCTATGAAACTTCTCATTTTACTACAATGAAATAATTGAAATTTGTTTATGAACTATTATTGACTATATATTAAGCATAATATGTAAAATATTTTATTTTTTCTGTCCGTAAAACAAATACGAAAATGGGTTAAATTTTTCATACAACTTTGTATGGGAAATTTTGGCAATTTTTATATTTCTTTTTTGAGAGACTTAAAGATAATATTTTATATATTACGCTTAATATATAGTCAATAATACTTTATAATCAAATTAAAATTGTTCAATTGTGGTAAAATGAGAAATTTCTTAGATAACTTTTAAAATTATTCAAGTTGTGTTTTGTATGGAATCCCATATAAAATTTTAGTAATTTTTTCTCTTATCCCCCTTTTGCAGCACCATTGCGGTAAACACCGGAACAGAAAAATTGCCCTATACAACTATAATAAATAAATATATTAGAAATAAAATGAAATTCAACTAAAATAAAATATGTTTTAATTATTGCAATGTTAACAACTAACAAAATTGCTATGAAGAATCGTTTAAGAAAGTAGTCTAAATTTCACTAAAGAATCGCTGTGGAATATTCCACAGCGATTCAAGTGGTAGTATTACATGATGAATCGTACTAGAGCATTCGTTCACGAATCTGGCGGACATTTTATTTATTTACATACAAATTTCCATACCTTTTCCATCACGATTCTACACCTCAGAGAAGAAGTTTCTTCATCGATTCATGAACGAATCGATAGCATTTTATTCGCTGGGAACGCGCGGCACCACTTTCTTGTACAAAATTGAAACGTAAGTTACGCTTGCGTTTAGAATAATTTTAAAACTGAAAAATGTAAATTTATTAAATTTTTTAATTTAATTTTATTTTTAATTTCGAGTGAAAATATGAAAAATGGTTTAAATTTATAATATTACTAATAATAAACACATTAATTATTTTTAAATTTTAGGAGAAAAATAACAAATCAAAGCTAGTAAACGGAATTAGAAAGATAATAGCTAATTATTATTTTTATTTTATCCAAAACCTTAAATTGTTTACACTTAAAACCTAACACAATTATATTTTTTTAAGAATCAATATTAGATTTGACAATTAACAAAAAATTATTTTGATAATTCTGATAGTTGTTTAATTTCGAAAAAAAATTCGAACTAGCTTTTTATCACGCGTTTGCAATCATACATACATTAGGTTCCGCGTGATGCGTTTTCAATCATAAGCCCCAATAGTACTTTATTACATGCGTTCCTTTGGAACAAAATAGCTGCTCAAAGCAGCTTTTGAGTAGATCACCAATGGAACGCCAAAAATTTTCAAATATAGCCACACAATTTTATTATTATCAAATTTTTTTAATTTGAGCTGATATTTAGATCTGACTGGTCCATTTTATTATTAAAAATACCAAAACAAGTTTATAACCGATCTAAATAAAATCGAAAAATAAACTGCTTTTCAACTACACAACTTGTTCAAGGTAGAGTAGATCCAAGCAAAATTTGAATAAGTTTGATCTTCAATGGAACGCGACTATTGTTGAGATATTTAATGAACTGGTTTATTTTCAAACAAAAGTTTAAGTACAAATTTGTGAGAAAATAAAATTCATTAAACGAAATCAATACGACGTTTTATTCTTCCGACAGAGTAGCATGTTTTAATTTAAATTAAATTATTATAAAATTCATTGATAAAATAAGTAAAACAAATAAAAAGATACAATGAATTTTATTGTATTTTTTGTATAATTAATTCCAAACAATTTAATAAATTTAATTCAATTTCGATACTTATTTGATTGTTTGGTATTTTGAAAATGAAATGACTTACAATGAAAGATATATCATAAAACAGATAATCATTTTCACAATGGAAATTTAATTCAATTTAATCATAGTAGCCTTTGTAGTTTTAAATATTCGAGCGAGGGACAAATGCTTGTTGAAGTTTGAATTTATTGTTTTTTATATTATCTAATGTCGAATTCTTTTTGTCCAGAGTGAAAAAGTGATTTTTTTTTTCATAAAAAGAACATGCAAAAATATGATCCAGTTTTGTAGTTGTATTTGTGAACTGTCATTGAATATTTTTGTAATTCATTGTATATAAATAATTAGTTTATTATTAATTTTTAATTTAAAACATGATTTAAACAATATTTTATTTAAAAAGTAACTATTTCACTATTAAAAAAATAATAAGTAAATGGCGTTTTGTTTGTTTACTAATTTTGACAGATTTTTTAAATGTATTTGTATTCTTTATTGTATTTTATGCTTGCTCTAGCTAAAAATCTAGATTCAAACAAAAGTTTTTAGGGCAAAAAAAATCACTTTTTTTGTCAAATAGAACACGTTATGTCAAAAAAACTTGATCTAGATCAAAAATGGGCGTGTTTAGAGCAAGTTTTTTGGCAAAAAGAATTCGACATGAGAGAGCATGAATGTTTTTGTTGATTTTTGTAGATCAAAACACTGAATAAAATTTCATCAAAACACAGTTTTTGCTTGTTTCCAGGTGAAAGACCGAGTTGTATGAGACGAATATAGACTCTTTTGATCCTGACTCTTTTGGACTCTGTTCTAAATTCCGTGAGATATACGGTGTCCTGATAAAATATCACACGAAAAAATCACACACGAAAGAATATCACGTCGAAAATATCACAGCGAAAAAATCACACTATACGAAAATATCACATCACTAAAATATCACATCACGAAAATATCACATCCAAAAATCACACGTGAGAAAATATCACACGCGAAAAAATATCACATACAGAAATCACACGCGAAAAAATATCACATCCGAAAAAATATCATGTAAAAAAAATTTTATTGTAAAAAAACATAATGTCCGTATACACAATATAAATTTTTTAAAGAATTCTGAGATAGCAATTTTACATATGATAACGTATTTGACTTAGTAAAAACGTTTTCAACGACTTCACGTCATTACCCTATCAAACAAATTAATCTTATTTTATTGATTATGGATCCCAAATTATTTAACCAATATTCATCTCAAATTTTAGATCGAAAAGATTTATAGTTTACAAGATAGGACGGTAACAGACAGATACGCAGCAACCGGTGTATAAAAATAATACTAAAAATAAATTAATTGCGTGTTTTCACACTTATGTATACATGAGCAATTTTTCTTATCATTTTGATTCTCAAGATGGTAATTTGTAAAAATATTTGTCATCCTTTCTGCCAATATTCTGTACTTTATTTCACTGGATTTCTTTGCCTCAACACACTGCTTCATATAATAATAACCATTTTGTAGTGACATTTTCAATACCTGAGAATCCAAACAATTTCATATCGATGGTACACATTGCTGCAATCTTTAAATCTGTAATAATTATTCTAGGATTTGTATTGGGTATTAATTCTAAATCTACCATCAACATTTTACAGTAAGTATCATGTCTTATTTGGTAATAATGCTAATAATATACATGGCAATGCAACGCACCATATTATTAAAAAAATAAAAAATATTTCTGGAACCACTTTAAATGTTCCATCTGCAAGCCAACAATCATTAGTTACGAGCAAAACCGTCAAAATTGTATGAGCAAAACGAATTATTCTAGTATGATTATCAATTCCTGAATCATATACCATATTATATTTTTCAAATATTAAAATATGAATGTCTCTCGGATTGGCTAGAGAACTCCCATTTGTTTTACTTTTGGCGTACTGTTTTCAAGAGTTTTTACTTAATGTTGAGTTGATAGGGCTATAACGTAAAGTTGTTGAAAACGTTTATCACTAAGTCAAATACGATATCAAATGACAGATTGGTAGCTTAGTTAGAGCACTTCAAAACATTTTATTTTATATACGGACATTATGTTTTTTTACAATAAAATTTTCTACGTGATATTTTGTGGGTGTGATTTTAGGATGTGATATTTTTTCGCGTGTGATTTTTGGATGTGATATTTTTTCGCGTGTGATTTTAGGATGTGATATTTTTTCGTGTGTGATTTTAGGATGTGATATTTTCGAAATGTGATATTTTCATGATGTGATATTTTCGTGGAGTGTGATTTTTTCGCTGTGATATTTTCGACGTGATATTCTTTCGTGTGTGATTTCTTCGTGTGATATTTTATCATAGAACCAAATATTTAAAACGACATGTCAACCGATTTATAATACACAATATAATTTTTGGTTCTATGATAAAATATCACACGAAGAAATCACACACGAAAGAATATCACGTGGAAAATATCACAGCGAAAAAATCACACTCCACGAAAATATCACATCATGAAAATATCACATTTCGAAAATATCACATCCTAAAATCACACACGAAAAAATATCACATCCTAAAATCACACGCGAATACATATCACATCCAAAAATCACACGCGAAAAAATATCACATCCTAAAATCACACCCACAAAATATCACGTAGAAAATTTTATTGTATATAACACAATGTCCGTATATACAATAAAATGTTTTGAAGTGCTCTAACTAAGCTACCAATCTGTCATTTGATATCGTATTTGACTTAGTGATAAACGTTTTCAACAACTTTACGTTATAGCCCTATCAACTCAACATTAAGTAAAAACTCTTGAAAAAAGTACACCAAAAGTAAAACATATGGGAGTTCACTAGCCAATCCGAGAGACATTCATATTTTAATATTTGAAATATATAATATGGTATATGATTCAGGAATTGATAATCATACTAGAATAATTCGTTTTGCTCATACAATTTTGACAGTTTTGCTCGTAACTAATGATTGTTGGCTTGCAGATGGAACATTTAAAGTGGTTCCAGAAATATTTTTTATTTTTTTAATAATATGGTGCGTTGCATAAGACATGATACTTACTGTAAAATGTTGATGGCAGTTTTAGAATTAATACCCAATGCAAATCCTAGAATAATTATTACAGATTTAAAGATTGCAGCAATGTGTACCATCGATATGAAATTGTTTGGATTCTCAGTTATTGAAAATGTCGCTACAACATGGTTATTATTACATATATGAAGCAGTGTGTTGAGGCAAAGGAATCCAGTGAAATAAAGTACAGAATATTGGCAGAAAGGATGACAAATATTTTTACAAATTACCATCCTGAGAATCAAAATGTTAAGAAAAATTGCTCATGTATACATAAGTGTGAAAACACGCAATTAATTTATTTTTAGTATCTATCTCAGAATTCTTTAAAAAATTTATATTGTATATACGGACATTATGTTTTTTTACAATAAAATTTTTTTTACATGATACTTTTTCGGATGTGATATTTTTTCGCGTGTGATTTTAGGGTGTGATATTTTCTCGCGTGTGATTTTTGGATGTGATATTTTCGTAATGTGATATTTTAGTGATGTGATATTTTCGTATAGTGTGATTTTTTCGCTGTGATATTTTCGACGTGATATTCTTTCGTGTGTGATTTTTTCGTGTGATATTTTATCAGGACACCATAATTTTTTATAATAAAAGAAAATTTTAATTGATGTGGAAAAAAAGTTAGAAATTATATTGTTTTGTGAATATATCGTACATTTAATTATTATTTACTAAGTATTTAATAATTTTTAGTGAAATGTGTTATTTTTATTTGATACTGAAGACTGAAAAATAAATTATAGAAATAAAAAACATACACTACATTTTTAGTTTTATTTATCGTAATTAGAATATTAGTTTTTATTAATTTTGAATTTTTAGCGGTCTTTTACAATTTAACTTTGACAGCTTTACTATAGTAATTTGAATTTAATATTTGACGTCACTATTTTGACTATAACATTAGTGACATTATTACCTTATGGTTAACCGTGGCTAATTTCGAAACGCACCCCAGAGAAATAAAAATAAAATTGATATCTGGCAATAATCATCGCCGACGATAAATTAGAAATAGAATCTAAATTTTCTCCGACGAAAAAAACTTTTTCGTTTATCGCTGTAGTTGTGTTTGAAATGTATGTATCCTGTGTATTCTAATGTTACTAACGACGTCGTCGGACGATTTCGCCCGTGTTGTGTTTCTAGCTATAGAATTCAAAAATGAATATGTTCATTGAAAAAAATATCATTTTCGGATTTTTTCTATCCATCCTTGTTCATACAATCGGCCCTCAATGATAGTTACTAAGGGCCGATTGTATGAAAGCGGATTGAAGATAAATCCTCGGATTAATCGTCGTTTGTATTGTATGAATCAGGATAGATTAAAAATCTTTTTTTTTTTATTAATTAGTTAGACATGTTTAGCACACTAAATATGAAATATTCATTATTTAGACTCTTTGAATATCCGAAGATACCACGTCAACTATAAAGGAAGGAGATGAGGAAAATGGAAGAAATGGGGATATAGGGATAACTGTACTAATTGTTTTAAATGATTATGGACATTTTCTTTAAATGCCTGAGGGGAAAATTCATCGGGAAATACAGAGGGAGGCATTGAGTTCCACAATTTGGCCACTCTATTAAAATAGTGGTTCTGAAAGGACACAGTTCTACAACGAGGCATTTGTACAACAAATGGATGGGATAACTCGGCAGTTCTTGTTTGTCGATTATACTGCCCACACGATGGAAGGATATTTTAAATTTCCTTAGAGGAGAATTCGCTAAAGTTATATTTATAGTAGATTGAAAATTCAGCCACATTTCTTCTGTGCTGGAGTGAATCAAGCTGGTCCGTTAGTTCGGTATTACCAATCAACCGTATTGCTTTTCTCTGTACAGAGTCTAAACATTTTATCGTTGACTGACAAGTACCTCCCCACACATGACATCAGTACTCCATACATAGACGAATAAAGGACTTGAAGATTAGCAAAATTTGCTCGGGATTGAAATACTTTTTACATCGACTAAAGAATCCTAATTTTTGCATTGCAGATTTAGCGAGGGAAGTGGAAGCTGCCATTAAAGGAAGTGGAAGCTGCCATTAAAAAACTGAAAAATGGCAAATCACCAGGTTTCGATGGAATTCCCGCAGAACTTCTGAAAAATGGAGGAGCAGCTCTGGTCTCACGTATATACGATCTGATTCTTGCAATCTGGGACCAAGAAGAACTACCTGATGAATGGAAAACAGCTCTCATTGTTCCGCTACATAAGAAAGGTGACCGTTTAAAGTGTGAAAATTATCGTGGCATCGCACTGTTGAACACTGCATATAAAATACTAGCTAATGTTGTACTTGCTCGACTCATCCCGTTCGCCGAATCTATCATCGGTGACTATCAGTGTGGTTTTCGTCCCAACCGCTCAACCACAGATCAATGTTTTACATTAAGGATGATTCTGGAAAAATGTTGGGAGTACAACATCAGCATTCACCAGCTCTACGTTGATTTCAGGCAAGCATATGATAGTATCATCCGCGACAACCTCTGGTCCGCACTCATATGCCTTGGTATCCCAGAGAAACTTGTTTCTCTGTGTAAACTCACAACATCGGGATCAAATTGTAGAATAGTAATCGAAGGGTCAGTTTCTGATCCTTTCGATATAACATCAGGTGTTCGACAAGGTGATGCACTCGCGCCCGTACTATTTAATTTGGCGCTGGAGTACGCGATAAGAAAAAGCCGAATTGAGACACAAAACTGCATATATAACAAATCTAGTCAAGTTCTTGGCTACGCAGATGATATTGTGCTTCTCGGACGTAGAACAAGCGATATTAAGGATAGTCTCTCTCAGCTTGAAAGAAATGCTAAACGGCTTGGATTATGCATCAACACCAGCAAAACTAAAGTGTTAACAACATCTAAGAACATACCTCCCGGAAATCTGGATACTGGCGACTATGAAGTGGAACGCGTGGAAAACTTCAAATACCTCGGGTCTGTAATAACATCGTCAAATGACATGCAGGCAGATATCAAAGCCCGTGTCTCTGCCGCATACAGAGTTTTCTACGCATACTCAAAACTTCTGCGATCAAAACATCTTTCGCGGTCGTGTAAACTCACACTTTACAAAGCATTGATACGACCTGTGCTTACATTTGGAAGTGAAAGCTGGACACTGACTTCCTCCGATTGTAGAATTCTATCAACATTCGAGAGGAAAGTCATACGAACAATTTATGGTCCATGTAAAGTTGCTGAGAATCAGTATAGAATCCGAATGAATCATGAAATCAGACAGCTTCTTGGAGGCTGCGATGTAATCGGATTCATTAAATCCAACCGGATTAGATGGTTTGGTCATGTAGAAAGGGCTCCATTGGAAAGAATGATAAAAAAAGCGTCCCAACAACAACCAGCTGGTGTTCGTCGAAGAGGAAGACCTAGACAACGCTGGCGTGATGACATCATCCAAGACCTTCGTGATATAGGATGTCGAAACTGGGGTCAACTGGTCATGGAACGAGATGATTGGAAGCTGGTGGCACAGACGGCAAAATCCCTTCATGGGATGTAAACGCCAGAGAGAGAGAGAGAGATTTAGCGAGGTTGAACACATGTTTATTCCATTTCAAGGTATTTTGAATATCCACTCCAAGAAGTCTAACTGATTCAACCTCACGCAATTCCTCATGGTTTATTTTAATAGGGAAATTTTTATGTCGCTCTATTCGTGAAAGACGGCATAGTTTTGTTTTGGTTGGATTAAATGAAACAAGATTACGAACTCCCCATTCCATTATATGCTCCAGATCTTTGTTGATAGAATCAATTCGCAGCTCTCTATCAGTGGTAACTGCAGTATGAGATTGAAATTTAGGAGATGCATGCAATGTGCTGTCATCAGCAAAACTGTGGATTGGATGCACTGTGGAAATAAGTAAGTCATTAATGTATAGAAGAAACAAAGTTGGTGAGAGTGCAGAACCTTGGAGAACCCCAGCATTGGTTGTGAAAATATTGGATGTGATACCATCTAAATTAACATGAAATTGGCGACCTGTAAGAAAACTATGAATCCATGAGACAGTAAGATGGTCTATGCCATAAGATTTTAATTCAGCTATGAGATTTTTATGCCACACTTTATCAAATGCTTTAGAAATGTCAAGTGAATTACTGAATGTTTCACCATGGCTTTCCAGCGATTTGTTACAGAGATGGGATACGTAGGCTAACAGATCACCTGTTGCATGACTTCTACGAAAACCATACTGTTTATCATCAATAATTCGCGACACCTCTAAATAATCTACTAAATTGTAGCTAATATATTTTTCAAATATTTTAGCTAAAACCGACAGACAAAGGATAAAACTTGTTTTTTTACATGCGCATAGCAGAAAAGTTTTGTTTTGAATTTGTGGTTATTTTTTAATTTAAATTTCTTCGTTTCAAAAATTTGTTTTTTGATATAAATTAATAGTAAAATAAATAATATTTTTAATATAGTTTTAATATATTCAATTTCAATTTTGAAATAATGTTTTTTAATTTATAATTAAATTTATTTAATAGAAACGAAAAAGAAAAAGTATTGCCACTTATAAAAAAATGCTATAACCTGCAATAAAAACAAAAATAAAAATTAATCTATCCGTGTTCATACAATCAACGAAAAAAAGAATCCTCGGATGAAGATAGAATTTTATCCTCGGATTTTTTTCTATACATCCTTGTTCATACAATCGGCCCTCAATGATATATATATATATATATATATATATATATATATATATATATATATATATATATATATATATATATATATATATATATATATATATATATATATATATATATATATATATATATATATATATATATATATATATATATATATATATATATATATATATATATATATATATATATATATATATATATATATATATATATATATATATATATATATATATATATATATATATATAATATATATATATATATATATATATATATATATATAATATATATATATATATATATATTATATATATATATATATATATATATATATATATATATATATATATATATATATATATATATATATATATATATAT
>OY856186.1:227090458-227149964 GCA_963693315.1 Diogma glabrata
ACTTGGACTATTTAAAATTGTTCTATCTCGAAAACTAGACTAGTTAGGACTCAGTGCTATTAACCTCTCGGCAGAGAACAAAATCCTGATTCTAACAGTATAAAAAAACGTATTTTGAAAAATTGGACTTGGTGTAGTTTACCTCCCACCTACAGATATATATATATATATATATATATATATATATATATATATATATATATATATATATATATATATATATATATATATATTATATATATATATATATATATATATATATATATATATATATATATATATATATATATATATATATATATATATATATATATATATATATATATATATATAATATATATATATATATATATATATATATATATATATATATATATATATATATATATATATATATATATATATATAATATATATATATATATATATATATATATATATATATATATATATATATATATATATATATATATATATATATATATATATATATATATATATCTGTAGGTGGGAGGTAAACTACACCAAGTCCAATTTTTTCAAAATACGTTTTTTATACTGTTAGAATCAGGATTTTGTTCTCTACCGAGAGGTAGAGTATATATATATATACTATAGTAACTAATATCTTGTTCACGTGGTGCGTAGTGGAGTGTAGCGTATTTCAAAAACCGCTAGTTGAACACAGAGAAAACCACAACGTAGCGTATTATGAACTCCACTCAAAATGTGTGGAGTGTAGTAGAGTAGATTTTAAACTACGGACCACGTGAACACTTTCGTAGCGTAATATGTTTTGACAGATTGTCGCCATTTTTGTAAACAATCTGTTGTGTATTAGGGATTACAATATGTGTCATATAATTATAATTATTGAATAATATTAATATGTTATAATTATTAAATAATAATAATATATTATAATCATTTTAATAACCAACATTTTAAGACCAAGGTTCATAAATTCCTTAGGGAAACGTAATTTAGAATCCTCATTCTAGATAGCATGGTAGTTCTTCGAATATTCAGAGACCCAAATTTAATTTAGAATCCTCATCCTAGCTGGCATATGGTAGTTGAGATATCTTTAAAGACCACAAAAACATGCGTTCTAAAGTGTGATAAATGCAAATCTTTTTTTTCGTTTTTTATATAGAAAGAATTGATAACAGAACAATAAATACTATCACATATAAAATATGACATAGGTCAATATTTCATGAAAGGGTAGAGAAATAAAAATGAAATAAGATCTAAAAAGCAAATCAGTTTTCAAAATTTGCCGTAACAAATCGAAAATTTAACTTTCTTTTAAGAAATCTAAGTAATTTAAGCCGGGCATTCACATACAACAGAAACAGAATTTCATACAAATTTGACAGATAAAAATTCGGTTTCTGTAAAATTTGTATGGAATTCGGTTTCTGTTTCTGTTGTATGTGGTTTCAAGCCTTTAGCGTCATAAAGGCTTATGATAAATATATACGATTGTCAACTAGTTTTAAAATTTCTTCAATAGAGGCACTGCAGTCGACTTACAACGCCAGGTGAACATCTCATACTACATTCGTATTTACAAAACCACTACACTACACTACGACCACGTGAACAAGATATAATAGAGTATTCTTTTCGGCTGTATCGAACAAATTTCAGCACAGTTCCAACACCGAATTATTTGTTTTGTATTGAAATTCATTCCAAAAGAATACAAAATTCGATAATTCGGTGTTGGAACTTGTTCGGTACAGACGAAAAGAATACACTATTAAACTATAGGGCGATTTTTCTGTTCCGGTGTTCACCGCAATGGCGCTGCAAAAGGGGATAAGATAAAAAATCACAAAAATTTTATATGGGATTCCATACAAAACACAACTTGAATAATTTTAAAAGTTATCTATGAAATTTCTCATTTTACTACAATTGAACAATTTTAATTTGATTATTAAGTATTATTGACTATATATTAAGCGTCATACATAAAATATTAATTTTAAGTCCCTCAAAAAAGAAACATAAAAATTGCCAAATGTTCCAATACAAAGTTGTATGAAAAATTTAACCTATTTTCGTATTTGTTTCACGGACAGAATAAAATCAAATATTTTATACATTATGCTTAATATATAGTCAATAATAGTTCATTAACAAATTTAAATTATTTAATTGTAGTAAAATGAGAAATTTCATAGATAATTTTTAAAATTATTCAAGTTGTGTTTTGTATGAAATCCCATATAAATTTTTTTGAATTTATTCTCTTATCCCCTTTTTGCAGCGCCATTGCGGTGAACACCGGAACAGAAAAATCGCCTTATAGGGCGATATTTCTGTTCTGGTGTTTACCGCAATGGCGCTGCAAAAAGGGGATAAGAGAAAAAATCACAAAAATTTTATATGGGATTCCATACAAAACACAACTTGAATAAATTTGAAAGTAATCTATGAAATTTCTCATTTTACCACAATTGAAGAATTTTAATTTGCTCATGAAGTATTACTGACTATATATTAAGCGTAATAAATAAAATATTATTCTTAAGTTGCTCAAAAAAGCAACATAAAAATTGCCAAAATTACCCATACAAAGTTGTATGAAAAATTTATCCTATTTTCGTATTTGTTTTACGGACGGAAAAAATAAAATATTTTGTATATTATGCTTAATATATAGTCAATAATACTTCATAAACAAATTTAAACTATTTAATTGTAGTAAAATGAGACATTTCATAGATAGTTTTTAAAAATACTCATGTTGTGTTCTGTATGAAATCCCATATAAAACTTTTGAATTTATTTTCTTATCCCCTTTTTGCAGCGCCATTTGGGTAAACACCGGAACAGAAAAATCGCCCTATACTATAGGGCGATTTTTCTGTTCCTGTGTTTACCGCAATGGCGCTGCAAAAAGGGGATAAGAGAAAAAATCACAAAAATTTTATATGGAATTCCATACAAAACACAATTTGAATAATTTTAAAAGTTATCTATGAAATTTCTCATTTTACTACAATTAAATAATTTAAATTTGTTTATGAAGTATTATTGACTATATATTAAGCTTAATATATAAAATATTTTCTTTTCTTCTGTCCGTAAAACAAATACGAAAATAGGTTAAATTTTTCATACAACTTTGTATGGGAAATTTTGGCAATTTTTATGTTTCTTTTTTGAGCGACTTAAGAATAATATTTTATATATTACGCTTAAAATATAGTCAATAATACTCCATAAGCAAATTAAAATTGTTCAATTGTGGTAAAATGAGAAATTTCATAGATAATTCTTAAAATTATTCAAGTTGTGTTTTGTATGAAATCCCATATAAAAGTTTTTAAATTTATTCTCTTATCCCCTTTTTGCAGCGCCATTGCGGTAAACACCGGAACAGAAAAATCGCCCTATAATAGCAACTTAAGTGCAAAGAAAGTCACATTTTTATGTTGAATCGAAAACGAACGGTATGATACGTATTTGATATCGATATAAACTTTTAAATTGTTCTATGTTTAAAATGTAGATGTCCTATTACGTGAAATCAACTTTGAGAAACTTCACATTAATTGAAATTAATTTCAATTTTTAAGAAATAAGAAGGCATCTGTGTAAAAACAATTATAACAAAGTTTATTTACTTAAATTAAGTATAAATATTAAAATTATTTGATTAAAAACTAAAACAACAAGTGCTGATAATATGTCTTAATTTAACATTCATATTTAAAAGTAAGTTGCGTTTGTTTTATGTTCTAAATCGGAAAATCAAAATTTGGTGGTGATACACGGACGACATTTTTTTAATCTTACAGTAAAAATTTTATTGTTGTTTTTATAAATTCTAATATTCACAGAAAATAAAATTAGAGGTAAATATTAGTATATATTTAATATATACGTAAAATGTCAGTGCATTACAAATTTAAAAGTGCTCTAGATTTTGATACAATAACATTTGATGGTTTACATATATCAGTGAGCGATTTAAAGAAAGCCATTGTACATCAGAAAAGGCTTGGAAAAACTGGGGATTTTGATTTACAAATAACAAATGCGCAGACCAAAGAAGGTTGAATATAATTAAACATATAAATATTAAAAAAATAATTATTATCAATTTTTACATTAATAGAATATCCGGATGATGGAGCACTTATACCAAAAAATACATCTTTAATCATAGCAAGAATTCCATTAGCAGTTCACCATCGAAAAGTATGGGATCCAACAGTTGAAAAGGTGCAACCTCGGATTCCCCAAGAAACCGAACCATCGCAAGTAGATTTATCGAGGATGAATGGAAGTGAAGAAGACAAAATTAAAGCTATGATGGCACAAAGTACTATGGATTATGATCCTACAAAGTAAGTTTGTTTTTTATTTTATTTTTATTTTAAGCTATTTAACTTGCATAATTATCAAATTATTTCATACTTTCTATTGGATTTATTATAATAAGGTTTAAATTCAGGTATCAGTTTAAGGTTTCAAGTATTACTTCTATGCTTATATTTTATCTTCATATTTTAGTTATCAAAAAATTCGAGGATCCAATCAAACAGGCGAAGTTCCATCTAATTATCGTTGTTTTAAATGTCATAAACCAGGACATTGGATTAAAAATTGTCCTATGGGAAATATAAGCGTAAGTGCTTTGTTATGCAAAACAAACATAATTTTTTAATTGACATTTTTACTCTCAGAACACATACAAAGATAGTGATATTAAAAGAAACACTGGAATACCTAGATCCTTTATTGATCGAGACGGGCAATCAACAGGCTCCCAACCAACACCAACTTCGTCACAATCGGCTACCGAAAAAACTGAAATTCCTGACGATTTAATTTGTGGTATATGTAAAAATCTGTATGTAGATGCCGTGATGATACCATGTTGTGGTAGTTCGTTTTGTGATGAATGCGTTCGCACGGCATTGCTTGAATCTGAAGATAACGAATGTCCGGATTGTAAAGAAAAAGGAACTTCTCCTGGCTCACTAATACCGAATCGTTTTCTACGAAATGCTGTGAACTCGTTCAAAAATGAGACAGGTTATAACAAACCAAGACCACCAATGAATCGACCAAAAGTTCAGGAGAAAGCTAAACAACCTGAAGAACCACCACAAATTGAACAGAAAATGAATGCACAGGACGGCGCAAATGCCGTCAAGGAATCATCAAAGCATGAAAATAACGATGATAAATCATCGTCTTCATCCTCATCGTCATCATCATCTTCTTCAGATGATGATAGCAAAAGTAAATATATATATTCAAAATTATGTATTATTTTATTTTTATTCTTTTCAATTATAGATGATAATGAATCTGATTTTGAAGATAATATTACAGTGACAGTTCCTCCAGCCCATACAACTAGCCATGGTGCTTATAAAGAACGACATTTTATAGGTAGACATACTCATCGTTTAAAGCCGCCTGGACTAGATACTCCACCAAAACCACAACAACAATATTCGAATGTTAATTCTGAAGAAAGATCAGCAACTCCCACCGTTGATGAAAAAGAGACAGCTTATAATGCAATTCCATCCACAGAACAATCACGTCCAGCAGCACAGCCTCATCCTCCTCAGCATCCAACACATCAAGGACATTCTAATATGCCGCACCAACATGAAGTTAACCCGAACGTTTCACATCCACAATCCCAAAATGGGTTTGGGGTACCAAATCAACAGATGCATTATTCACATATGCCAGGACAAATGAACCGAGGCTATGATGAATTTAACATGAATATGCATGGAAACTATCCACCAAGACCATTCGATGGAATGGGAATGCCATATCGGCATGAGCGACCAAGGCATCCGTATATGCAACCAAGAATGCCATATAATCCAATGTCTAATCCGATGATTCGTGGACCAAGACACGTTTTAAATAATGATAGATATGCTCAAGTTTATGAAGGCGTTCAAGCAAAAGTTGGGACCGGGTAATTTATTTTATTAGCAAGATCTTAAACTTTTCAACTAAGTTTTATCGTTATTCAGAGTCATAGATGATCCATTAGAAGCTTTTAATCGAATAATGAGGGAAAATGAACGCAGGAAAGAGCGTCGACGTTCGCCACATATGGAACATGGTAGAAGGTCTCGTTCACATGAAATGGATAGACGCCGAATTTCAATAGAACGACGTCGTTCACCTCGTCTAAGGACATCAGCGGAGCGGCGTATCAGATCTCCAGATAACCGTCGTGGTCGATCTCATGTTCGAGAATCAGCTGAACGAAAAAGAAGACGATCAAGCTCCTATAGTCATAGTTCTAGAAGTTCCCGTACATTCTCAAGGTAAAGTTTAAATATTTTCTTTGTTTTATAATTTAAATACAATGAATGACTTGTTTATTTGTAGATCACGCTCACCACCATCACGGAAACGTTCGCGTACTCCAATACAAAGAAACCGTAGTCGATCTTTAATTCGACGTTCACGTAGCCGCTCTCCATCATTTTCAATGAATAGGTAAATAATTAAAGTTGTAAAAGTAGAAGTGTATTGACTTGAATTCAACTTCTTGTAATCATTAAATTTTTTGAATGGAATACAATACAGTTGTTGAAAGGAATGCAAGACTAACTAATGACTGCATTTCTGGAATAAGGTACTTCGTTAGCGTTAAACTATAGCGTTAGCAATGCTATAGTTTTAAAGGATGAACTTAGTTATTGGATATAGCTCAGAACTGAGCAATAATTTTGTATAATTATCAATAGCTGTGTTTTTTTGTAATTCTTTATAGAACAGAATTAAAATTTTCAATACGATTTGACAGCTAAATAGTTCTGTAGAATTATTACAGAATTAATTAGCTGTCAAATCGTATTGAAAATTTTAATTCTGTTCTATATAGAATTACAAAAAAACACAGCTATTATAATAAATCAATACCGTTAACTAATGCTGGAGTATTCCAGAAACCACGCATCATCCCCTTAAGAAAGGTCGCTAAAATGGTTGGTGGGATCTGGGATGGTCTGATGGGATCCATAAAAACATTACTTATTTCAGTATAGATGTAATGTCCCCACATTATAATCGAATTGGATGAAACTTGATACATAAGCATTTAGTATGGTTCACAACTGTTTCGCATTGTTCGATTTTTCACTTCCGGAAAAAAATGGTTTGTATTATTTTAGTGCTATCCACACTCCAGCCCACAATAATGAAGATATTATAATGAAACTTACGAAAAAGGTTTCAATTAGTATGAGAATATAATGATCAGCTTTTGGGACACATCAACCAAAATCTCGGTGACCATCCATGCAGTTGCTGACTTGTTTTTAAAGTTTGTTGGGATCAGACAGATTTCGTTCATTATTCAATTTTGTCGACCCTGACAAAAGATGAAAATTTGAAAGTAAATCGGTTAAAATAAAAAGAAATTAGTTGATGAAACCCTTGAAACCCGTTCATGAAACCCTTGAAAATTGGCGCAGTTTATTCTATTTTTTAAATTGATGAAAAGCCATCATATTTTACTTGACGCATGAAGGATCTGTTTTCATCCGAACAGTGCACTGAAAAAAAAATTGAAGTAATGACAATCTTATCTCAAGTGGCAATTTGTTATTCAATAAAAGAAAAAGTACTTACATACAATTTCACCGTGATTGGGACAACTACACAATAACATTTTCCTAACAACAGAATAAGGTTTATTTAAAATATAAAGTGTTATATCCAATATAACAGTAGTTGAATAAAGTTAATAACTATTTCCATGAAACAAATTTTCTTTGGACTTATATCATGAATTTTAAACAATTTCGTAGTTCTATTCGCCATATCTGCCAGCAGTGAGGTTGAGACAACTGCATTTCGATTGGAAATAGAACATATATTTTTCCACTGGGCTGGTGACGATATTTATAAAAAGCAACAAAGATCGACAACCGATTGGCACCGCACTACTATTGTAGGGAATCAAGATTTGATGTTAAATTTCGATCACTCACTTTCGCATATCACTTTTGAACAGAGTCCAAAAGAGCCAGGATGAAAGAGACACAGCGGCCCAAACTTGACAACAACTTCTTACAGGAAAATATGTTTTACATCTATTGAGGTGGTCGAGTTTTCTTGATGTCCTCTATACCATCACCATTATATGATCGTTTCAAAGTAAGCCATTGAAAATTGAAACGCACAATAAATCAAAGTCTCATTCATCTAATGGTTTGATACACATCAATTGAAATATCTTTGGAGAACTCGGTCTTCGATATGAAAATAAACAATATCAGTGTTTTCATAAAAATAATATTGACCAAAGTGTTGTAGGTCCTCGGTTACATTTGTGACACGGGCTCTCCGGACGCAATTGATTCGTTCATGCACTTTCAAGATAAGAGTTTTGTGAGTGAGTTTTGCAGTGTATTACTTCCGAAACAATTTATCGGGTTATTGTAATTTACAACAGTTCGTTTGATATGTAGCGGATATTCAGAAAATGTTGAATCAAACTTTACAACTGCGGGATGAAAACTGTTCGCAACGAATTGGTTTATCGAGATGGTATGCGGGATGAAAACTGTTCGCAACGAATTGGTTTATACGTAAATACGTAAATTTTTTTCATAAAAAACGTTTTTAATAAAAAGTTAAATATACGTCCCGCTACATTTAGTCCCTGGGCCTTCACCTACTTAATTTTCTGATTACCACATATTTTATACTTCGTAAGGCGCTTGTCCCCTGACAAGTCCTACAACTTTTTTATCTGCCATTTTCCTTGATTCGGCCGCTTTTTCCCTCGGAAAACTCCGAAACATGGCGATTTCCCGGGGTCTTGTATATTTATTACCATAATTTTGTTATTTATTAAAGGGGGTGGAAATATGTTTTAGAAAACGAGGGTAAATTTGTCCGACAAAAAATTGTCTGGTTTTGTCGAGTGCGACAACTCAAACTCGCCAAAATACCAGGGTATTGAAAATCAATCACCACAAAACTAGTTTTCACAGGATTGTTTAACAAAAATTAGTGAAATTGAAGGGTCATATTGTCCGACAAATTTTCGGCCGCGTTTTTTCAGTCCGACGACTGGAAGTCGGAATTCTGGCGGGGTAGTGCTTATTGATTACCACATGTCTAATTTTTTTTATAGTTTTAATTAATATTATTTTACTCTGATACATTTGTCCGACAAATTAGTGACCGCGAAAAATTTCATAATTTCAAACACGATAGCTCAGTACGCTCAATATCCACGATATATCAACATTAGTCAATAATTTTAGATATTTGTTCTTAAATATTATAAATTGATAAAAATTATAAATTTTATATAATTAAATATAATTATAATATAATATAATTTCGTAATAATTTAATGAAATCATTATAATAATCAAACTGTAGTCATTACTATGTAGATTTTTAAACGTATCTCAGTAACCTATTGGTTTAATTTATATTATTGTTAAAAACAAAATCCACCCCCTTTAATAAATAACAAAATAATGGTAATAAATATACAAGACCCCAGGAAAATGGCAGATAAAAAAGTTGTAGGACGCGTCAAGGACAAGCGCCTTACGAAGTATAAAATATGTGGTAATCAGAAAATTAAGTAAGTGAAGGCCCAGGGACTAATAGAAAACGCAAAGAAACTCTGTAAAAAAACCTAAACCCGATATCGCGAATTCTTAGCTAGAATGCTTTAAATAAAGATGAACATTATATCGCGGGTCTAATACTATACTATAGTTGAAGTATTGAATATTGAAAAATAGGTCTCTACGCTCTTATTATTATAATTTTTTTTTTTTTAAATAAAAAGTGTTGTGTAACAGGGTTTACAATATGTGTCACAACAACACATAAATACCTTTTCAGACCTAGGTCTCACAACAATTGGCGTTCTAAGGTGTTGAACGCTTTTTTTTAAACCTCTGCGGATTGAAGCCACCTGAGACTATGGATTCCGGCAAACTATTCCATTTGTATGCAGTTCGAACAAAGAAGTCTTTCTGCGATCTGCCAGTATGACAGCGCGGGATGGAACGGGGGTAAGAATAAGTTTGAGGCATGATGCCGCTGATTTCATCTGAGCACTGTTGATGACGATATTTGTAAAAAACAACGAGGTCAGCGACGTCAGTGCGACGATGTTGTAGAGAATCAAGTTTTGATGTCGAAGCTCGATCACCCACAATTCGTATAGCCCGATTTTGAAGAGTCCAAGAGGGCCAAGATGGAAACAGAAGTAGCACCCTAAACTTGACAACAGTACTTCATACAGGGACGAATATAGGACTTATAAACATGGAGCAATTGATATGTAGTGAAAAATTTTTTGCATCTATTTAGGAGGCCGAGTTTTTATACGCGTTTTTTGCCATCATTATATGATCGTTCCAGAGTAGGTCAGTTGAAACTGTGACACAATAAACGAATGTTTTTACATTTACCTATTGGCTCATCACACATACTGACTAAAATATCTTTGGGGAACTCGGTCTTTGATCTGGAAACAATCAACAGCTGTGTTTTTGTAGAGTTGAAATTGACCAGGTTTTGGTCACCGAATCGGCAACTTTTGTCAGGTCTTTATTCACGTTTGTGGCAGCGTCCCTCTGGGCAGGATTAATTCGTTCGTGCATTTTACCTTTTGAAGGAAGGGGTTCGAACGACTTGTGCAGAGTACTATCTCCTGCAAAACTATTTATTGGGTTGCTGGTGATTTTCAACAATTCGTTGATATAAATCAAAAATAGGGTTGGGGACAATACTGAGCCTGAGCTACACCAACGTTAATTAGTTTAGACTCAGAAGAAAATTCGTCTAAGGAGACCGAAATGTATCGGTTGAATAGAAAATTTTGAATCAGCTACATAGTTTAATAGATCGGTAGTTGATCTTTTGTTTCGAAAACCGTATTGGCTGTCGGATATTAAATGATTTACTTCCAGAAATTTTGAAATGTGTGTATTGAGATAATGCTCGTAGACTTTGGATAGGACCGATAGTAAAGCTATTTTTTTTTTTTGAATAAAATGTGTTGTGTTATAGGGTTTACAATATGTGTCACAACAACACATAAATACCTTTTAAGACCTAGGTTCCACAACAACTGGCGTTCTAAGGTCATAATGAACGCTTTTTTTTAACCTCTGCGGGTTGAAGTCACCTGAGACTAAGGATTCCGGCAAAATATTCCATTTGTATGCAATTCGGACAAAGAAGTCTTTCTGCGATCTGCCAGTATGACAGCGTGGGATCTCGACCGTTTGACTGGTTGCGGTAGCCGATTGTCGATTGGAACGGGGGTAAGAATAAGTTTGAGGCATGATGCTGCTGATTTCATTTGAGCACTGTTGATGACGATATTTGTAAAAAAACAACGAGGTCAGCAACAGTGCGACGATGTTGTAGGGAATCAAGTTTTGATGTCAAAGTTCGATCACCCACAATTCGTATAGCCCGCTTTTGAACAGAGTCCAAGAGGGCCAAGATGGAAACAGAAACAGCACCCCAAACTTGACAACAGTACTTCTATTTAGGAGGTCGAGTTTTTTAGACGCACTTTTTGCCATCGCCATTACATGATCGTTTCAGAGTAGGTCATTTGAAACTATGACACCCAATAAACGAATGTTTTTACATTCACCTATTGGTTCATCACACATACTGAATAAAATATCTTTGGGGAACTCGGTCTTTGATCTGGAAACAATCAACAGCTGTGTTTTGGTATAGTTGAAATTGACCAGGTTTTGGTCACTCCAATCGGCGACATTTTTTAGGTCTTTATTCACGTTTATGGCAGCGTCTCTCCGGGCGGGATTAATTCGTTCGTGCATTTTACCTTTTGTAGGAAGGGGCTCGAACGACTTTTGCAGAGTACTATCATCTGCAAAACTATTTATTGGGTTGCTGGTGATATTCTACAATTCGTTGATATAAATCAAAAATAGGGTTGGGGACAATACTGAGCCTTGAGGTACACCAGCGTTAATTAGTTTAGACTCAGAAGAAAATCCGTCTAAGGAGACCGAAATGTATCGGTTGGATAGAAAATTTTGAATCAGCTTCACAATATTGGGATGAAAACCACACGCAACGAGCTTGTGGATCAAGTTGGCATGTCAGACTCGATCGAATGCCTTGGAGGGCCTATATTGGCCTATAATTTGAGATATCGAATTTTGGTCCCTTTTTGTGGACGGGTTAATTAATAAATAATTACCGTTAATTGCCTTGTAAATGTTTGGTAAGGGTGTTAAGAGTAAACTCATTCTTATATTCACTTAGAATTTAAAAATTTGACTTTAAAATTGTGGGTTATGGTGGTTGGGTAACACAAATTCGATAAATTTTGAGTTACATAGTTATAGTACTATACCCACAATATGTATATTGAATGTTTAAACAGAACAACAACATTCTAATTTTCGAACGAAACAATAAGTTTCGAAAAGTTGTATGTTAGCAAACAACAATAATTTTTTTTATGTTATATTAACAAACAAAAATAATTTTTTTCAGGTTCAACCGTTATAATAGAGATAATAGAAGAGATGGTGGAAGAGATTTTGAATACCGTGAAAGGTCTCCGTTCTTTCAAGGGTACGTTACACTATTAAACTAAGGTTCTATTTAACCTAATGATTTTATTTTACAGCAATCGGGGACGTGGTGGATTTAACCGTGGTCGTGGACGAGGCCATGGAATTCAATTTCGCCAAGATAACAGACAACATAATAATAACATGTATAAAGATGAATATGGATCACAAGTTCCATATCATGATGGTCAATATACGCTAAATGTCAGCAGGTATGAGTTTTTTGCATATTTTAATATTCATTTTTACGTTTATGTTATTATAAACGCTTTAATATTAAGAATAAACTATTCGAGATACATGTATGCATCAAAATTTTTTACCAAAATATTTGATGAAATTTAAACGGATGATGTTTTTGTTTTTAAAGTGTTAAAGTGATATACAATTTGTACTATGCGATATAAAACTTATTTAGTGTAATGTTGTTTTGAAAGCAAGAAACTTTGGGTTTACGTTAAAATAAACATTTGCAAATGATATTTGCACATTATCAAATTATTTAGTTAAGACTAGTACTAAGTATTTAAAATAATAGAACATAATAATGCTAAAATATTATTTTAATTTATTTTTATGCAATTTTTGTCTTAATGTTTTGTACCAATTAAATGGGCAGTTTCAATTTTACATAAGTATTTCTATGAAGTATGAAATATTCTAAAAGATACAAAATATATTCTAATAATGTAATCTGTGATTTAGTGTTGCTAATGCTATAGTATAGTGTAAATTTGATTTTTTGACAACCACATTTTTACTAATCAGAAAAATAATTCTTAAAACAGAAATTAAACATATTGGCTTAATGTTAATAAGCACCATGTCAATTGGAGGACAAAGCGAGAAACCCGCTCACTTCTTCTTTTCTTTTTTTTTTTTAAATATTTATTGAAATTAAAATTTAAAATGTGTTTGTAACTTTATCAAATTAGTTATTTTAACGTAATAATAAATAATTTAATATGATAACTGTGATAAGTAGAATATAAATTCAAAATTTATACAGTGTAAAAACTGTATGTAGTTGTTATTCTAGTTTATTATTAGCACTGTGCATTACAGTAGTTTTACACGGTCTAAAAAAATTATTTAACTATATGGAAAATATTTTATGCAAAAGAAAACATTTCATACATTAAAGGTCTATTTCACCAAACAGAAATTTGTAATTTCATGTAGTCTTAACAAAAATTGTTCTTAAAGTTTACATGAAATTACAAATTTGGTTAAATGTTAAATTATGTTAATTTGAAAAGTTGTTTTGTAAGTTCATGTAAATTTTATCCAAAAATGTATGCAAGTTAACGATAAACAATGGACATTGAAAATTGTGGTCGTTCGTTAGTAAAATATACTGTGTCTGTTTGATCTAATTCACACGGCGTAGACCAGTGTGCTGTCAAGATCAAAGACAGGATTTTTTTTATAAACTCGTGTATCTTTACACTGTAAACTGTGTTTCAATTTAAAAACATTAAATTTTTTGCCCGCTGTAATGCACAGTCTTTAAATTTGCACTGGATGATTAAAAGTGCGAAATGTGTTTATTATATCAAAATTAATCAATAAAATACCTAAGAAATAATCTAAAACGATAAGGATGAATAATATATGAATATTAATTTGTAATAATAGATATACATAAATAATAACTGAAATGCATCTGAAGTTATTTATGTTTTTATTTAATTTAATTCTCCAGGGTTCATTTGAGTCTTTTTGATCTCAAGTTCAAGTTGTTATGAGTTTTAAATTGTTAATGTATGTTTATAAAAACAATTTCAATTTTCGGACTGAAAAAAGTCATTGCATAAATATGTAAGGAATATATAAGAAATTATAAGTGTACGTACACGAATAGAAAGAAAATGAAGCATTCATTTTTTTTTTGTGAATTCATGGGTAAAAAATGTTCATGACATTTCATTTTTTTCATACGTTTCGATTGCATTTTAAATCTAACTTATGTCGAATTCTTTTTGTCCCGAGTGAAAAAGTGATTTTTTTTTTCATAAAAAGAACATGCAAAAATATGATCCAGTTTTGTAGTTGTATTTGTGAACTGTCATTGAATATTTTTGTAATTAATTGTATTTGGGGATGTGGACTGTAAAATTGTCCAAACCAAATCAAAATTTTAAATTTAATAAATAAAAAATAAATAAATTAATTGTATTTAATTAATTAGTTTATTGTTAATTTTTAATTTAAAACTGGATTTAAACAATACTTTTATTTAAAAAGTAACTATTTCACTATATAAAAATATAATAAGTAAATGGCGTTTTGTTTGTTTACTAATTTTGACAGATTTTTTAAATGTATTTGTATTCTTTATTGTATTTTATGCTTGCTCTAGCTAAAAATCTAGATTCAAACAAAAGTTTTTAGGGCAAAAAAAAATCACTTTTTTTTGTCAAATAGAATACGTTATGTCAAAAAAACTTGATCTAGATCAAAAATGGGCGTGTTTAGAGCAATTTTTTTGGCAAAAAGAATTCGACATTAGTTTGAAAAAATTAATGATTGAAATGTGTTTTTAAAATATTTATTTGACAATTCAACTCACTAAATAAAGTTTCGATAAGGTCCAATAAAAACGCTTCTTTACTATTTTTTAACAAATCAAAACGAATTGTTTCGATTATTTTTCTCTGGTGGGAAGGAACAGCGAATATTTTCGGCCTACTTAATATATTAATTTAAAACAAAAATTCACATACAAAATTATGTGAAAATGTAATTTGCAAATAGTAAAAATGTCCTTTTTCATTCATAAATGATTGCATGTTTATGTTTATTTGTCAAAAATAAATTACAAATTTATAATATTTATGCGCCTACTAAGATGAAATAATATTTTATTATGTATGATTATGTTGTATGAAATAATGTTACTATTTCTGTTCGTTAAATTGACTGCTAAATACAACTCGTCATCAAATTATTAGTCGATTATTTTTCAACATTACCACTCATGCCATTTGAGGTTAAAAATTTCCCTCGTGCGCTACGCGCACTCGGCACCTCAAATGACATTCGTAATAATGATTATGAAAAATAATCGACTATTATTTGACGACTCGTGATATTATATATGAATATTTTCATGTGTTGGAAATGTTGAATCAATTATTATATTATTTTTTAACCATAATAAAATGATGTTCATAGTTCTACGTATTTTACCGTGCAGTAGACAAGAATAAATTAGAACTACAGAGAATCGCATTATATCAATAAATAACAATCAAGATATTTTAAATTACGGTAAAAAGTTAAAACATTTTTGATGATTCATGATTTTGTACATAACAGGCGCGTTCCATTGAATATCAAATTTGTTAAAATTTTTTTGGTCTACTCTCCCTCGAACAAGTTGTGTAGCTGAAAAGCATTTTATTTTTCGATTTTATTTAGTTCGGTTAGAAACATGTTTTGGTATTTTTGTAAATGGGGTAAATGGGAAACTCAGATCAAAATAAAAACCTAATATAAATGTTTTAGAATATAAATGAAATAGAATTGTGGGGCTATAGCTGAAATGTTTATGAATTTTTGGCGTTCCATTGAAGAATCTATTCAAACCTTATTTAAGCAATTTATTTGTTCCAAAGGAATGCATTTATTAGTAAAGTAACCAAACATGAAAACAGACAAATATCTCCGAATTCTTTGAACCTCCATCGATTTTCGATTAAAATTGGATATTGGGCTCTACCCTTGACTTCAAAAGTGACATAAACCCGACTTGCTTTTTATGTTAAAGGGAAGAAAACTACCCCTACGTTAAAAAATAAAAAAGGTTACGTTTAAGCACCGCATGTGCCTTAGATAATAAATTTAAAAAAAAGAAAATATTGTTAACATATTAGTATGGGAAAAATACTATTAAGTTTGAAAATATTCATCATAATTCTGGCAGTTGTTAACGTAACATGTCCCACATGTTGAGTCAAAATATAATCCAAATCTTCAGCATCCACAAGAGGCTCCGCATCCTTTATTAAAGTTACAATATTTTATTTTAAGTAACGATTCTGGTAAAGCCATACTTAGAGTTTTAATTGGATTTAAAGGGCCCTTCATTATTGATCTACTCCTAATTAGTCGAGCAAACACTTTTGTTGCAAGTCATATTTGAGTTTGTAAATTAACCCTTTTAATATGTTCATTCAATCCTGTGCGGTTTTTTGAGGTAGCTTTTATAAATAATTCATATAGCGTATTCTCGACATATGCTGATAAGTCTTTGAGACGACTCAATTTATCAAATTGAATGTCTAGCGATTCCGTACAAAACTATTTTGTAGTAGACATCTGCTTCCAAAACATCTTCGAGAATAGAAGTGCTTATATAAACATCAACCTTATCGCTCACATAGAACATTTTCTAAAATATCAATGAATAAATTGTACGAAAATACCTGTCGATGAAATTTTGAATTTCGAAACATGTAGAAAAGATTATTTTAAGTAAAATAGATTTATTAAAAAATATTTTGAGTGAATTTGGATTTTGTAATTATAAACAAAAAAAATATTATGTTTCACTCAAGTCGCTCCGGAGAAAGTTTTATTTTAATCAATGAATTTTTTTACCATTATTGTAAACGTCGAAGTTAAGTCGAACTCAGTGAAACAATGCGATGCGACCAATTTAGCACTGTTTCGAAAATCCAGCTCTAAAAGATACGTGCGAGCTATTTTCACCTCCATATATCAGTTCAATTCTTGTTGGTTTGTTAATTCAGAATCAGTTTTGCTTGATTTCCTAAATGTTTTTTATTTTTGATCTATGGGTGTGACAACCCCGCGTACAACCCCTGCTGTTAACATATGAGTTAACATGATGAAGGAATATACCACCGACTAGATAGTTGCCAACCCAATTTTAGTTTTGTAATTGCAAATTTTTGTAAATATGTGAATTTTATCCTGTCATGAAGTATTGGCCTATGACATTATTTAATAGATCATATGATTTATTGTTTAGTTGTTCATTTTTAAAAACACCTTAGAACGCATGTTGTTGTGGTACCTTGATTTTAAAAAGATTTTATGTGTTGTTGTGGCACATATTGTAATTCCTACACATAACACATTTTATTAAAACAAAAATATATTTATGTATACATTTTTGTTTATATATACATGATACACGCACATATTATCATCTATAGACCCCCCAAAATCATGTGTAATGAAACATTGATTTTGTACCGAAATAGTAGTAGTTGTAAGATATAACTAGTTAGTAGCTTTTGTAAGATATAACTCTCAATTTGGAAGCTACAACGTCCATTAAAAAAACAATTGACAAATACTTTCAAAGGATGAGTACTATCTATACTATACTATAAGATGATATACATTACAACATACCCAAACCCTTCATCTTCAAAGAGCTCGGGAGGAATGGTCCGTGCAGTATAATGCAAACTCGAAACAGTTATATCTGCGGTAATTTTTATCCCACAAAAAACAAAATATAGCCAAATATTTTTGTTAACAAAATAACAACATTTTTGTCTAGAACAATTTTACGCATGTCTTTTAGTTTGAGATTTATTTTGAACAGAAAGTATTTTTTAAGAAATTTGAATATACATTTTTCATTATCACACTTTTTTCAAAAAACACGTACACATAAGTATTACTAAAATACAGCTATTTATAAAGGAATTACGGTCAATATCAATTCTGTTGGAAATGGCTAGGATTGAGGTTAAGGATCTGAACAACTACTAATTTTATAGGTCTTTTCAAGAATTACAAAAATGTTATAAAATCTTGTCCCAAAATGTTATAAAATTCCTCGCTTTTCCGTTATTAAACTTTGGATGCTTCGAACCAAGACGTTAAAAAAAAATTAATTTTCTTTAATAAGCCATAACTATCTTTATTTTGAACTTACAATACTCATACAAAACCAATAAGTTTGTTTTTCTAAGTTTGATTTTTGGTTCATTACAATTTACAACTTCTTCGATAGAAAGAACCTTAGATTATAAAATACACAGGATAAGCAATATTTGATGTATTTTGTGTATGTACACTATAAAACTATAAAAAAATTTAAGCTGTTTTTTAAATCCAAATTTCATATTGAAAATAATTTGCACAAAAGAAAAGGCTCCTGTAAAAATAAACACAAAAATACAGGGTCCCATGTAGCATGGTTATCCCTTTCCATTTAGAGAAAAAAGTATAATTTTATTCTTTTATTGCCAGAACGAAATATGTAACTGCCAAACAATATATATTTTATTTTAATTTCATTCTAAATTAAAACAAAACCAAAATAATTTAACCGTCAAACAATATCCATTTCACTCTAAAATTATTGTAAATGAAAACACAATCAAAAGGTGTACATGATACAATTAATCGAAATACTTTTGAGAAAAATACATTAAAATTGAATAAGGTTGGTCATTTTACGATCGATAAAAATGCTAAATACAAAATATCTACATAAGTCTGTTATTTGGTAAGCATATTTAGTCAAGCAACGGAAAGCCTCGAGGATATTTAAATTTCTAGGCTACTGTGTTTTTTCAATGCAAATACTATCACGTTAAATTCGCACACTGCTTTATGTTAATAAAAGAAACTTCAACTTAAAAAAATATTACTTATCCTGTGTATTTTGTAATCTAAGTATAGACCACTAAATTTTTGAGTTATGTGTGAAAAACTGTTAAAAACCACTCTTTTTACTTCACCACAATTTTAAATTGTGTTAAGTAATGCAATCTATCGTGAAAAAAAATCTTACATACCCCAAATTTTGTTTTTTCTTTTGTTTTGGACCATCCTCAATCTAAATAGCCCAATAAAAATTTTGGTGTACGTCTGTGTGTGCGTGGGTGGGTGGGCGGGTGGATGTACTTTCTGCATAGGATCTTGATGATACTTTGGCAAATGATACAGGTTCACTTGAATATGGAAGATCTGGATTCATTTCAAATTTGGACAAAATGGCGGGGGGGTCTCCTGAACACCTCTAAGTTTAAATCTTGAATAAGTTCTAATCCCGGACTATGATCTTACTGAAACTTAGTATATAAGGTTTTAGTACAGTTTCGAATATTTCTGCATACCAACTTCCGGTTTGTCACTTCCGGTTAAAAAGTTTTTTTCCAGGTGTTTATCCCTACTGTAGCCTACAATTACCGATCGATTTTCATGAAACGTTAACGTTAATGAACGGTAAAAGCTTTCAAGTAACATGAAAAAGATTTTATCAGCTTTTGGAGTACATTGGATAAAGAGTTTGGGGTCCACCATACAACAGGTGGTTTTTTCCACAATGTTTTTATGTTTGTTGGGAGCACACAGCATTCGTTCGTGAACGAATTTTGATGACACTTAGGAAAAAGATACAAACATTTATGGCAAGGAACTGATTTGTTTTTGAGCGATAGTGAACTAAGTGTTGTGGGGTGTTCCATACACCTCTTTTTTGAAAGCTCAATAACATCTGTACCTGATAATCGAATTGGATGAAACTTAGTACATGAGCATTTAGTACGGTTCTCAACAGTTCTGCATCCCAACTTCCGGTTTTTCACTTCCGGTAAAAAATTTTTTTTGTAAATTTTCAATTTTTTTCAGTGTGTTTATACACACTACAGCCTACAATAATGAAGTGATTATGATGAAACTTATAGAAAAGATTCCAATTAGTGTGAGAAGATAATTACCATATTTTGGGACACATTGATCCTTAGATTATATAATATACAGGATAAGTAATATTTGTGTATATACACTATAAAACTATAAAAAAAATTGAAGCTATTTTTTAAATTCAAATTTTGTATTGAAAATAATTTCCACAAAAGAAAAGGCTCCTGTAAAAATAAATACAAAAATACAGGGTCCCATGTAGCATTTTTATCTCTTTCCATTTATAGAAAAAAAATATATTATTATTCTTCTATTGCCAGAAAGAAGTAACTGCCAAATAATATATATTTCATTTTAATTTCATTCTAAATTAAAACAAAACCTGAAACAGTAAACCATATAAACAATATCCATTTCATTTTAAATTTAGTTTAAATGAAAACAAAACCAAAGCGTACATGATAAAATTTTAGTTAGGATCAAGGATCAGTTTTAATTTTTTTTTTTTTTTTTTACTAAAATGTGATGTGTAGTAGGCATTACAATATGTGTCACAACAACACATAAAAACCTTTTAAGACCAAGGTCCCACAATAACATGCGTTCTAAGGACGTTAATGGACGCAAATCTGTTTTTTTTTGTTTTTTTTTGATATTTTTGTTTTAAATAATGGATAACTAAACCATAAATCCTATCACATATAAAATATGACATAGGCCAATATTTCGTGATAGGATAGGGAAAATAAAAATAAAATAAGAGATAAAAAGCAAATTTGTTTTAAAAATTTGCAGGAACAAAACTAAAATTGGTTTGCCAATAGTCCAGCTAATGGCATAATCCTTGATTATGGGACGCAGTATATTTTTCAATGATTAAAGCTCAGATATATAGTTATATGAAGGCTCGTTTCTTCGAGCAGGCTACAGCGTTCCAGCATCAAGAAATATTCATTAGCTAAGATTGAGAGTGCTACCGTTGACTGAATACAGTTCATCAGCCAGTACCCCTAAGATATCACCTTGGCTAGTGATATCTCATCGCTATTGCCAGTGGTATGTGATATCTCACGTTAACTCATATGCCAATAGCAGGAACTGGAGTACGCGGGGTTGTCACACACGTGGATCAAAAAATAGAAAAAAATTAACAAATTAATAAAAACTGATCCCTCCATGCGTTCAATCAGTTTTATTTTAATCGAAATACTTTTGACAAACATAAAATAAAATTGAATAAGGTTGGTCATTCTCCAATCGGTAAAAATGTTAAATACAAAATTTCTACATAAGTCTGTTATTTTGTAAGCATATTTGGTCAAGCAAGGGAAAACCTCGATGATATTTAAATTTCTAGGCTACTGTGTTTTTTCAGTGCGAATACTATCACGTTAAAATCGCACACTACTTTATGTAAATAAAAATAACTTCAACTTAAAAAGATATTACTTATCCTGTGTATTTTATAATCTAAGCATTGATCAAAGTGGCGGGGGTCTACCATACAACTGCTGACTTTTCACACTTTGTTTTCAAAGTTTGTTGGGAGCATACAGACTTCATTCATTAATCAATTTTAATGACACTTTGAAAAAAGATAAAGACTTAAATGACAAAGAATTGATTAGTTTTTGGACAATATTGGGATAATTGGCGGGGGCTCTCCCGTACACCTGTTTATTGTTTCAATGTTTGTTGGAAGCATACAACATTCGTTCGTTAAGTAGTTTTAATGACACTTCGCAAAAAGATGCAAATATGTGTGGCAAGGAACTGATTAGTTTTTTTAGCGATAGTAAACAAAGTGGTAAGGGGTCCTCCGAGCACCTGTTATTTTGGAAGCTCAATAACATCTGTACCTGATAATCGAATTGGATGAATTTTGGTACATAAACATCTAGTACAGATCACAACAGTTCTGAATCCTCACTTCTGGTTTGTCACTTCCGGTTAAATTTTTTTTTACTTTTTCTCGTACAACAGAATTTATGTTTTTTGGGATACTACTGCTTTCTTTAATATTTTTATAATTAGAACTACGAAGTCTATAACATTGGTTAGCTTTTAATTAAAGTATTTGATGGATATTAGCTCATTGTATATCCAGAACACTATGTTTCCAGAGCTGTGGTGAAGTCAATATCTTTTAAAACCGTTATAACGGTCGATTTGGTACTAGTATTTTAAAAAAATTAACAAATTTAAAATCTTTGGAATCTTTTTTATCAATTTACTTTAAAAATAGACCTCTGCAGTTAGAGGTTCCTGAGTGAGCGGCTCCAACAAAAAAGTTTGCCAAAAAATTTTTTTTTTAAACAACCGGCACGCTCACTGTCGTATTTGTAGAGCCAGATCAAAAAGCCTTTTCTAAAAATGTGTGTTTTATTAATATCTTAGACAAGTTCGTAAATCAGCCAAATCCGACACATGATTAAGAAACTAGAGGCTTTATACTAAAAAAAAAGTCTGTTTTTTAGATCCGGTATAACGGCTGTTTAGATATTAATATTTTTAAAAACATCATAAATTTAGAATCTTTTTGAAACCCTTTTTATCAATTTCTTCCAAAAAAGAAACCTCTGCAGTTGGAGGTTTCTGAGTGAGCGGCTCCAACAAAAAAGCTTGTAAAACACAAAATGCGTTTGAATCAACCGGCACTCTCACAGTCGCATTTGTGGAGAAAGATAAAAAAACTTTTTTTTGAAAATGTATGTTTTATGAATTTCTTAGACAAGTTAGTAAATCAGCAAAATCCAACACGTGGTTTAGAAATATAACGGCCGTTTGGATACTAATATTTTTAAAAACTTCATAAATGTAGAATCTGGAAACATTTTAACCCGTTTCTTATAAATATAAACCTCTGCAGTTAAAGGTTTTTGACTTGTCGGCTTCAACAATCCCCGTTTGCAACAATCCCCAACAACAACAACTTGCAAAAACCTTATATCAACGAAAAAAATATAAAAAGATTTGAATAAAAGAAATTAATTTTTTTTTCTTAGAAATAAAATATTTATGATATTTTGCAGTAATTGCACGATATATGATATAGAATAGAGTATGTTTAAGGTGTGTTTTTCATATAGTGTTATAAATTGTCACACATATGCTCTGTGGTAGATTTGATATTTGTTTGTTGCAAAATTGGATAGATGTAGTTTTGCTTATATGTAGCTGATTTTCTTTTTAAAATTTGTTCGATATCTGTTTGTAATTAGTTTGTTTTGTTAAAACTAATCTGATACATCAGATTCTACTTGTACACAAAACTGTCTGATCTCGAAATCTACCTATTTCTAGCGGACATCTTGCCACTCGGAATTTTTTTAAACGAAACCTCTAAATCGGTGTGCGCTATATTAGATTCAGATTCACTCCAATTAGGTTGCACTTTTGTTTGTCCCATTTAACAATTTTCAATTTGAGCACTGTGATAATGAACAATTTAAGATTTCGTTTAACTTGCGTAAAGTTTGGAAACAGAAATAATTACTGTACCAAAGTTGTGTAAAAAACTCGTTTACCACAGTACAATTATAAACAAATAATTTCAACTATCAACTACAATCCAAGTTAAAAATTTGGTTTTATTTACTTTGGTTAACTTTTTAACTTAAATTATTTGTTAACTTTTTTAAAAAAAGGAGTTTTAAATAAAAATATGATTTTATAAAATTATGTAAGTTGGACATTTTTTCCTTTATTTTTATTTGAATTTAATCCAATGAAATTCTCTAAAATGGAATGGTATTCAATTTGACCAATCACATTTCAATTAAAATAATAACAGGAAACGGTCAATTATTATCTGTTTTATTTTTTTAAAGAAATATGAATTAATAGAATTATAAACTAATGTCTTAAAATAATGTTTATTGACGAAGTTTTTTTCCTGCAAAATAATTTTCATAGTGAAGATATTGTATCTGCCATTTATAATATTTTTCTGGTTGTTTTTTTCAATTTTCGATAATATTAATTTTGTTTGATGCCTCGATGGATTTATAGTAGGCCAGAATAAATAAAAACAATTCACATATAAGAAATATAAAGAAATCAAAGATGGCAAACAATTTTCCAAAACATTTTTTTGGAAAATTGCTCAAACAAGTAGAATTGATAAAAGCCCTTGGCCTACGGTTTTGAGCTATTATCAATCAACTTGCTTTCGAAGTTTTCGCAAAAATTTATTTTGAATTATCGCCGTCCTTTGGAAATTACTACTGAAATTTGTTTGCTTTATTTTTATTTTTATTTAACACAATGAAATTCTCTAAAATGTAATGACATTATTCAATTTGACTAATCACATTTGAATTATACTAATAGCAAATAGTTATACGACTGGCCTACTGCGACATCAGTTAATTATCAAATAATTATGGAATAATTAACTGATATCGCAGTAGGCCAGACGTATAATTCATAAAAAACATACAAAGAAATGAAAAATGGCATACAATTTTCTAACCGAATTCCCCTCGTTCGGTAATAAATTCTCACAATTTTTTGGAAAATTCCTCAAGCAAGTGGTATTGGTATTAAACCTCGGCCTACGGCCTCGTGCTATTATCAATATGCTTGCTTTCGAAATTTTCGCAAAAATTATCACCGACCGCCCTTGCGAAATTACTACTGATAAATTCACTCTAGAATTAAGACTTCTGCTATCATATTTTCTACATAATATGATAACAGAAAATTTTGTTTGTTAATATTTTACTAATTAGGCTTTAGAATTTCCTAGACCGAAATATTGCACATTGACTTTTGTTTCATGCGATGTTGTTACAATTTAAGTATGTTCTTACAAATTTCACAAACAAAATTAAGTTCTTTGCACCTGGTTCTCAATAAACAACTAATAGTGAAACATTTGACAGTCGATTATTAATTCTTTTAAACGTTCAGCAAGTTTTGGTTACTAAACTCCATTGACTGTTTAAGCATAGAATGTTGACATCTTGCAATACAATTTCCAATCACAAGTATTATATATCGTTTTTTATTCATTCCTTCTAACTTTTGTTTTTAATAATAGGTATGCGTACAAAATATATAATTTTATAATAAAACAAATCTAATATTTTTCTTTGTATCAAAATGCAATGAGGCTACGAACAGAGTGGAAGCTTTGAGCGGTGCGGTGCGCAAAGCGGTACTGGAAGCGTAGATAGCTTCAAAACCGTATTATCAAATGAGAGTGTTCAAAGTGTGAAGCGCAGAAAACAGCATCGCTTCACTGTGAACATTCTTATACTTATACACATGCAGTTTTGTAGCTATCTACGCTTTCATCACCGCTTTGCGCAGAGCACAGCTCAAAGCTTTTACCCTGTTCGTAGCCTGCGTGAATGTTTCGTTTATTATTCACTATAGATGCAATTTCTAGTCCTATATGTATTTATATTAGACTACATTAAGGAAATTTAAATTTATTGGGGATTTTTTGAGATCAATTAAACTCAAGTAAGTAAAGAAGTAATTGGAATTTTTTCAATTCAAAGGTATAGTTGGAAGTTTCTCAGAAAAAAACTTCACTTCTCATTTTTCGTGTTTCGTGTTTCGGATGAATTCGAACATTCCTCCTCAGTGCCTGGTTCGAATCCTTAGGTAGACACGTATTTACTTACTTGAGGTTAATTGATCTCAAAAAATCCCCTATCAAATTAATACTACGTGTTTTTTATTTTTTTACCAGTTTTGACCCAGAGTCGCTTGAAATTTTTTAAAAAATTTGTGACAAAAATAAAAAGTTAAATTGTGTTCGAAAGGGTTATTCGATTTGAGTAAATTTTGTTTGTTTGAGAGAGTGTAATATTTTTATGGAGCCTCACATTGTGAGGCTTCATAAAAATATTACACTGACAAAAAAAATTTTTTAGTTAGATGATTTTTTTAAATTTTAATTCTTCAAACATTACGATTTCAAAAAGTGTCGTTTTGTTTTCTTTCTTTTTTTTATATTTTAAAGATTTATTAATAAATGTAAATTATTTTTGTATTTATTTTAAAAAATTGTATATCCTTAAACTCACTCAAAAAAAAAAAAATAATATAAAACTTTTTACTTTTTTAAAAATGAAAAATTATTTTAATTTTAATTCTTTTCTTGTTTTTATTTATAACTTAACTACATGTTTCAAGATGCAATATCTTATCTACAGGTTGTTTGTACAATTGAAGATTGATTATTTATTATTTACTCAAAACATACTAAAATTACAGACAAGCGTTATTTTTTGTTTTTGAGAAAAACTCATTTGAATAATATATTATTAGTTTGTGTTTTTTGTACTTTGTCTCTCTCATTCACTAAAAGCAAGTTTACCGATTTTATAAATAAATTATTTTACTGTCACTTTTGAAAAAATTACAAATATAATTAGCTGATTTGCTATAACATGGAACATGCATATATGCGGTTGCTAATTACATGTTATAATATGTAACATTGTATATGTGCCGGTTCCCTTTATTGTTAACTAATATAATTATTAAATTTAATTCAAATTGACTTAAAATATGATGATTGAACATTACAATATATTCGGCATTCCATTTAATTAAATTCAACCATAAGTGAGGATCATAAAATTTTTCAACATCTTTTTAAAAAAATTTTCAATCTTATCTCTGACGGAAGATTATTAAATAATTGCAATCCTTCGTACATAACCATACTTTGCGATCCACTTTAACCACACTTCTTTAGTGTATTTTCTTCCAATATTTTAAACAGTCTTTGTAAAAATTCACAAAAAGTATTTGAAATTTAATTAGAAAGCCTCAATTTTTTGTCGGAATACCCTGTGATTGTTTATTATAGCAATCTCGCAGATATTATCTCATCTTATCATATTTTAGAAAGGTAATTAAATATCGATTAATTTTATTAAAACTCTAAACATTTTAAATGTTGCACGATGTCATTGAAAATTCAAACTAATATTATTAATTAACAAACCAATTTTGATAATTTGTTAGTTTGTTAATTAATAATATATTTTTAATACATTGTCGTCAACGGGTGATAGTAGTTTATCTCTTATTTTAGGCACTATTACTAAATGCTTTTTTTTTAAGTCAATTTTCAATTACGCTATATAAATAAAGTTAAATGTTGATATAAATTTAATTAAGCTAAAAATAATGTATAATAGAATTATAAAAAAACTCTAATTATTTACAATAAAATGTAACAATTCCTAACAAAAAATGAAAACGATTGTATTTATAAAATATATATTAGTTAAGAAAATTATAACATTTAGTGTGTGTGATTCATTTTTACTCAATTTTGAAAATGTTTTTTTTAAATTTTAGTTAAATTATGTTTATGCAAATGTAAGTTTTAATTTATTGTTTTATGAAACCACAATTTTAAAATTTAAAAATTCACTATACCAATTTTATATATTGTACAATTAGTAATTGTGATCTGTAAAAATTATTTGTAACATTTCTGATATTTTTTTAAAGAATAAAGATTTTTTTTGAAATTTAAATTGAAATGATAAAATTTTACTTCTATTAAAAATTGTTTAAATTTGATAAAAGTCTTATTGGAATAAAAATAACCATTAGCTAATTAAATATGCTTTGAAAACTACAGTTCTATGTGAAATATGTTTAATTAATAACCGAAATTATTGAACAATTTTGTCTACAGTTTTTATATAAATCGAATACTTGTTAGTAATCAAATGTCTTAAACAATTGGAAAGGTTTATATTAACGTATTTGTAACACCATACCTCGGTATTTTCGATCTCATTGAAATGAATACCAATTACATAAAACCCTAATTATTTTTTTCTTTGTGTGTCAATTTTGAATTTAAACAGCCTCTTATTATTACTTTTATCAAATTAAAACAAGAATTTTAGATTCTACAGTGTAAAGAAGAAGACGAATTTGGCACCCTCTAGTGAATTGGACAATGCCTTTCAGCTCTTTTAATCGAACAACATCAGAGATGCAGTTTATCTTGGTATCCATATTATTTGATTTACTTTATTTATTTATTAAATAAACAATAAATGGTCTCCATGTGAAAATTTTGTTTTTTATTTTCCCAACAAAGAAATTATTAAATTAAATTGAATATTGGGAAAATATTAACAGGTAATGGAATGACAAGACCTTTAAATAATACGGAAAATTAATAAATTGATGTTTCAATTTTTTTAATTTAAATTTGAAACATCAAATTTTAATTTATTTTTGATTCAATTTGATTTAACAAAGCAACAAAAACAATTACACCGGGTGACATGAAGTTTTATATTTGTGTTAAAAAATATTAAATACATTTTGTTTAATACATTTTTTTCTTTTATTTTCTTTAGATTCTCACCACGGCATCAACAATCAACTGTTCAACCAGTAATTGGCCGAAATCAAAATTACGCACCACCATTAGTAAGTTTAAAACAAGATGTCAGGTATGATAATGAAATGAATTATAGAGAACGGTATGAAGAAAGGCCACCGGGCGTTGATGAACAGCCACCACCACCTGGATTTGAAACAACAAACGAACGATATGATCGTGAAGGTTCATTTAACAGTCAACAACAGTATTTCGATGAATATCACAGACCAGACAATGAAACAAGCTACAATAAGCCAATAAATCCTGTTGATCGACCACCCAGTCGTCATGAACATTCTAAAACTCATTCACCACCACCAGATCGACATGATATCCATCGTCGTCATTCGAAGTCTAAATCTAAAGAGAAACACGAAAACCGCAAAGAAAAACAAAGGCGAGATGAATCTAAAAAATCTTCGCATGGAGATCTTAATAGAGAAAAGGACAAAGGAGATAAGAAAAGAGAAACGTCAGACGAAGAAAAGCGAGAGAAAAAAATAGCGAAGGAAAAGAAAAAAAAGAAAAAAGAAGCTGAAAAGAAGAAAAACAAGAAAGAGAAAAGAGAAAAACGTGATCGTAAAGAAAATGAAAAAGAAAAAAAAACATTGGAAAAACTTCAAGCTAAACAATTAAAAAAAGAAGAAAAAGAAATCAATGATGAACCAACGGATAAAGAAATATTCACACCTCCTCAGAAAATTGAGTGCGATAATATTTCAAAGGTAGAAGAAAGTGAGGGAAGCTTTTTGGATTATTCGTTTGAAAATACAAAACTTGAGCAAGATGCATTTAGTGAAACCGAAGAACAAAGTATAAATGATGCAAAAGTTGTAGAATCTGTTACTAGTCCCGTAACTATTAAAAAATCGGATTCGATCTTAGATATTCATGCGAATTTAGATTTTGAGCATGAGATGAACGAGATTGATAGTGAAAATCTAAAAAAAGTTTCATCAGAACCATCGGTTTTAGTTCCGCTTCCAGAACCATCAAAATGGGAGCGTGAAGAAGATTCTGGATCAATAAATGAAAAGAAAGCACAAGGCGAAGAATCAGGTGGCTCGCCAGATGATCGTAGTGGAAAAGTCACAAATGAAGTATTGAAACGTGCTGAAAATGCTATTTTCGCTCGTGCAATAAATGCAATTAGACCTATAGAAATTAAAAAAATCAGTGTAGAGCGGCAAAAGCTATATTCAGGTGATAAAAATCAAACCGATTTGTCACCGGTTTCATCAGTAATAGTTAAAGCTGTAAGTCCTGTCATAGAAACATTTCAAATTACTGTTCCAGCCAATACGTGTTCAGTTGAACGATCAGTTGAAATCAAATCAGAACCGAAGAATCCTATTTCTAGAATTTCGATTAAAGATCGTCTTGGCAGCAAAATTACAGAAAATATTCGTAGGTCACTTTCAAAAAGTCCATCGAATAATAAAATAATTTTAGAAATTAATCGCCGTTCTCCAAATAGATCAAACGAGCGCAGTAAGAAAGACGATAGGACAAGTCGTCCACGCGATGAAAGACGTGTTATTCGTACATCCGATTTGAGAAAAGTGCAAGAACTTCGTTCCAAAGAAAAGGATAGTAGAAGACGAAACGATGAAACCGATTTTGATAGACGACGTAACTATGATTTAAATAAATCTCACGATTCTCATACAAATCGTGACAGACGTATTAGAAACAGAGACAGATATTCTGAAAAAGGACGTGATCGACGAAGTCGAAGTAAACCTAAAGAAAGGGAAAGAACCAGAGCTCGAAATAACATAGCTCGAAGTCCCGATACTAAAAAAACTAAAGATCGTCACAAATCATCAAAAGATGAACATCGACAAGATGAAAAAAAACTAACAAAGAGATCGAGATCGCCCAGTATGGATAAAAAAAGGGAAAGGAAAGTTAAGAAACATGAACAGTCTAAAGAACAACCCTCAACAAATAATAGTAATGGAGAGAATAAAACGAATGAAACGGCAGAAAATAATAATGACGTCACACCCACTCACAATATTGACAACAGCTGTATTAGAGATTCAAACAAAATTGACCGAAAACGTTCAACAATTGACGAGGCTAATTTCGTTCCAGATTATGATGAGCAAATGGATCAAGAACAAAATGAAAACATTGAACAAAAAAATATAATTGAAGATCAACATACACAAACGAGTGCTAAAGAAAAATCTGTACAACCCAAATCGATAAATATAACTATTCGATCAGAATTAGCACCTGATGTTATTCAAAATAGGCATCATAGTTCTTCAAGTGATCAATCATCATCGAGTACGGATACAGATAGTAGTGCCGATACAGATGAATCAAGTAGAAAGCGTAAAAAAAGAAAACATAAAAAGCAAAAGAAATCGAAGAAAAATGTAGTTTCTTCGTCTGATACGGACGAATCACCACGAAAGAAAAAGAAAAAAGATAAAAAATCTAAATCATCGAGGAAGAAGAAGAAAAATAAGCATAAATGATCGTTTAAGAAATATTTTAGAGTGTTTGAATGAGACTAGAATCTGTTCCCAATTTTCTAAAGTTTTTATTCTAATCGTTAAGATTTTGTTGTTTATGAGAAAAGTACTAAAATGTTTGGTCAACAAAATTCAGCATATTTTAAATTGTTTCTAAGGATGTGTATGCATTAAATATGTTTTTATAGAAAAACTAAAACAGTAAATCTAGTTTTTATTAGTGTCTTGTGCTTCGATTATTATTATTATTATAAAAATTGGTACAAACATTTACAAATAATTAAAAATTGGATCGCAACTTATTTAATTAACGTCAATTTTTTTATTTTCGTCGATAGATTTCAAATATTTATAACAATGTTGACTGCTTGTTATTTGTTAACTCCTAATTAAATATTTTGACTGTATCCTAATCAACGGTCCACAATCCAATAACAGTTATTAAATTTTTATTTAGGCAGACATTTCAATAACGACGTGCGATTATTTTTGTTTTATTCAATTTTATTTTCTTCCATGGCCTCAATTTCGGGAATAGAAAGATAGAATAACATATTTCTAATTTTCTTTTACTATCAATTTTTAGGGATGAATAAAAATAATAATTTAATAATAAACAATATTTTTAAGAAATAATAAAATAATGGAATGTGTATAAATAATATGTAAAGATATTGTTATTAAATATAAATTAATAAATGTATGAATAAAAGTTTGTGTTTATGTTACTAATAAATTTTACCTTTCTTATCAAACCATAAATATTTGATTGAATAGTTGTGTAAACGTTTCACGGACAAGTCCTAGCTTGGCAGTATTTCAGCATAAGTAACTGGTATTACTTGATAAAAAAATATGTAAGATACACTGAAAAAAACATGTTATATTTCCAATCGAAATGCAGTTGTCTCAACCTACACGTGAGGGAAGCTATGTCAAATCAAACGCGAAGACCAAAATTGATTCAACAGCTGTTAGTACGTACAGACAGAACTGCGTAGTTGAGACAATCGTACGTAATATTTATGTGAAAATAAAATACAGTTCAATTTATTTCAAACACATCTACATACATATTTAGAAATGGAAAATACATGATATAAGGGCAAAGTTAATTTCTTTCATGGAAATAGTAATTAACTTTGTTCAACTACTGTTACTGTTTTAAATAAAGCTCATGGAAAATGTTTGCCTGTAGTTGTCCCAATCACCGTGGTATTGTTTGCAAGTATATTTCTTTGTTTGAATAATCAACTGTTAACTTGGAGATGAGGTTGTCTTGTCTATTATTTTAGTTGGTATGCAACGAATTGTTTACCACTCTCAAATAACCAGTAAAAACGTTTTTTCGGTTCTACGTTTTTAACCGCGTCGCGTAAATTAAGACGTTGGCACAAATTAAACTAAAATATGTTTTTATATTTATCGGTCATAAATTTTGTAGTACGCCAATCTTGGTGCATCATTTGTGAAATTATCGCTTTTCTGCTTAAATTCTAAGATGGTAGGGATTGACCAATACAGGCTAATTGTGTCTGTTTGCATGTTACGGGCGGCTTGGAGGAGGCGTATGTGTGGCTCTCCATATAAAAGTATAAAAATGTGTTTCTGAAAACCTTAAGATCAAAATGGACTCGTTTTGGGTTGGGCTAAATGCTAACCCCCATTTCAGTAAAGAAAACATTGTGCTATAAACTCTGTACATCTTAGAATCATTACAAGAATGACCTCGGATACTGTAGATTTCAAATGGGAACCTGGCACGTGCCCAAGCGTAAGAAGTTAATTTAGAAAAACAAAAAGCAAACCGATACTTATACGCTTGATGTAGTGGCTTTACAAGAGCTAAGATAGCCATGCAGTGGAATCCATAAAACATCGAAAACATTCTCATACTGTTGCGGTTATCAAAACGAAGGAGAGTTCAGGGTTTGCTCTCTCGTATATCGTGGCGTACATCAACATGTGATCGACTTCTGCCCAATTATCTGCACTAAAACAATTAAATGATCGTTAATGTTAATGCATCTACTGAAAAAAAGCAGAGTATATTAAAGACTTGTTCTTCCTAGATCTTGAAGCGACCATCAGTAAAATCAAATCTCGAGACACGATATCGTCGAAAGGTATTTCAATTCTCAAATTGGTTGAAGAATAGAACTTAAAACACATATCCGTTTAAACAGCTTGCATCTTGCCAATAACAACTTTCACGCAGCTGAGTCAGCCATGATATATGATTTAGTTAAGTCTCTTCACTCACAAGAGAATGCACAAAGCAATCGTGGAAATCAAATTACGGAAATTCAAATCGATCGATCACATCATGATCCCTTAGAGATAGTCTACATGTGTAACTGACGCTCGAACATACAGAGGTGCTGTATGAATCGCTCATATACTTGTCATCTTTAATTAAAAGTTCAAGTTGTCATCTGCATGGAATGTAAACGCATTAAAACATCCGGAAACACTGAATAGATATTAAGAAGAACACTATTTCTTAAAACATAAACGTAATACATAGAAAAACATACTATTTTTCTAAAGATGCCCTTGAACATACAAGAAGAATGGGAAACGTTTCAATTAACCATGATATTCACAGCACAAACTACAATCGGAAAACGACCACCGACATCATACAACGAATGATTTGCCGACCATTGCCGTCAAAGCGTTAAAAAAAAAGGGCGAGAAAAATGGTTAACAAAAATACTCGAACTTCCCAAACAGAATTATGCGGCTTATGGAAATTCAAAAGAGTGCTTTGCAAATACTCGGCATATGACACAATATTGCCACCCAAGATCCAAAGTAATCAAAAAATAGAAACAACAAACTTACAAGAAATGAACTTGGTGTGCTGACCGTATGGCGATAACACTATCAAGATCTACTAAATATGACAAACGAACTTCTTACTTCTCAAGATGGACGGGTCTACGGCCCAGAAGTACACGGAACGCAGTTCCGACCAAGGACCATGACAACAATTTCGACGAAAGGTGCTCGCAGCAAAACACAATGCGAATGAACACGCATTCGGAAACTCAGACTGATGTGAAAATTATGCAATTGAATTGCAACGGTCTCACCAACAAGATAGATGATATTATAAATTATATGTGCAATACCAATATTCTAGTCACGGTTCTTCAAGAAACCAAATTAAATGTTAGATCTAAGATTAGTGACAATTTCTGAAGACTGTCTAATTCTCGGAGATGTGAATGCTCATCATGATCTATGGCACTCGCACCTAAACACTGATTCACGAGCTGAAAACATTGCCCATCAAATTTACGGCTCCAATTTTGGAGTCCTCGACGAACCACATCCAACAAGGGTTACAAATATGAAATAACTCGTATTCTTCTCCAGATGTTTCCCTTGCCAGCATGTCACTAATGCCAATTGCTGAATGGAGAACTGATACTGCATTGGGATCAGACCACGTGCCGATCATAATCACCTTAAGCCGTTCCATTATAACATAATAAAATCAGAGAAGAAGACCTATTCTAATGTTATAGTCCCTGGGTCGGCGCCGATTTCGTGTGATGATTACCACATATTTTATACTTCGTGAGGCGCCTGTACTTGACGAGCCCAAAAACATTTGTTCTGCGATTTTTCTCAAAACGGCCGCTTTTGCGTTCGGCAAGCTCCGAAAAATCCCGATTGCCCGGGATCTTGTAAAATTTTTTTTTTTAGCTATGGGGATTGGAAATTTGATTTAGAACACGAGGGTAACCTGGTCTGACAAAAATTTGTCTGCTATTGTCTAGTCCGACAACCCAAACTTCCAAAATGTCAGTTGTCGGACTCGACCATAGCAGACACATTTTTGTCGGACAAGCTTACCCTCGTCTTCTTAAACAAATTTCCAACCCCCAAAGTTAAACAAAAAATGTGGTAGCAAATTTACAAGATCGCGGGCAATCGTCATTTTTCGGAGCTTGCCGAACGCAAAAGCGGCCGATTTGAGAAAAATCGCAGAAAAAATCTTTAAGGGCTCGTCTTGGACAGATGCCTCACAAAGTATATAATGTGTGGTAATCATCACATGAAATCGGCACCGGCCCAGGGACTATTAACAAAGCTGACTGGGAAAATTTTACTAATTTTACTGAAATGGAATTCAGTAAACAATTTTTACCACTTGACGCCCTCTGGAGAAAAAAAATTCAGAACATTTTTTAATACAGCCAGATCTCGCTTCATTCCAACCGGAAGAATACAAAAGGTGAAACCAAACTTCCCACCGGAAGCTTGTGTACGCTCCACCCAAAGAGATGACATCTGCAAGGCAGATCCAGCTGATGCTAGAATTCCAGACCTTAACAAGAAAATTAATAAGTTAGTTGCGGAACACAAACGTGATAAATAAATGAAGAATGCTAGTGAATGATTCAAGCTTTGGCACAAGTAAATAGTCTCTGGAAGGTCATAAAAGGCTTAATCCATCCTCGACAACCAGGCAACAATTGCATGATCTCCTTCGACGATATCCCAACTGAAAACCACAGAAAATGCGCAACAAAATTCAACACACAGTTTACAGAAAAGCCACGTAAACTCGAAAACCAAACTAAGTCAGTATTGAGACATCTGCGCAAACTAAATACTGAACATTTAGAGGAAATCACATTTTCTGCAGAAGAGGTTGAGAATGCCATAAACAAAATTAAGCCATCCAAAGCTATCGGACCCGACGGCTTCTCAGCCATCATGCTAAAACATATTGGACCCAAAGGACTGAAATATCTCACTACCACACTCAACACATCGCTAAATGCCCTAAATCAAAATTTTCATTTATTAAAATGCTCCCACAATCAAAATTTTCATAACTCGTTTTTGTAATGTATGCAAAAACCTATTCTCAAATTTTCTAATTGTTTCTTTCTTTTCGACTGAAATTCAGTCATTTTAAACTTAATGGAAGAATAGGTTTCTTTGTTTTAATTGTGAGAAATAGTACATTATATACCGAGGTGATAAAGTACATTTTCTACATTGAGGTGGATATTAATTCGCGAGAAACGAAGTTTCGAGCGAATTAAGCACCGAAATGGAGAAAATTTTCTTCACCGAGGTTTATATACTATTTTTTTTACTACTTGATATAAAAAATGCACTGAAACTCTTAATTATTCACAAAATAAAGTGTCAATTAATAAGCAAATGGTGAATAAATAAAAATTTTGATTTGGTGAAACATTGTTTATCATATCAATGGATTGCGTATTGGATATTTATTATTCAGGGCTGCTTAGTTAGAAATTTATTTTCAATGAATTTTCTTAAAACTATATAAAAATCACATATGCTTTGCATTAAAAAATATAGCTTTTATTTATTTTTGACATGAAATTGAAAATCTATTCAATATTGTTGAGCCAAATTAAGAATTTTTTTAGTCTACAACTCACAACTAAACTAAATTTCAACAGAATTCTGTTTAACACGAATTTAAATTTTAAATAAACTACTATAGTTGCAAAGAAGTTTTTGCATTCATTCATTATTTTATTTACGAACGTGCTAAAATACTTATTATTAGGTGTGGGGAATAATTATTAGTAACCATAGCTGAGAAAATTAACTTTTGTCTTGGGTTTTTGAGTAAATAATTGAAATTTCTCATCCAAGTAGTAAAAAAATTTATTTTCACACAATTAGGTTTCTGGAATTGTGTTTTTTTTTACTAACTTAACGATTTTATTTGTTTTTTTGAGCGGATCAAATAAAACCGAGGTTTTGAGTTAAGTTGGAGAATGATTGGATGGGATTGGAAAAGTGGCGAGCAACCGGGAATGATCAGAGAAAATCGTTGGTTTAGATTGTTTAGTTTGTCTTTTGTTTGTTTGTGTTTTTTTCTGATTTTGTTCGGTTAATTAATTTGAGAAATAACAATCCCGGGGAAGTCTAAAGATAATTAAGTGATCGAATAAACCTGAATTAGTGATTTTTTTTTCCTTTTTTTATTTGAGTTTAAAATAAATGATTTTGAAAGAATAGTGATAAAATTATTGAAAAATGAAAATATACTAGTTAATAAAATTCATTAGTAAATCTGTGTTGATTTGAATTTTCTTTAAATAAATGATTTTGAAAGAATAGTGATAAAATTATTATAAAAAAATAATAGTCGATAAGATAATTAGAAAGAAAAAAAAACAGAATAAAAGAATATTAAATAGAACTGGTACAAATTTTTCTTTATTTTTGAAAACGAAGGAGGATTATGGAGATTACTTAATTTGGTGTATGGAAGCCGGTCGTCGTTCTTGAATTAAAGGTCAGGTAAGTGCATATTTACTGTACGTTTGTAGTTTATTCTATCTTTTGAGTTGACGTGATTTAGTTGATTTTAGGTCTCGAGTAAAAGGCGTCCTAGGGCTGGCATGTGGTTTTTTTGACGCCATGATGTAGGGGTTGGGGGGATGGAAAGGTTTATCATTTAACAGATAAATCCGGGGCCACCTCACAACCATGGGTTGATAATCCCGTCGAGGATTTGAGGAAGAACATGGTGCAGCGGGACTTCAGGTAAGTAGGGATGGCCATCCACATTCCTTCTTCCGATTAATGTTATAAACCGCTTCCAACCAGGACTATCTAGTTACCGGACAACCCACGACCAAAAACATACGCCTGAGCCAAGCCGTAGAAGCGGGCCCGGATTTCTAGCTAGATGGTCAAATCTTTAACTTTGGCCAGTGTAATCTTTACTCCTATTTGAGGGTCAAGGTTGCACGGCTAAAGGTTACAACCCTTCAGATACCAGATATCTGGAAAACGGCAAGAATAAGCCCTATCTTGAAACCTGGAAAACCTGAAGAAAAAGGAGAATCTTACAGACCGATCTCCATCCTTTCATCATTCAGAAAACTGATTGAAGCGCTTCTATTACCTCGGTTAACCGGATCTTACAATTTGACGTCACACCAACATGGCTTTAGGACAGCACATAGCACAACCACCGCGTTTCATAGAATACAAAATCAGATCAGTGATGGTCTGAACCAAAAACAACCCTGGGCTAGCACAATTTTAGTTTTTTTTTTTAAAATAAAAAGTGTTGTGTTATATGGTTTACAATGTGTGTCACAACAACACATAAATACCTTTAAAGACCCATGTCCCACAACAACCTGCGCTCTAAGGTGTTGATTAACGCTTTTTTAAACCTCTACGGATTGAAACCACCTGAGACTATGGATTCCGGCAAATTATTCCATTTGTATGCATGGCTAAATATATAATTTACATAAATGTTAAAAATATATATTATGGAATTGGTCTCCAAGTTGGTTATTAATTAAATAATTATTAAATTTGTAGATTTAATAAAAATGTTTTATTTTTCTAACAACTTTTTATAAAATATAAAAATCAGACCGGTTTCAGATATATATATCTATCATCAGTGAAAATTTTTTATATTTATGACAATATTATTTGAAAATTTGTTTGTTTCTAAAAATATGCATACTAAATTAAACATAAAAAATTTTTAAAACAAAAATTGAAAAGCTTAAAATTGTAAAATATGATAAGAACAAAAACAATAAAGAAAAATATTAATTTATAATTAAATTGTACAAAATATTAGAACAAAATGATAGTTGTTCATTCAAAATTTAAAATGGTGACTTCTTAGTAGCTTTATATATTTCAAACTCTTCCATTGAATCCATGAGAGGACCTTTGTTACAAAAATGTAAAACTTCAAAATTATTTTCAAAACTTGTATATGAATGATTTTCATCGACTAGATGTTGAGCAAAAATAGATTTTATATTTTGAATGTTTTTTTGTTTAGGTAAAAGTTCTGAAAATCTGGTGATGAATTTTCTACCTGTTTGGCCAATATAAAATTTATCACAGGAATCACAATTTATTTTATAAATGCCAGCGCATTCTTCTAGTTTAGGTTTTTCTTTGAATTTGAAGTTTTTATATAGACTGTTTATTGTTTTGAAAGAAATTTTAAATTGATTAACTATTATGTTGGGTAGTAAATTAGTGTAATTTATAGAAATATATTTTACATCTGTATTAGTATTCAATCTGTTTATAGAACTATGGTTATTTATTCTTTTTGAATTTCGACTTAATATCCCGACTAGCATTATGTAAGGGCTTAAATCTGGACCGGATACGGCTTTCCCTACTACTGATAGGGACCGTATCAGGTACACTGAACAGGTCCTGATCAGAAATGTAACGCCTCAAACTATCCAAACCGGATCAGGCAGCCCTACTAGAACCGTACCAGGACCGGATCATTTAAAACAGAGAATTTACTCCTACAAACATTAGAAAAATTAAAAAATTTACTATTACATACAATAGAAAAAAAATGTCTATAAAAATATTCTAACTTTATACTTATCTATATGTATTCATAAGTCATAACGCAGAGAAGCGATAACTAAAGTATATGTGAAATTTCGCAAACTATGTATATCTAAAATGGATAATACTCTAGTGAATTTTAACTAAATGAAATTTATTAAAATGAAATAGGGCTCGAACCAGGAAAAATAGGGCATACCTTATTTGGAAAATCAGACATGGTTCTGGTCCGGTCCTGGTCCGGCATTTACTAGTAGGGATGAGATAGGTCTTTGAAATCCGGGCCGGATCAGGACAAATACGGCACCCCCTAGTAGTGAAATCAGGTATGATTTCTGATAGGGGCCGGATGCAAATGCCCTATTAGGATTTACCTTATTACACCCTCATCCGGCCCGGATCATAATAGGTCGTACCTGAAGAAATTGCTAGTCGGGATTTTATCAATAATATTTGGGTTGTATCCGTTATTAATAGCAATAAATTTAATTGTGTTTAATTCATTCTGGAAATTTAAATGATTCATTGGAATAGTAAGTAATCTATTTATAAATGAATTATAAGCTGACATTTTTTGAGAATATGGATGGTGTGAGCTAGAGTTAATTGTAATATCAGTTGTAGTAGGTTTTCTATAAATTTTAAACTCAAAATTGTTATTATTCTTTGATATGGTTAAATCCAAAAAGTTTAACATGTTGTCTTTTTCAATTTCAAGAGTAAATTGTATCTTTTTGTTAATTTTATTCAAATAATTTTTGAAAATTTCAATTTGCCGTGAAGTTCCATTAAATAATAATAAAAAAAAAAATAATAAAAAGTTGTTAGAAAAATAAAACATTTTTATTAAATCTACAAATTTAATAATTATTTAATTTGTATGCAGTTCGGACAAAGAAGTCTTTCAGAAGTCAGCGCGGGATCTAGACCGTTTAACTGTTTGCGCTAGCCGATTGCCGAGTGAAACGGGGGTAAGAATAAGTTTGAGGCATGATGCTGCTGATTTCATTTGAGCACTGTTGATGACGATATTTGCAAAAAACAACGAGATCAGCAACAGTGTTGTAGGGAATCAAGTTTTGATGTCAAAGCTCGATCACCCACAATTCGTTTAGCCCGCTTTTGAACAGAGTCCAAGAGGGCCAATATGGAAACATAAGCAGCACCCCAAACTTGACAACAGTACTCCATACAGGGACGAATATAGAACTCATAAACATGGAGCAATTGGTATGTAGTAGAAAATTTTTTCGCATCTATATTTAGGGGGCCGAGTTTTCTAGACGCGTTTTTTGCCATTACACGATCGTTCCAGAGTAGGACATTTGAAGCTGTGACACCCAATAAACGAATGTTTTTATATTCACCTATTGGCTCATCACACATACTGAATAAAATATCTTTGGGGAACTCGGTCTTTGATCTGGAAACAATCAACAGCTGTGTTTTTTTAGAGGTGAAATTGACCAGGTTTTGGTCACCGAATCGGCAACTTTTGTCAGGTCTTTATTCACGTTTGTGGCAGCGTCTCTCTGGGCGGGATTAATTCGTTCGTGCATTTTACCTTTTAAAGGACGGGGCTCGAACGACTTTTACAGAGTACTATTATCCGCAAAACTATTTATTGGGTTGCTGGTGATTTTCAACAATTCGTTGATATAAATCAAAAATAGGGTTTGGGACAGTAGCATACTGAGCCTTAAGGCAAAACCCCCGATATAGAAGCCTAACTCATTTTTTAGCACAAAAAATCGTGATATTGTAGCGCCATTTTGAAATTAAAACTCAATATAAAATAAATTCAAAATATGTTTTTTATTCGCCTACATATTAAAGTGATTTGCGGCTTTAAAGTATCACTTTTCAACTATTTATTTTGTTGTCATAGCTACGTCCAAAAAAGTAAAAAGCATTTGTATTTGTTTAAATTCTATAAAAAATAAAATTTTTTATCAAAGCAACCCTCAAATTCAAAATTTCATTATCCAATTCAAATAGTTGTTTTCATTTGTTGACATAGCTACACAATAATTTGGAAAAAATAATAAATATTTTGTCAAAGGTTACTTGTTCCACATATTTTTATTTTAAAATTTATGAAAATTTATAATTTTAATTTAGAATAAACAACTTTTCTTAAAATATTTTGCTTGCGGCGAATAAAAAATAGTATATGATGCACGGACGTAAGCTATTTTGGACTTAATGTGGGTGCAAATCTCGCCTCGATTTTTAAACTCCACATCCGTCCAAAATCTTTAGCTTTACGTCCTAGCATCATAACGTACTATAACGTCTCTTGAAAAATAAAACTTCAGATAAAAAAATTCAAAAAAATTTAATCAGAAACACTAATCCATTTTTTTACATATGGCAATGTTCATTGATTATTGCAAACGGCGTGAATGAATTATGAATATCGGAGGTTTTGCTTGAGGTACACCAGTTTTAATTAGTCTAGACTAAGATGAAAATCCGTCTAAGGAGACCGAAATGTATTGGTTAGATAGAAAATTTTGAATCAGCTTCACAACATTTTGATGAAAACTATACGCAGCGAGCGTGTTGATTAAGTTGTACTCGACCTATCAAAAGCGTTCGACACAGTGTCGCACGCCGCACTACTAGATGACATCTTAAAGACCAATTTGCCAGGTCTTATAAAGCGCTGGTTGTGCAACTATCTTAGAGGTCGCCAAACGTACGTCGAGTTTCGGAACTGTAAGTCCAAGATGAGAGTACTCTAAACACCTACCTTAACATCCTCAATGATTGGTTCAAAACAAGGAAATTAAAACTTTCTACTGAAAAATCCACTTCTACACTTTTCACCACATGGACGAAGCAGGTAAACACAACACTAAGCATCTGTATTGACAACACTCATTCCGACAGTAAAAAATCCGATATTGTTGGGGCTAACATTCGACCCACTGTTTTAATTTAAGGCTCCTGCACAACAGGTAAACTCTAGACTGCCAAGTGAACACAAGCGATAAATATGACATCACACGAAGGTCATATATGTGATGTAGTTGTTAGTTCTTACATAAATTTGACACAAAACTGACACTCGTCATAACCTGGGGTACGTTTAAAAAATTTACCATAGTTAAATATATTTAAATGATGTTTAAATGCGGTCGTTCAAAAACGAAATAGTAAAGTTAATATTTAACTATTTGACAGCTGTTTTCGTTCAGAAACACACTAGTCTCCGCCCACATTTATTAAAAAACTATGTCGCGTTGATCGAAAAAAATTATAATTTTAATTTATAAATTGTGATAACTTATAAATGTGTCCTATTGGTTCAAAAAGGATCTATTCTACTTTTTAACGTTTTTGAGTTATTACGTAAAATAAAATTTTAACAATATGTGTGTAGGTATTTCTTTTTTTTTTAATGGAATCAACATGTTGAGCATTGAATACCGTTAACTCAATAGCTTTGAATATTCCTATAGATACCATATTGACCGTTTTCTTTTACGTTTTCTTTTTTCTTAAAAAACCTATACAAATTACTTTCGTACCTAGTGACGAAAGCAATTTTTTAAAAGCCATCTATTTTCTAATTTCTTAACTAGAATAAATCATCCTAAAACACCCATTAAGAGAATCAATTAATTGAATGAAATAATTTTTTAGTGTTAATTTGTCTTTCTTGGGAAGATGACGTTAATTAATTTTAGAATTATTTACGGACAATTTACTTTAAAAATGTAAAAATAATATAATAGTTTACTATATAAGATTCACATATTCTTTTTAAATAGTATGGTAACAAACAGTTGGTGTTAAGATATTTTTAAAAAAATGATTTCACCTATTTATTTAAGAAAAACGAAAAAAATATTTATTTACATAAAATATTTTACGTTGTTTTAAAATATATCAGGAATTTACGTAACGTCATCCCCATACAAAAACTAAATCAAAACTGTTTTTTTTATTTTAGACTTGACTTTGTATATTAGAAAACCGTCTTTAGTTTTAAGCCTACTAGACGCGAAATGCAAAAAACAATAAACCTTTAAAGATGTGTTATTTAATGATTTTAGGGACTTTATAGACCAAATAGAATAAAATTATAGAATTTTGTAGTGTAAATAGAATAAATATATGTATACAGTTGACGATTTTTTTGTACGAAAGGACAATCAGGCTTGTAACTAAAGACGGTTTTATTTATAACATAGAAATTGGATAATTTATTCATATTGAGTCATCTATATTTTAATAGCAGAAATATAAATTTAAAGATTTTGTTTGGATGTTTATATGTTTTAAAATTTGAATTGTATGTAATTTTAAATGAAAATGCTTAATAATTAATAATCATTTTTAAAAAAGTAGTAGAAAAAGTACAGTTTTCTACTCGCCGAAAATCATATTTTGAATCTCGCGACCATTACCAACCTCGGCTATCGCCTCGACTGATAAACTGTCCTCTCGCTTCAAAATATGTTGTTTTCGGCATCGTTGAAAAATATACTATTTTTTTCCTTTATCTTGAAACTCGTAAATTGAAATAGATCGTTTTTGCATGCAAATAATTACTGTGAAATAAAATGGCATTTTTACAATTATGTGCTACAGTTTTGCAAATTTTTATAGGTAAATACATACTCATACTGTTTGTTTTCAGTTTTATAATAGACAAAAATATTTAGAAACATTGCAATAAAGAAATCATTTGTCAAATACATAAGATGTATTGCTTTGACAAAATAAAAAAAAATTGGATTCATGTTAATCAAATTCATTTTTTAATTGTGATACATAAGAAGATATGGGACTAATTGGACAAAATCTGGGATTAATTTCCATTTAGTCAATTGTGTAGATATGATTTCGGATCTTGGACATCTGTCCAATATGACGAATATAAGGATGAATTGTGCACCTTGTACAAAACCTGAGCATCATTAGATTGTTGTCCGTTGTCTGGATTTAATTAAAAGGAACGTACAATAATTTCGAATTGTAATTGGATTTTATCTGGGACCTGGGTTATACCTATACGTCTTACTGATAGTAAATGGAATTAGTAGAAAAAAAACGAAATTTCAGGATGCAAAGTTTAGGGATTTTGGGCATATCATTATTATTGAGGATGAACACTGACTTTAGTTTTTTCAATTCATTTTAATTGTAACTTAAAATTACATAATGCTAATTTTCGCGAGTTTTACATTTATTTTAATTTTATTGAAAAACGGTTTCGCCATTTTTAGAATTACCCAAATTTTTTATGCAAAGCAATTTAGTCCAGTAACTTTGTCGCCAGAGAGTATGGGGTCGTATGCGTCAAATCCGATAGTTCTGATTTTTTGCAGACTTGTTTATGATGTTGGCCTAATGAATAATCCAAGTTTGTGACCTCGAGCGCCGAACGCAACTTTGTCGAAAATCGAAAAAACCACGAAAAAATCGTTATTTTTTCAAATTTTGGCGATTATAACCCTAAAGGACTAACTTTTTCTTTATACTTTCTTAAACGTTTTTAAAGTAGACTAAATTTGCTACAATATGATACTAGAACTGTCTCTGTAGACCCTATAGTTTCCGAGATTAAGCCTCAAAAATCGAAAAAATCGTTATTTTTTCAAATTTTGGCGAATATGGCGCTAAAGGACTAGTTTTTGAAAAAACTTTCCTAGGACGTTTTTAAAGTAGACTAAATTTGCTACAATATGATACTGGAATTGTCTCTGCAAACCCAATAGTTTTCGAGATTGCGCCTTTCAAAGTTTATCATTTTTTTAACTTCGCAATATTGTTCAATATTTTAGACGTCACTCGAAAATTCATTCAGAACGACAGAATTGCAAAAAATTGCGATGTTCGAAAAAAATTATAAACTTTGAAAGGCTTAATCTCGGAAACTGTTGGGTCTACAGAGACAGTTCTAGTATCATATTGTAGCAAATTCAGTCTACTTTAAAATCGTTTCAAGAAAGTATAAAGAAAAAACTAGTCCTTTAGGGTTATAATCGCCAAAATTTGAAAAAATAAAGATTTTTTCGCGGTTTTTTCGATTTTTGACAAAGTTGCGTTCGGGGCTCGAGGTCACAAGCTTGGATTATTCTTTAGGCCAACACCATAAACAAGTCTGCAAAAAATCAGAACTACCGGATTTGACGCATACAGTGATGTATAAAGTTACTGGATTAATTGATGAAATATGTATATCAAAACTAAAATTTTAATCAGCGTTCCTTGGATTACACAACCATCATTTATTAAACATTATAAAATACCTATTTATGTATTAAGGCCATAAAGTATGTCTTTACCGCTTGAGAGTGAAATTGTTGCTCGAGGCGTTAGCCGAGAGAAACAATCACTCGAAAGCAAAAAAGATAATTTATGCCTGAATTGCATACAAGATTTTTTGTACGAGTAAGATTCTGTATTATTTGCATAAATAAAAATATATATATTTACACAAAATAGTAAAATATTTTTTAGAAAATTATTTTGTCAAAGTAGTTTTTCGAAATAATAGTAATACAATACCCGTGTTCCTTTTAGGTAAACTTGCTACCCGAACCGAATTTTAAATGGAACGACTTAAATGTGAGGTGTATTAGATTTTTGATCTACTACAACTCAAATTCTTTCTTACCACACGTTTTCGACATTTTTTTTTGACAATAAATTGTTTTGACAATTTTAAAAAACAATATTGCTAAACAACGTAAAAGAAAATTATTAGTTTGACAAAATTTTAAGTTTAAATTTTATTTTGAGTTTGTTAAATTTAAGAAAATTAATTAAATATTAAAAAATTTCTGAAAATTAAAATTATGATTCATGCAAAATATAAACAATTAAAGAAAGCTGGACAGAAATATGACATTTAGGCTAGAAATTCTAAATTTGTATAAGCATTTGGGCAAACATATTTGAAATTATTCTCTAAACTGACAAAAACTCTGGCGGTGAATAGAAACGTAAGTTTGTCACGTAGCTTTACCATCATTTGATATGGTTAACTTGAAAACGAAATTTAGTACAAAAGTAAAGGAAAATGTGGTAAATGGAACACACTTAATATAACTTTAGGCATTGTTATTTCAATTTTAGGCATTGTTATTTCACTTTTAGCATTGTTATTTCAATAGGAAAAAAGGCCTGCTTTATGTACAATTTTTGAATCGCAAAAGTGAATTTTACGGTTTACTCGTAAAAAATTATATATTTAATTTATTTATAAAAAAAGTTAAAATATAATAATCTTTTGGTCTCCAAATTGTTTTTATTTATTAATATAATAACACTAGTTTACAAATTTTGAATTTTTTTTGTCTCCCTGAATAAAACCCAACTTTTCTTATGGATTTGGACCTCCTGATCACGAATATCATATTCATTTTTTTTGTTAGCTCTTGTTTTTGAGATATTCATGAAAACCCAATTTTTTTGGTGATCAAAAATGTTGTTTCGGTTTTTGGGTCTCATATTTTACAAAATCAACAAATTAAAAATATTAATGAAACAAATGAATAGTAAATATACCAACAAACATTTTGAGCTATATTTTGTGAAAATCCATTAAGGATTCTGGAAGTTACATTCGAAAAAAGTTGAAAAAATACGAAAAATTCACGTTTTTTTCAAATTTTTCCATTTTCAACGCCATAAATTTTGAACAAACAAAAACACTAATTTAAACACTAACTAAAAGATACGAATATTGGTGCAGTTTGCACCAAGTTATTCAAGTTTTCTCCAAAGAAAGTCAAAACTTAAAATTTGGAATAAAAATTTAACTTTAAGAATAATTTAAATTCTGCAACATAATTGATTTATGTATAAGCTGTTTTCGTAGTAGATCTAGCTCCTCCTACCTCGGACTTATTTAAGGAGTTGGAAAATATCAGTTAGTTGATTATGAAATGTCCTTTTTTGACAAAAGTTGTATTTTTTTTGTATAAGATTTTTCTCGAAATCGAGATTTTTTTTGTGAAGTTTTTGGAAATGATCTAGCTCCTCCTACCTCGGATTTATTTTAGGAGTTGGAAAATATCAGTTGAAAATGAAGATAGGTAGTTCTTATAAATGGGGTGATTTAGCAGCATGTATTATGTAACTTCTACAAATAAAACAAAATGAATTTGTGCTATTTTTACACTTGAAACTATTTGACCATTTAAATAAACTTGATTTTACACTTTACTAACAATTTATTTTGCTTTAAAAGGCAGCTATCCCTATTGATTTATTGATTTTTAAAAACAATAAACTATTTAAAATTTATATTTGTAATATTTTTTCTTTTTTAATTATTATTTTCATTTAAATGTTTGGAATTAAATTTATCCTCAGAGAGATTATATTTGCAACTAATCATACGACAATTATCTACTTAAAAAGAAATTAAACTAATTAAACAAAAGTTGGGAAAACCGAAAAACTATTAAAAAGGAGAAGTAATTGCTTTCTTAAATTAAGCTTAAAATGATCATAAACGTAAGGAGTAACACAAGGTGGGCGGTGATAGAAAAAAAATTTACATTATAAAAAAACAAAAAAAAAAAGAGAAAAAAGAAAAGAAACAAACCTTACAGGTATTAATAGACATAAATAGGGGCTTAACTTTATGATGCTTGAACTAACTTAAATAGTTCTGATGTTATGAAGTTTTGCCTCTCCTCACAATTCATTATCTTTTGTTCATATTTTTCTATATACGTCTCATATCGATCCAATAAAACACATTGCAACTGTGTGTCCAATTCGACGATACAATGGCAACATCGCAGACATCCATTTGGCAACGCCCGATGTAGTAACATGGATAGACTCACTCGATGTAAACATCTAATGTTCAAATGTACTGTCCAATGTTCAAATATTTTTACTTTTTAACTAAAGACGCGCAATCAAATTGATTGTAAGCTCATTTAATGTGTTCATGTTTTGTTTTAGGCAGATTTCATAGAAAAATCTACCTTTTTTAAGTTTTATTTTTTAATGTGTCATAAAAACCATACGCTAAATAAAATCGATCCAATTCCCAACTTCGAAAACAAAAATGGAAATTATGCTTTACTATTTTAAAATAATTCTTTACTGATGTTTGAGAACGACTGAACTTATAAAATTATTATTTATGACACAATAAATTAAGTAAAAAATTATTTTTTCAAAATTTTGAGTTTTGACTTTCTTTGGGAAAACTTGAATAACTTGGTGCAAACTGCACCACTATTCAAGTCCTTTAGCTTAAAAGAAAGAAAATTGAAGCTACTATAGGCTCCAAGAAATTAGAAAAAAATTAGTGTCTTTGTTTGTTCAAAATTTATGGCGTTGAAAATGGATAAATTTAAAAAAAACGTGAATTTTTCGTACTTTTTCAAGTTTTTTCGACTGTAACTTCCAGAATCCTTAATGGATTTTTACAAAATATATCTCAAAATGTTTGTTGGTATATTTACTATTCATTTGTTTCATTAATATTTTGTAAAATATGAGACCCAAAAACCGAAACAACATTTTTGATCACCAAAAAAATTGGTTTTTCGTGAATATCTCAAAAACAAGAGCTAACCAAAAAAAATGAATATGATATTCAGGAGGTCCAAATCTATAAGAAAAGTTGGGTTTTATCTCCGGAGATTTTTCTTGTAAACTAGTGTAATTTATTTTAAATAAATTTATTTAAAAAATTCTAGTAACAACTTAGATTAAATAATGTTTGACGCGTTTCGAACAATAAATGTTCATTCTCAAACGTTTAAATTATTATTAATATCAAAAAAAAAAATTTTCATTTTTATTAATAAATTTTAGTGGAGTACTAGTTCTAAATTTGTTATGAATGAAATATGTTTTAACATAAATTTTAAGTGATTGAATCCAAAACAGAATTGTACAATATGTATATTTGAATTAAATAAAAGTTGATCATTTAAAATTAAATTTTATTGTGTCTTAAATCCCTTGTAAATTTCAAATTCCTCAAGTGAATCTATTAAAAATCCTTAGCTTCATAAATGTAAAGCCTTCAAATTTTGCTGAAAAGTGGTGTAGTTATGATTGTTATTAACTAAATGGTTTGCAAAAATAGACTTTAAATTTTGCTTATTTTTCTTCTTAGGAAAATATTCCTTAAATCAGTCTTTAAAACATTTTCCGGTTTTCCCGATGTAAAATTATTCACAAGAATCACATTTAATTTTGTAAATTCCTGAACATGATTCTAATTGGATATTTAATTTTGGTTTCAATACTTTATATAAAATATTGCTTATCCTAAAAGATATTTTAAATTTATGTTTTTTTAAATAGCTCTTATAATATTAGGCATAAGATTTATATATTCCATTTTCTCAAATATTATTTAATATAAGTTTTAAATAAACTAATAAACTAAATAAACTAATTCTCTTGGTGGTGTATTTAGTTGTTAACACAGTGTACTTATTATGAACTAGACATATGTATCCTACAAATATATTTAGAATTATGGCTTTGCTGATACCTACTAATTAAAAATATTTGTTTAGATTTCGTCTAGCAAATATCCCAAAATGTAAAATATTTTTTTAGATTTCGTCTACCAAATATCTCAAAAAATAATGCCACGAGAAGTTCATACATCTAAAAGAAAAAGTGGGTTCCAGCAGAGAAAAGCCAAACAGGCTAAACTAGACGGAGTTCAGAATATGTCTGGATCCATCTATACATATGTTACAAAACCTGATGATGGCCAAAGTTCATCAAAAGAAACTGATTCCCACGCTGACGCAACGAATGTTTCGGATAATATTAGCTCATCTTCAGGAAGTAACGGCGACAATACAGAATTAATAATGTCAATGATAACCCATGATGAAACGAATCAGAAAAAAATACTGAAAATAACAGTGATAATGTTGCTAATGCTTTTACTATCGAAGACAGTATTTGAATGGGTGAATTACTTCAGGACTTAAGAGATGTAGTACATTGGAATATATCCGTCTCTGATAATGTTCGCATTGAAATCATAAAAAAAGGCAGTGAACATTTCCAAAATAGAGAAGGGCCGTTTGCTACTGTATCTAAACACGGGTTAGACATAAAAGGTGATGTTCCCCATTTGTCTAAATAATGGTTTTTTAAAGTGATACACCTAATGGTGAAAAAACTCTGCGGTCATTTAATTGTTTATTCTCCTGTAAATAATAACATGCGTCCTGTACAGCTTCTGTTGTCGTATATTTGCTATCATCAATAGTAATAATACAAAATCAAAATTTACGACTGGATTTCATAAGTGGTGGAAACTAAATCCCAAAGTGGCCGACCATGAAACTTCAAGTGAACATGGAGTGTGTGATTTTCTTTGTTATCTTTTGTTTTGGAATGATGTTTTAAGGGAAATAAATTGTGCTCAGATTGCATTGGCCGCTGATGTAGGACTGACACTAAGAGCTGAACTTAACTAGTGGGATGGGGGTGTGACCATAGGGGCCACGTCAAGAACTTCCCGTAAGATTAAAAACTAACCAGTTACTGGAGAAGGTATACTCAAAAAAATGTTACCATTAAAATTTACAAAATCGTTTTGTAAAATGGCTAACAAAATGTTTTTGTGAATTTACCAAAAAATATTAAACTTTATATAAAATTTTGTATAGTCTATTTGACTTTTTTAAATCTGAAAAAACATTTGTAAACTTACCAATTGTTTTTGTGACTTGAATTAAAAAAGTACAAAATCATAAATATTTCTAAATACAATTATTTTTCATTGTTTTAACAAAATATTGTTAAGGTTATATTGATTTTTTTTTCAATTTTAAATCATAAATCATGTATCCGTGACAAAATAAAAATCAATTATAGAAAATTTTGTAAAATTTTGTGACAAGAAAAATGACATTCTAAAGTTTTTTTTTAAAACTTAATACGAATTTTGCAGATTTTTTTTTAAACTTTACAAAAGGGCTTATGCATTTTAAAAAACAAACAATTTTTTTACAAAAAATAATTTCTATTTTACAAATGTTTGATAAAATTTCATAACTGAAGTTATAACCAAAATTGATATTAAACAGTTTCAGTTTCAATTTGGTTTTCTAGGTAAAAATTTACAAAATTTTTTTAAGTGATAATTTAGTGGTTGATTCATGATAAATAGTAGTAGTGATACATGATAGATTTAGCAGACATATTTGGAATATATCAGGTAAGAAATTTTACATATTTCGATATTAATATTCCCTTTACCGAGTGAGTAGACATTGGAATTGACTCCTAGAGATAATGGCCGAAATAAATTCGATAATACGGGAGATCTGTAGTTTTCGAACTGCATATCTTTAAATAAATAGAATAATCAGATCTATTACATATTTCAAAATCCACTTGAAACGAGCTCACAAACAATCCCATATACAAGCTTCAATAGGTTTTTGTTATAATTGTTCTTAAAATAATCTATAATAGTTTCTTTTTTCCAGACATCGAAGAAGAAAATAACCTATGTTCTGAAAGCATGAAAGCAATAAAACAAGATGGGCAAAATTAGAGCAGCAATGGGGAAAACTTGTGTTACCAGGCTAAAATTAGTCAAAGATGTTTTTCTAAATTTTGCCACAACACAATACAAGAAACAATTGGGTTAAAAATTAGTAAATATAAAAATGCAGCATGTAAGGTTAATAAAATAGTTGACGGGCATTTTGTTTTAAATTTGTTTACAGATTGGAATAGATTTTAAATCTCAAACTAAAGTTGCACTCAAAAAAAAAACTAAGTGAAACTAACAAAATTCTACATACGTTCTACAATTTTTTTATAAATATACAACACACAAAAATTTTTGTTGATTTTACATTTTTACAATAAATATTGTACATATACAAAAAATTATTTGTAAACACTACAAATTCTTTTATTAACATCCAGCAAAAGATTGTAAGCATTATAAATTAAATTGTAAAAATGCCCGAGACATTTTTGATTTTATTAAATGTTTTGTAAAATCCTCAAAATTAATTTTTGTTTGCACAAACGTTTTAGAAAAATAACAAATTTTTTTATTTGGTCAACAAAAGACATTTATGGATATAATATTTATTTTTTTGTAAAACAGTCATTCATATATATTAGTTCTTCGTTAATAAATAAAACACAATTTATTGCCAACATTTATTTTATTAATATTTTTTATTTATAACATATTTTTATTAAAAATAAATATTTTTATTAAAAATATATATGATAATATAAATTATTAAAAATTATAAGATATTTTTATTATAATTTTTTATTTTTTTAAAAAATATTTGTAGGCTGTAATTTTAATTTTCAAATTAAAACAAATTCGTTGGTTGAAGCCTAATTATTTTATTTATAAAATTTATTTTGACGTTTCGATATAATTTATATCATCTTCAGAAAATGGTAAAAAACTATAACAAAATGAATACAAATGAAAAAATCTTAAAAACATATCAAAAAATATTAAAAAAGCAAAAAACAATATTTTACAAAAAATTATCAAAACTTACATGAAACAATCAAAAATAATAATACAAAAGAAAAGAAAAAACTAAACGGAAATATGTTCAAAACTTTTTACGATTTCAAAAAACATTTTCTGTTACTAAGTTAAGAAAAAACGAAATTTGAATAAAGTTAATTAAAATTTAAATCTAAAAAATTAATTTATTATATAATTATAGCTATTTTCTAAATAAGCTGAATCGTTTTGAATATTCAGAAGATTTGAAGATTTCTTTATAAACAACATTTCCAAAATACTACGTTTTCTGAAATGGTTTTCTTTTTTTAAAATAACTACATCTTCCAAAGAAAAATTATGATTATTTTCATGATTATTTTTTTTTATCGGAACATTTACATGAAAATAATCATAATTTTTCTTTGGAAGATGTAGTTATTTTAAAAAAAGAAAACCATTTCAGAAAACGTAGTATTTTGGAAATGTTGTTTATAAAGAAATCTTCAAATCTTCTGAATATTCAAAACGATTCAGCTTATTTAGGAAATAGCTATAATTATATAATAAATTAATTTTTTAGATTTAAATTTTAATTAACTTTATTCAAATTTCGTTTTTTCTTAACTTAGTAACATGTTTTTTGAAATCGTAAAAAGTTTTGAACATATTTCCGTTTAGTTTTTTCTTTTCTTTTGTATTATTATTTTTGATTGTTTCATGTAAGTTTTGATAATTTTTTGTAAAATATTGTTTTTTGCTTTTTTAATATTTTTTGATATGTTTTTAAGATTTTTTCATTTGTATTCATTTTGTTATAGTTTTTTACCATTTTCTGAAGATGATATAAATTATATCGAAACGTCAAAATAAATTTTATAAATAAAATAATTAGGCTTCAACCAACGAATTTGTTTTAATTTGAAAAATAATTTTTTATGTTATATTTTTATTTTGAAATTCCTGCATCATTTAAAAAAACAAATTTAAAACATATTAATACGCCGTTATATTATTACAGCCTAAGCTTTTCAACTGAGGGAGCACTGTAAAATCAATTTCAGCATCTAAAAAAACAATGAAAAAGTTGTGATATCTTTTTACTTTATGCTGGCTGTCACCGATTACGTAGGTTTTGAAATTTGTTATAGATCTGATCCAATTCAGTTCATCCATTATCTCTTAGAGTCAATTCCAATATCTACGCAATCGGTATGTGGCCTATTAATATCGAAATATGTAACGTTTCTCACCTGTGCATAGAGTATGTTTTCTAAATTTATCATATAAATGTATTTTCACTATCACTATTTATCATGAATAAACATTGCTAAATAATCACAATTTTAAAAAATATCTGCGAATTTTTACTTAGACAACCAAATTGAAACTGAAATTGTTTAATACCAATTTTGGTTATACATAATTTCAATTTATGAAAATTTATAAAGCATTTGTAAAAGCAAAGTTTTTTTTGTAAAAAATGTGTTTGTTTTTTTAAATTGCATAAGTCTTTTTGTAAAGTTTAAAAAAAAATCGACAATATTCGTATTAAGTTTGACAATAAAAATTGTGGAATCTCATTTTTCTATTGACAAAATTTTACAAAATTTTGTACAATTGAATTTTATTTTGTTATGGATAAGTGAGATATGATTTAAAATTTAAAAAAATCAACATAAACCTCAACAATATTTTTGTTAAAAGAATGAAAAAAATTTGTATCTAGAAATATTTATGATTTTGTACATTTGTAATCCAAATTACAAAAACAATTGGTTAGTTTACAATTTCTTTTTCAAGTTTAAAAAAGTCAAATAGACTATACAAAATTTTGTATCAAGTTTAGCATTTTTTGGCAAGTTCACAAAAAAGTTTTGTTAGCACTTTTACAAAACGATTTTGTGAATCTTACCGGGCAAATTTTTTTGAGTGTGAAAGCGTAGAAACAAGGTTTCCTTAATTTTTAGAAAAAATTACACCCTTGATCAAGCAAAAAAATGAAACCAGGGAGTGACCGAGGAATTTTTGGAGTATTACAACAAAAGGAGAATTTCAATGAAAGTAAGTAATTTGTTTATATCTATCTATCTATATTTATGTATAATTAAATAATATATTATATATATTTTTACTCTCGATATTTTACAGATGGACAATCTGCAATTTTATTATTTCTTATCCACCACATTTTAGTTCCTACATCACGTGAAGTCAGGAAGAAAATGGCAAAAAACATAAATAAGATTTAGTGTTTATAGATGCTCAGAAAAACTTCCTTCTTGTTGGTGCAACTGCCGATGATTTAGAGGAAAAACTATGGTTTCAATTGAGTAAACAGAAGTCCACCCAACTCTTTTTGCTCATTACTGGTACGATCAGCAACCCGTCGCAAATAATAGTGTATTTCGATGGGATAAGATATAAATTTATAAATTCTTTTCATTTCATATTTCATTCCATATTTCATTTCAAAAGTAATTTTGATGTTTATTTATAAGATTATTTTTTGGATATATTAGATGAGGCCTGAAATGATTTTATGTAACTTACTTATAGTTCAGTAACTTTGTCGCCTGAGTGTATGGGGTAGTATGCGTCAAATCCGGTAGTTCTGATTTTTTGCAGACTTGTTTATGATGTTGGCCTAATGAATAATCCAAGTTTGTGACCTCGAGCGCCGAACGCAACTTCGTCAAAAATCGCAAAAACCGCGAAAAATCGTTATTTTTTCAAATTTTGGCGATTATAACCCTAAAGGGCTAGTTTTTTCTTTAACCTTTCTTAAGCCGTTTTTAAAGTAGACTAAATTTTCTACAATATGATACTAGAACTGTCTCTGTAAACCCACTAGTTTCCGAGATTAAGCCTTTCAAAGTTTATCACTTTTTTCGAACTTCGCAATTGCTTGCAATACATCTTTGTAGAGTTTTCTACATCCCTGTCCTAATAATTGTATTAATAGATATATGTGTGTGGTGGCCGATGAGAAATGAAAATTATGTAACGGTACCTGATCATTTTTGTAGTTGCAGTAGCAGATATCCCAGAAGGTGACGATCTCTCCGATGTCGAAATGGAGAATGACTTGTGGGCACACGACGTCGACGATTCATCAACATCTCCTGATGGGGATATGCCATCCCAACACGTCCATCTAGATACGGACGAACCTCAAGCGGAACCTTCCAAGAGGGCTAAATTAATTTAATTTTTTGATGTAGTCCAGTAACTTTGTCGCCTGAGAGTATGGGGTCTAATCCGGTAGTTCTCATAGTATGCGTCAAGTCCGGTAGTTCTGATTTTTTGCAGACTTGTTAATGATGTTGGCCTAATGAATAATCCAAGTTTGTGACCTCGAGCGCTGAACGCAACTTTGTCAAAAATCGATTTTTTCAATTTTTTTTTTCAAATTTTGGCGATTATAACCCTAAAGGACTAGTTTTTTCCTTAAATTTTTTTAAATGTTTTTAAAGTAGACTAAATTTTCTACAATATGATACCAAAACTGTCTCTGTAGACCCAATAGTTTCCGAGATTAAGCCTTTCAAAGTTTATCATTTTTTTCGAACCTCGCAATTTTTTGCAATTTATACCTTTGTAGAGTTTTGTACATCCCTGTCCTAATAATTGTATTAATAAATACATGTGTGTGTGGTGGCCAATGAGAAATAGTAGATTGTATTACTAGTGCGAATGTGTTTTCCAAACAAGAGTTAGTTTGCAGCATGACCGAAGGGAGTGCTGCAATAACTCGCGTTTGGAAAACGCATTCGCACTAGTTATACACACCATTTTTTGTAACAAATGCATAAAATTTATAAATATTGATTTAATTGTTAATTTAATCATTTATTTCTTTTTGCTGAACAGCTGTTTGGAGAATATCAGTGTGGTTTCCGGCGGGGCCGAGGTACTACCGATGAACTTTTCTCGATAAGGATGATTTTGGAAAAGTATCGAGAGTTCAACATACCTGTGCACACAGTTCACACTTCTCATTTTCTTTTTTAACATTCCATCATAAAAGTACAGGGCTTCGATAGTATATTCAGGGTCAAAGTTCATTTAGAACGACAGAATTGCAAAAAATTACGAAGTTCGAAAAAAATGATAATCTTTGAAAGGCTTAATCTCGGAAACTAGTGGGTCTGCAGAGACAATTCTAGTATCATATTGTAGAAAATTTAGTCTACTTTAAAAACGGCTTAAGAAAGGTTAAAGAAAAAACTAGTCCTTTAAGGTTATAATCGCCAAAATTTGAAAAAATGACGATTTTTTCGCGGTTTTTGCGATTTTTGACGAAGTTGCGTTCGGCGCTCGAGGTCACAAACTTGGATTATTCATTAGGCCAACATCATAAACAAGTCTGCAAAATATCAGAGCTACCGGATTTGACGCATACGGTAATGTATAAAGTTACTGGACTATTAATATTTATAATATTACTTCAATAATAATTCTAACAAGAAATAAAAATATGACATATATCAAAATAATTAATTCAGTAAATTATTTGTGATATAACATCACCCCGATGGAAAATCTCCCATCAAGAATAATATAAGAACTGAATCTAAAAAATTATGGTGCAAATTATGAAACATTTTGCAATCCATACAATTTTAGAGCGATCTAGTTTCGAACCAATGAGAAAATTTTTAAACTTTAAAAAAGTCTATCATTCTCATCAGGGCTAGCCGACTAGATAAACTCTACCAAAAAATGTCAAGGTTCAGACTAAACCTGAATTTATTAAATGTATGTTTATGTAAATTTTTTGTTTTTACACTTCGCTAGTGTTGTAACCTAATTTTTGGTTATATACATTAGCGTTGACATTTTTTGGTAGAGTTTATCTAGTCGGCTAGCCCTGATGAGAATGATAGACTTTTTTAAAGTTTAAAAATTTTCTCATTGGTTCGAAACTAGATCGCTCTAAAATTGTATGGATTGCAAAATGTTTCATAATTTGCACCATAATTTTTTAGATTCAGTTCTTATATTATTCTTGATGGGAGATTTTCCATCGGGGTGATATTATATCACAAATAATTTACTGAATTAATTGTTGATCATGTGTCAATAGACACAAGTGAAGACTAGTCATCTTCTTCTCACAGATACAAGTTTGTTATTCAATACTAGAATGTCTAGAGTATAACAAAACAGTGATCACCAGAGAAATTAATTGACTAAACCTGAATTTATTAAATGTATGTTTATGTAAATTTTTTGTTTTTACACTTCGCTAGTGTTGTAACCTAATTTTTGGTTATATACATTAGCGTTGACATTTTTTGGTAGAGTTTATCTAGTCGGCTAGCCCTGATGAGAATGATAGACTTTTTTAAAGTTTAAAAATTTTCTCATTGGTTCGAAACTAGATCGCTCTAAAATTGTATGGATTGCAAAATGTTTCATAATTTGCACCATAATTTTTTAGATTCAGTTCTTATATTATTCTTGATGGGAGATTTTCCATCGGGGTGATGTTATATCACAAATAATTTACTGAATTAATTGTTGATCATGTGTCAATAGACACAAGTGAAGACTAGTCATCTTCTTCTCACAGATACAAGTTTGTTATTCAATACTAGAATGTCTAGAGTATAACAAAACAGTGATCACCAGAGAAATTAATTGACTAAACCTGAATTTATTAAATGTATGTTTATGTAAATTTTTTGTTTTTACACTTCGCTAGTGTTGTAACCTAATTTTTGGTTATATACATTAGCGTTGCATTTTTTGGTAGAGTTTATCTAGTCGGCTAGCCCTGATGAGAATGATAGACTTTTTTAAAGTTTAAAAATTTTCTCATTGGTTCGAAACTAGATCGCTCTAAAATTGTATGGATTGCAAAATGTTTCATAATTTGCACCATAATTTTTTAGATTCAGTTCTTATATTATTCTTGATGGGAGATTTTCCATCGGGGTGATGTTATATCACAAATAATTTACTGAATTAATTGTTGATCATGTGTCAATAGACACAAGTGAAGACTAGTCATCTTCTTCTCACAGATACAAGTTTGTTATTCAATACTAGAATGTCTAGAGTATAACAAAACAGTGATCACCAGAGAAATTAATTGACTAAACCTGAATTTATTAAATGTATGTTTATGTAAATTTTTTGTTTTTACACTTCGCTAGTGTTGTAACCTAATTTTTGGTTATATACATTAGCGTTGACATTTTTTGGTAGAGTTTATCTAGTCGGCTAGCCCTGATGAGAATGATAGACTTTTTTAAAGTTTAAAAATTTTCTCATTGGTTCGAAACTAGATCGCTCTAAAATTGTATGGATTGCAAAATGTTTCATAATTTGCACCATAATTTTTTAGATTCAGTTCTTATATATCAAAATATTATGTTTTATTTATTAACGAAGTCCCCATGTAGCAGATATATATATATATATATATATATATATATATATATATATATATATATATATATATATATATATATATATATATATATATATATATATATATATATATATATATATATATATATATATATATATATATA
>OY856186.1:227150164-227152664 GCA_963693315.1 Diogma glabrata
ATAATATATATATATATATATATATATATATATATAATATATATATATATATATATATATATATATATATATATATATATATATATATATATATATATATATATATATATATATATATATAATATATATATATATATATATATATATATATATATATATATATATATATATATATATTATATATATATATATATATATATATTAGGGTGGCACTTATTTTCTTATTTTGCATTTTTGAAGGGCGCCGGTCAAAATTTTGTTCCTTCATATATGTGTAACTAGAATCTGAAGTTTGGGCACAATTGAACAATTTTATCACGTGGCGACTTTAGCTCGAAGTTGAGAAATTTCAAAAAAAATATTTCTTATCAACTTAAAAATTGGAAAACTCGAACAAAATAAGTAAAGGGTCCGTCACTGTGACATGGCCTATGGCCCTCTGTAGTATACGTGCTGGGTCACGTAACCCAAACAAGTTGGGTCTCGTGCAACCTGTCCGTCCCTATATAATTTAAAAGTGTCTGTCAATAGGTGTGACGCAATGTTAAATCGAAAGACACTATTCATATAACAAAATATCAATCTCTTGTTACTTTACGCAAATAACTTATTTAATAAGTTTAATAGAAAAATTAAAGAAAACAAAACTTTTTTATAATTTTACTGTTACTCTATATATATATCAGCTAATCTGGATTACTCCACAAGATGACCTAACCAGCTGAAATATATATAGAATAACAGTAAAATTCTAAAAAATTTTTGTTTTCTTTAATTTTTCTATTAAACTTATTATATAAGCTATTTGCGTAAAGACATTATCTTATTTGAAAACTTACGCCAAGTGCCAAAGGCAACAGTGTATAATTTAAAATGTATAGTTTTAAATGTATATATATATATATATATATATATTATATATATATATATATATATATATATATATATATATATATATATATATATATATATATATATATATATATATATATATATACATATATATATATATATATATATATATATATATATATATATATATATATATATATATATATATATATATATATATATATATATATATATATATATATATATACATATATATATATATATATATATATATATATATATATATATATATATATTATATATATATATATATATATATATATATATATATATATATATATATATATATATATATATATATAATATATATATATATATATATATATATATATTATATATATATATTATATATATATATATATATATATATAAATATATATATATATATATATATATATATATATATATAAATATCTGCGAATTTTTACTTAGACAACCAAATTGAAACTGAAATTGTTTAATACCAATTTTGGTTATACATAATTTCAATTTATGAAAATTTATAAAGCATTTGTAAAAGCAAAGTTTTTTTTGTAAAAAATGTGTTTGTTTTTTTTAAATTGCATAAGTCTTTTTGTAAAGTTTAAAAAAAAATCGACAATATTCGTATTAAGTTTGACAATAAAAATTGTGGAATCTCATTTTTCTATTGACAAAATTTTACAAATTTTGTACAATTGAATTTATTTTGTTATGGATAAGTGAGATATGATTTAAAATTTAAAAAAATCAACATAAACCTCAACAATATTTTTGTTAAAAGAATGAAAAAAATTTGTATCTAGAAATATTTATGATTTTGTACATTTGTAATCCAAATTACAAAAACAATTGGTTAGTTTACAATTTCTTTTCAAGTTTAAAAAAGTCAAATAGACTATACAAAATTTTGTATCAAGTTTAGCATTTTTTGGCAAGTTCACAAAAAAGTTTTGTTAGCACTTTTACAAAACGATTTTGTGAATCTTACCGGGCAAATTTTTTGAGTGTGAAAGCGTAGAAACAAGGTTTCCTTAATTTTAGAAAAAATTACACCCTTGATCAAGCAAAAAAATGAAACCAGGGAGTGACCGAGGAATTTTTGGAGTATTACAACAAAAGGAGAATTTCAATGAAAGTAAGTAATTTGTTTATATCTATCTATCTATATTTATGTATAATTAAATAATATATTATATATATTTTTACTCTCGATATTTTTACAGATGGACAATCTGCAATTTTATTATTTCTTATCCACCACATTTTAGTTCCTACATCACGTGAAGTCAGGAAGAAAATGGCAAAAAACATAAATAAGATTTAGTGTTTATAGATGCTCAGAAAAACTTCCTTCTTGTTGGTGCAACCTGCCGATGATTTAGAGGAAAAACTATGGTTTCAATTGAGTAAACAGAAGTCCACCCAACTCTTTTTGCTCATTACTGGTACGATCAGCAACCCGTCGCAAATAATAGTGTATTTCGATGGGATAAGATATAAATTTATAAATTCTTTTCATTTCATATTTCATTCCATATTTCATTTCAAAAGTAATTTTGATGTTTATTTATAAGATTATTTTTTGGATATATTAGATGAGGCCTGA